>CM038224.1:40351004-40951004 GCA_021442155.1 Cymbidium sinense
ATGGATATGATTTTTTGCATGGCGATAAATTATGATGTTTGCATGAAAAACAGATGGGAAACAAAAAATTTATGAAAATGAATTTATGGGAAGAGAACCACAACACTGTAATACAGCACCTAGGCACCATTATGGTGGAGCCCATTGCTTATGTAGCATTTTTAGAGGACATGGTTGACAAGTAAGCTATGAGACCTAACATCTCAGCATTGCATGGGTAGCGCCACATTGCTAACATTATAAGCCCTTTCACCATTTGAACAGTGCCGCAGCACTACATCGTAGTGCCTCGGCGATAGTTAAGATTCCTTATAGGCATGTAACGAATATGAAGGTGAAACGAAAAGTTTCATTTATTTAATGCTGCCATGCTGAGTTAAAGCATTGGTGTACTTGAATGGAAAATGGATTAAGCACTGATAAACATATAAATGTCTTAACTGTATGCAATAACTTTTTGACTAGTGCCTCAGTGTTACATTAGAGCGTCGTGATGCTTAATCAATACAACATGCCTTTTCTGTATGGTAATAATAATTTATTTTTAACCAGCACAGTAATCGATAGAATGGCTTAACCAGTTCCTTGGCATTGCAATGTCGTGTTATTATTTCAGAACCTGAGAGGTAACCGTCTTGATGCTACCTTTATAGCATCACAGCGTTAGACCTGATTTATAAATAGATCCCTTATGGCTGTAGAATTTTTTACTTTGTGATTCTCAGAGTTTTCTTCAGAGTTTTATTTCTCTCTTTCTTTCTCAATTTTTCTTCCTACTAGAAGATTAATAATACTGCTTAAGAGGCTCGTTGGCAGAAGAGGACAATCTTAGAAGAAGCTAATGGATTTGTTAGCTCTACCACAGAGAAACATTATCAACACACACTTATGCATAATGACCTTATCTCAGAGAAGAGCTCCTATAACCCAGGCAGGCCAATGGAGCAGGTGATTAACAAGTACATCTAGGCCAAGCTGGCCTATGATAACAGTCCATACACCATTCTGGTGGTACGGGAAATCTTCGCTAATGCGAAGGATTACGTGGATAAAAGGCATACGTGCGGGGAAAAATGATAAATTTTGATAGCAGTGTCATCAACATATATTATGAGTTGTCAAATATTGCATACGATTAATATCTTTCCCATTTAAATGATCATTCTGATTTTGATGAGATTTTCGATTTTCTCATTGGTCATAATGCCAACATTCATTGGAAGCGGTAGAAGGAATGTAACTTTCTTGCCATTGGTCTCACTACTGAGTCTAAGGCTTGACACTATTATATTTCTTCCAAGCTGATGCATACTGGCAACATCAATGAAGTAACCAGGGATCAAGCTATTTTGAATTTTGTAATTCAAAAAGACTTTAATATTAATATAAATAAGGTAATTTATAATTCTATTTTTTATATGCTTAAGGGTGGTTATGATCATCCATCTCTTATTTATGCTTTGTGTGCTACAACTGGTGCGTTAGGGGAGCCTGATGAGGAAGTAGTCATTCAGAAGACTCTTCTAACAAAGATGCTCATTAGGGGTTTTGGTTTGAGCTTTGAAGTGGGAGAAAGTTGTCGTGCCACTGACCTCGACCTCAAACCCCTAAATCCTTAAGCGAGCAAGTCTCAAACTTAAGAAAAAGAGTGTGTGAGAGCAGTCATAGGAAACAAGCTTTAGAAAAGAAATTTGATTACCACATGGATCAACAACAAAAGCAATTCTCCTATATTGCTTAATTTAATATGACACTAGTTTATAAGTTTGAAAACTACTGGCTTGGGGATCCAAGTCAAGTTTCTTTCCTGAGGCTACATTATATTCTCTTTATATAGTCACTTCATCAGAGTAGGAGGAAGTGGAAGATGATTATGACAGCTAGTTCCCCTCACCCGCCACACACACACACACACACATTTTTATATTTTTATTTTTATTGTAATTTTATTTTTCTCTTTCTTTTTTTATGTAATCTCTCTTTTTATATTAAAAAATACATCATTTTCATTTATGTATTTATATTTTTGGTATAAATGTGTTAATATTTATCATTTGGGAAGCTCTAAGATAAAAAAAAACAAAAAATCTCATTTCTAAAATTAAGATCATGGAGGTAGTGCCTCAGCTCTGGAGTTTTAGCACATGAGCACTCCTATTTAGGCTTACAACCCAAGACTTTAGTGCCGCCTTGGCGTTCGACATCCAACACCATGCCTCTTTATAGCCAGCCAATTTTTTTGTTTATTCTACCCTAGAGGCAATGCTACAACACTCAATATCCAGCGCCACAGTGCTATTATGAATAATACTTAGATATATATTTCTAAGTTTGATGTCTCATATATTTTAATAAAATCACTAAGTTAACTTAGGGTCGTGGTGTTTAAAAAATAATGTCAAGACACTAACGAGACAATGTTGAAGTGCCAGAGTTTCATCATTAATAGAGTCTGAGAACATGCACCTTGGCGCTCCAGTCATAGTGCTGAGGCACTGCTCACTTAGTGCCTAAAATTACAAATTTTAGCGATAATATTAACCTATTTCAACGTCGCGGTGCTTATAAGACAGCACCGACATGAATGTATGATATATGCGGCCAGAAAAATCTATGGTGTTTTAAATTGGATGCCATTGGACACCAAGCAGATCTTAGGGGGTACTTATTGAAGTGATCGATTACGACATTAAGGTATGATGTACTATCTTGAAATATGGAAACATCACCCTACAATGAACCTAATAACTTAATAAGGACTCCTAAGGTATGATGAGTCTTTGTATATACTAGATATCTTTCCCCTATTTTATATGTAAAAATAAAGTAGGATTTATTTTAAGCTGGGTTCTTTAATTCCTTATGGAGGCAAGCCTTCATAGTCAATTACATCCTAGAAAATGAGATTTTCTAAGAAAACTCTTGATTAAAGTAGTCAATCATTTATCTCCAAAGATTTCAAAGTTAAGACTATCAATGAATTGGCTATTTTTGGAAGTCAAATGGGAATGTTCAGTTGGAAGACTTATTTTGGATTCCAAAGGAAGACAAGTAGAAAGCATTCGTGATACTAGGAAATCTAGCGAGCACTCCAATCTATCATATGATGAAGCTTTATATATTTGAATTAGAAAGGATTTATTTTAATTTGAGTTGAAATTTTATTAGAATGCTAGAGCTAATAATCTAATAACATAAGATCATGGAAATGCCTAAGAGGTGATGATTTATGCTCAGATCCTAATCTAGGAAGCTTTAGCATAAGCTAAAGCACGACCTAAATCTAAATAAAAAAGAGACATAAGAGTTTATTTTCACAAGAGAAAGTAAATCCGTTCAACTTCTGGTGGCTGCCAGCTAACACCTCTTATGATTCAAAATCATGTACTCCAGTCTTATGAAATTACAAGATGGCTAGGATTGTTATTTAATTTGGAAAAGAGACTAAAGTTCTAAACTATCTCCCTATGAGACAAGATCATAACTGTCATGAGTATATGACTTAGGCTAAAAATGCAAAATTTTACATATTTTATCTCATTTTGACACAATATTTTAGACAAAGGATTAGGACAATTATGCCGAAATGCATGATAAAATATGATTATTGGCTAAATCAATGGGAGGAGGTGTTCTACACTACAAGGGATGCCCTCACAGGTCAAGTATTCCCCTATCATGAAAGCGTGGAGACCCTCTCTATTCAATAAAGGAGCAAGATGATATGCATGATTGTTGAAACATACAACATTTAGCTAAGGGGTTGCTAAATCTCTTAATTATCTTGATTATAGCCTAAGCTTTAAAGTGAGGTTATGAGTTGATTTAAAATTTAGTTATGAGTTATTAATTGGGATAGAAAAATTAATTTTATCCAAAAAGCTTATCGCATCCAGGCCACTCATGCAGTCATCAATCATTATGAAACTATAAAAATTATGATGTTCTGGTACACAAGATAAACACAACAACAATCATTTTATAGGCTATCATGAAAGAATAAAAGGCTGGTGCGACCGTGTACTGTTGTACTCGCCGAAAAAGAAAAAATTTGGTAGTTGAGCTCTACCTTTATACAACTCAGATTACAAAAGAATAACTATAATTTAAAATTGAATACAAGTTATAAGGGTCTTCACTCTTCATTTGTTCCTTTTTCTCCTTCTTCCTTCCTATGATTGAGTTTGCTCTAGGGCATCACAAGGCACCCCAAGACTAAGGGCCTTTTGGTACCCCATTTTGTCTGCAGCGTGGTTGAAATCATGCCGCAGTTCGGTTTATTTTCACCAAATATGGAGAAGCTACTACGCACTCAGAAAGCTTCAATGCTATCAAGTGAGCTGCCCATCAGGTGAAGGGTTCTATTCAAATTACCCTTGTGTCATGATGAAGGATTGTCCTGCCCGTGACAAAAAATTTTTTTCTTCTCGCCACTGTTAATCTCTTTAGATCTCGCCTTCTTCTTCTTCAATCTCCTCCTCTCTACCAGCACAATACTATGTGCATCTCCTCTGCTCTTAGCTTCCATTTCACACCTACCTATTACCGACTTTGTTCGTCTTCCCTAAACCTCATTGTGTAGGTAAGCGTCATCTTCTATTGGCTTCTGAATCAATTATACATGAGCAAATGGGGTTATGTATTCCATAAAACTGATTGATTTCTGTTCTTTGTTGTTCCATCTATTTTGGTTTGCTAGCTGTGCTGGTTTTGCTATTTTTGGGTTAATCTGGCTAGTTGCTAGTGTTTTATTCCATGGGTTTCTCTCGATGTGGTCGGCTATATTATTTATTTGGCTATTTAATTGACCACAACTGGTTTGGGATGTTTAGAATTGTTTGCTATTTTGTAATGGATGTGGTTGTGCTTTCACAGTTGGATCGTTCTGATTGGAGATTCGTTTCCTATGTCTTTAACCTTTTGGGTAGATGGAGGATTTGGTGACTAATTCATATTTCAGTGTCCTTCCTTGGTAGTTGTGTCCTCTGTGTGGGAAGCTATTTTTGGTATTGGGTTGGGAGTGTGGAGTTGTCTTGGCTTTCCTATCATGAGGATTGATAGATATCATAAGCTAATGATAGTGTTGATGGAGACATCAAATTTGATGCTACTTATAGATGTGAATTTTTATTCATGATAAACAATAATATAATTGGTGGTGACGTGCATATATGAGAAATAAATATTGATGTATATAAGAGGCATTATTATTATTAGTGATAAGTGGCAACAATAGGTACTAACCTTGATGGCAATGATGAACATTAGCTTTAATATATACAATGGGTGACAATATTAATTTTAACGGTAGGCATGACTCTCATTGATATGACGATTATCAACACTGATGTTTGTTATGAGAAGTAGTCTTATTTGTGATGGTAAATGTTAGTTTTAGTGCTGATAAAGAGTTTGATTGTGTTGTGGCTGAGGGCTATAAAATTGGTAAATGGGCTGTGATGGCTGGGATGTTCCTCGTTACTTTTTCTTGGCTGGTAGCTTCATAGGTGATTGTAACCCTTCTTTGGAAGTTTGGATGCTCACCTATGTAGTTGCCACTTGTGAAAGGTTTTCTTTGACTGAGTGGATCCTTTTTTAGCTTTGTTATTTTTTCCATTTACTCTGGTATATTTTTATGCTTATTTTGGCTGTTTGTTCATGCTTCAATAGTTAAATGAAATTCATTCTTCTTCTTCCTTGTGTGAAGATCATATTTTGTTTAGGCAAGTGCAAAAGATCTCAAGCTTGTTTCTCTATTTCTTATGCTATATGTTTAGCATCGCCTAACCAAATTAAAAAATTGCAAACCTTTGTTGTTTGATTCATATTATTTTCATCATTTGAGTGAAAATAATAGGAGCTTAAAATGGGAAACCCAAGGGAAGGTACTACTTGGGAGAGAGATGTGAAAATAATATTTTATGATATTTGTCTCAAGGAGATAGACTTGGGCAATAGACCGACAACCTATTGTAACAAAAAGGGTTGGGAGAATTTAATAAAAACTTTTAAGGAGAGAACTGGGAAGGGAGTACAACAAAACACAACTTAAAAATAAATGGGACCAGTTGAAGAAGGATTGGAAATTATGGAAAGAGTTGAAGCAAGGAATAACTGCTTTAGGATGGGATCCTGTAAAGAAGACAATAGATGCATCTGACGATTGGTAGCGAGAAAAGATACAAGTAAATTTCTTATACATATTTGTTCATTCTAATCATTACACAAAGAGTTTAGAAGATCACAAAGAGTTTAGAAGTCATAGATTCTCACATAAAATCCAGTCATGCTAGGCGTTCATCAGTTCTAGCTCTTAGAAGCCAGAAAAAAAAAATGGAGGGGCTGGATTCCTCCAAAATTAGATATCACAGCTAGTAACTACATGCACTTCCAGAGCAAATAAGGCAAATACATCGCCATCACTATATGAGGCAATCACTATTTTAGATAAAATCACTGAAGTTTTTGAAGATATTCCACTTTATCTGCATTCAACGAGGTTGCTTGAGGATGCAAACAAGTGAAAGATGTTCGTGGCTCTGGCACCTGAAGGAAGAGTCCATTATCTACACTATTACTTTGAAACACATGATGTTTAGCTAAGTTATCTTTGGTCAATGATATTTTTAGTACTTGTCATGTCTTACACTTCTTTTGCTTAGTGATATGATAATAGCTAGTTTGCTCTTTGGACTTGATGTATTATTTATGTTATATGTTGAACTTCTTTAGACATTATATGGTAACATGTACCTTGGTTGATTTTGATATATGGAACTAGCTGGTTTGCTCATGTACTTGATCTATTTGCTTCTAGTATGCAAATTTTGTTTAGTAACTTAATCTGTAATGGCTAATATAGTGAAGTATGTATTTTTTGTCATTAGTTGCAGTTATGGAAAGTGATGATGATGACCAACCTATGATTGCTATTGCTACTGTAGTATGCTTAATAAATGAGTACTATGAGTCATACGTTTGCAAGACTCCATGTATGACTTCCAAATTTGTTGGTGAAAAGTGGATCATTGAGTTAATAACAGGTCACCCTGGGAGATTTCATAACATGTTTCGTATGTCATAGATAATTTTCAGTGACTTGTTGCTAGAGTTAGAACACATTTATGGGCTTCGTGGATCCTCTAGAACTACAACTAGAGAAGTCCTAACGCTAACACTATATACATTATCAAATAATGAATCTATCTGGGCGACTACCGAGCGATTTTAGTACTCCTTTGAAACCATAAGCAGATACTTCTCTATTGGCCTTGATGCATTGGTAAGTTTATCAACAAAAGTTATAAAGCCGATAAATCCAACTTTTCAAAATATACTAGTTGATATTCTGTATGATTGCCATACATGCCATATTTTAAGGTATACTTCATTTCTAATTTTATTTTGAAATAGTCATTTATGATTATTACCTAAGTTTGAATTAAATTCTATTGTAGGATGCAGCAATTTATGGGACACATGTCGATGTCATGTTCCTTCAAGTGAAAAAGTTCCTATATTGGTTTTGTGGCTCACCTAATGTAATGGCGTATGTGATTTCAATATTTGCTTCACTTTTTTGATGGCTGAATGAGAAAGAAGTGCACATGATAGTCGCATATTCAATAATGATGTACGGCGTAGCGAAAATAACTTTCTATTGCGTCCTCCATGTATTACTATGTGGAATCATTTATTTATTTAAAAGCAATGATCATTATAGATTCTAATTACAAATTTAAACAAAAAAATATTACCTATTTGGCGCTGGTTATCTAATGCAACATGGGTTCTTAAAGCCTTTTCTGGAAATAAAATATCATATTCTTGATTTTGAAAGGAGCAGCCAAGTCATCAGGGGAAGGAAAGAATTATTTAATAAATGACACTCATCGTTGCGTGGTGTGATTGAGAGAGGATTTGGAGTATGGAAGATAAAATGGGTTATTCTACGCAATATGCCAGCATACTCTTTTAAGAAGAATATTAAAATAGTTGTAGCCACAATGACTTTACATAATTATATATGACGTCATCCATCACACCACAACATTGTGTTCAACATTGTAGATAATGACCAATCATTTGTTCCACCTGAACCATTTGAATATCGATTGGGCCACTCAATGGTAGAAACTACTCAACAAATAAGAATTTGAGACACAGATGGAGGGGAGGAGATGAAAGAGTTACGGAAGCTAATTACAAATGCCTTAGATATTGAGTAGAGCTTATGTAACCCTTATTTCAAATGGTAGTTTAAACATTGTATGTTCACATCTACAAACCTACTGGAACAAGTAGTTAGTCATTGTACTATTTATTTCGTAATTTTTTTTGAATATCTGTTTAATTATCGTTGCCAAGTTATATTAGAATGTCACAACTCTCATATTAATATTTTTATTACCAATACAAATTTATTTTGGGAAATATGAGTTCAAAGATCTCTACTGATTCTAGAGCTGTGTATTGCAACTGTGGGTTGCAATATTATGTATTCACTTTACGTAGAGAAGGAAATTATGGTAGAAGATTTTTCAGGTGTCCAAGAAATCAAACAGGAGATGATTGCAATTATTTCAGATGGGTTGACGAATACGAGGGTGACACTTCAAACAGTGATCATGCTTGGAGGGTAGCACTAGAGAAAATTTTTTTGAAGAGATTTGATCAACAGGATAGTAGGCTTAATATTCTGATCGCACTTATTATTGTACTTTTATTTTTAATATTAGTGTTACTTATTAAGTAATGTATAATCTCTTACTATAATGTAGTTGACTGATTATATATGAGTATCAGTTATCTTATTTTTCTTCATTCTATTTAACATTATTTATTTTGTTTAAAATTATTTAGCTCATATGGCCATAGGGATATTTTAGTCATTTCTACACAAACAGTTGTAGCACAATAGATTTTGAACTGAGTTTTCCAAAATGAATCATAGCTTCAGCAACAACAGCTTCCTACCACCAGCTTCTTTTGCAGCAACTTCACAAATATCTACAGCTGCCCCAAACAGACCCTAAGCCTTCTAGCCACTACTCATCCTAAACCCTATAGCACTAATCTTAATTCATATTATAGAATTACATATTTGGAAAACATAAAATCTAACTATATCTACAAAATAGAGATTAGTTAAACATACATACATCTCAAGCAGTTATATTTTATAATTTAGACTTAGTACCTTATACACGGGTGACCAAGCCCCACCTGTTTGATTATGCTCAGGGGCATAAGCAACCTGCAAGCCAAACATTTATATTTATTTTTATAGCAGCCCCTTAAGCACAATCTCCTGTATAAAATAGTGTTAGACTATCAACAGCCTAATATCTAGTCTACAATCTGCATTCTTAACATCCAGTTTAAAATATTACATCATAAAACAAAATATATCACTGTTACATACATCATCCTAACCTAAAGGTAGAAGTGGTGACTTATCATTCTAATGAGTGTGTGCAAGCTTTGTGTGATGTGTCTTAGCTAGGCATTAGAGTTATAATTTCCTAAGTTTGGAAACATTCAATTTAACATGATGGATGATTTTATTTTTAAGTTGTTTATAGTTTTGAAAATTTTAATTTATATTTTTGTTTAGTTTCATTTGATTTATACTTAGCATCTAAGTATTATAAAGAGAAGAGCGAGGTTTAAACTCCTTCATCTCTACCTTAAATCATTTTCTAAAGCACAATATTATGATTTGATTTCTTTTAGTGAATGACTTAATAAATGTTTTATTAATCCTATGTTTAGTTAACTTCAATATGAAAAGTATCTTAAGATTAATGATGTTGAATTGTAATCATATAGAACACGTTATATCATTCTTTTCATCACTCATAACATGCATATGATTTAAAGCATAACATACCTACACATGCAATAGATTTTAGCACACTTAAATGATTATGAATGTATACAAGAAAAGAATACTTTCATTCTTTAATCAAATATACACACACATGTAAAAAAGATGTAAGCAAGTACGTGCCTTTGTTTAAACCAGGGAAGTGAGATAATCAAATGACCTCTTTGGGCTAATTAAAATCAGATTCGGGATAGACTATATACTTGCTATCTTAAATATATATGGATGTATAGATAATTATAAGAATGAAAATCATGCAAAAGATTATAATTTTAGTTAAATTATTTATACATGTAAAGTAAAGCTCTATCCAAATTCTAATACAAATATAAAAATAAAAAAAATTAAGTGAGTACGTGCCTTTGTTAACCAGGGAAGTGAGGTAATCGAACGACCTTTGTGGGGCTACCTAAAGTCTCGTATTCCTGGGATGTCCAAACTATATACCCATTGTCATTCAAACATATGTAAATTTATACATGAATATAGGGAAGAGGCGTTACCTTCATATGCTTAAGTTATAAACACATGCAAATCCTATATATATATATATATATATATATATATATATATACATAACTACTATCATTCCAAATGTTATTATCAATTTATAAATTTTGGAAAATAACTTTGAAGTTATTAGTGATAATAGCTACCTACACATATAATAAAATTAAGCAACACATTCAAATTTGCATAAGTAAATTTTATTTAATTCTTGATTTTGAAAACATGAATGTATGATATCAAATGGCATACAACATTTATAGTGATTGAACAAAAACACTTAAACATAACCACATGATTTAGTCAATTACAGTAACTCCTAATGGCAATCACATCAAATAAAATTATTTAAAGAAAACCAAAACTTCTTATTAAATTTTAATTTTGAATTTTAGCTAAACCTAAAGAGGAGAAACCATTTGTTGTTTTAATCCCACTCCCATGTTGGTGATTATAATTTGTTCAAGTAAAAATAATTAAGTGATTTATATAATTTAATTGAATTGAATCATTAAGCAAACCCATTTAATTACCCTTTTCTATGCTTCTTTAATTTAGTAACCATTTAATCATGAACCATAAATGATAATCACATGAGAAAAATAAAATTGCAATGCTCCTAAGGGACCAAATGCAATTGGCTCGTGATTAGATATTAATTAAATTAAAGAATCTAATTAAGTATTTTTATGATTTTTCCACTTATGGGTTAATCATAATTTCCTTAAGGGTATTTATGTTATTGAACATATAAAGAGGAGCCATTGATTTAAATGTTAACTATCTAAAGTGATTACTATTTTAATTTAAATTTGATCTCATTGTTAATTGATTAATTAATCTCTTAATTAAACCTCACATTAATTAACTCTCTTTAATGAAATGAACTTGTAAAGTAATTAGAAAAGAGGTCTTAATCACTCTCCCTCGTCATCTCACTATTAATCAGTGATTAATGAAGTTAAATTAATTAATTTTTACTATTTAGAATCTTAATTAATCATTAAATCAATTAAGAGAGTAATTAAAGTTTGAATTTTAAATTTCCCTAATTACATAGCCAATAAATCCTAATAAAATTATAAGAGGCATAGGTCATCCCATTAAATCATGTCAAGTTTGGGTTTAATTGCCCAAGTAATTAAGGCTTAATTAAGCTAATTAAGAAAATATTCAAACTTTAATTAATACTTAATCACTAGTTTAAATCAAATGAAATTATTTTTTATCAAATTATCCTCTATTTAACCTTTCCAAAATGTATTTATTTTTTTTTTTGGATTTTTTTATAATTTGTTATGATTTTAAAATGTTCCATCCAATTAATTGCATTTTAAGCCCTAATTAATCTTTAATCACGTTGGCACCATGCGGTCAGATGATGTGGCAGCACTTTCCATGTGGCGCCATGGGATTGACTACTTAAAAAGTCTAATGTGGCTTTTGAGTCAGCAGCGGTGGATGCGCTTTCATCCCCGCCATCCAAATCTAAGATCGGACGGTATGAATTAATCATGTGGTTCCTATTATGATTAAATCAAGATAATCTAATGGATTAATCACTGTCATCCATTCCAATCATGTGGACAACGGATGATTCGTCGTCCTCCCGACCGACGGAAGATGGACACTGTTTGGCTTCCTCCGCTCTATCTGAGTTCATTGGAGCTCGTAAGGCCTCGAGATTGACTCCAAAATGTTCAAGAAAAGAATCTAAAGGGATCTAATAGTTGGAATCGTACAACATGACAAAATCTTTCACAAAAGACCAACACCTTAATGGATTTCTATGGTTTGTTAGAGTTTACCTCGCTGGAGCTCAGAATCGGCAGTTAATCGACCGAGGTAACTTCATCTTAAAGAGATAAAGCCCTACTAAGAAGCTCACACCTTGATTCCTTATCGGTGGTGTGGATGCTGCCGTAATCCTCATCTGAGTTGGTTCGATGGTGCTCGAACCAATCGAGAATCGATTTGTTTCGCCTCGTCAGAGCTTGGTGAACGTGTGGGAAAAGTTAATTTATAAATGGTAGAGATTAAGTGAGATTAGATGGAGCTAGGCCTCAATTTCACTCAATTTCATCATCATCGACGATGGGGAGGCCAGAGAGACTTGGGGAAATGCTTGGGAGACTCGTCTCGACTCACTCGTGCTATAAGCATGTATGGATGTGAGTTGGAATGAGTTGGGGAGGAGTATAATCTCCTCCCCCTCAAATTTGACAGCTCAGATTGGTCTTGCCTTGGGCAGACATCCAGCCAATGCAGGCGGCTGTAAGTGGCCGGAGACGTCAGAAGGAAGCTGATGTGGATTAGTTTTGAGTGGGTGAGGGCTTGAGGTGAGCTGCCAAGGGTTTTCCTTGCTTCTCATGGTGAGCCAATAGGTGGAGGTGGGTTAGCTCACCTCCCTTGACCTATGGCTGACCCAACCAGCTTTGGGTCAAGTTATCCATAGGGTCAAGAGTCTAAACTAAGCTTTGGGTGGCTGCCAAATGCAACAGAGGGGGTTTAATCACCCAAAAATGGAGGGCTTTACCCAATGGATAATGGGTTAATTCAATTTTGGTTTGGGTTGGGTTTAATTTGGGCTGACCCATGGTGACCCAAGAATGGATCAAGCCAAGTTTGAATGGGTTTGAGCTTGGTTTGGTTGGGTTTAGCTCAATTTGACCCATATAGGTCAAATTGGGCTAGGTTGGGTTAGGTTGACCAATTGGTCAAATTGTGTCAAATCATGGGTTGAGACATGTTCAAATGACTATTTGGAATGTATAGGATTAATTAGTATGATTTAATTTGGATTAAATTTGAATTTTTCTTATATGGATTCATATGGGTCAAATGGGCTAAGTTGATCAATTTGGTCAAATTGACCAAATTGGCTTGGGTTAGGTGTTGGTTTAGGGTCATTTGATCATTTGAAGATGATTGTAGGTTTCGATTTCAATCAATTTAGATTTAGGAATGATTTAGACCAAATTGATCATTTAGGTCAATTTGGGCAAAATGAGTCAATTGGGCTAACTTGGAAAAATTGGGTTCAACCAAGGGTTTGATCATGTTTAATAACCAATTTGGAATGGATTTGAGTCATTGGTTGCAATCAATTTGGGTTAGGATTTGATTTGGTCCAATTTGGCCCTTCAAGTCAAATTGGGTCAACTTGGGTCAAGAGGCCAATTGGACTTGGTTTGGCTCAATTGATGGTCAAGTCATATTCAAGGGTTGATTTAAAGTTGGTAGAAACCATTGGTTGCAATTAATTGGATTTAGAATGGGATTTGATTCATTTTGGTTTATGTAGGTTAATAGGCAACTTGGGTCAAGTGATTGAATTGGATTGGTTTGACCCAATTGATTGCAATTGATCAATCAAGGATGATCAATGATCAATATAGAAGTGTTTGGATATGTTAGTTCAATTCAATTTGGGTTGGATTGGAGTTTGGTTCAAATGGGCCCTTCAGGTCATTTTGGGTCAAGTGAACCTAATGGATCAATTGAGTTGGTTTTAGGTTGAATTAGGTTGAATTGAGTTTGATGATTGATTTAGGATTGATTTATGGCTTTGATTGTAATTGATTTGGGTTTAATTGGATTTTGGCTCATTTTGACATTTTGGGTTTAAATGGGCTAGCTCGGGTTAATTGAATTGATTTTGATTGATTGGCTTGATTTGATTGTAGATTTTGGATAGGCTTTGAATGATAATTGAGGAATTGGAGTGCTTTTGTAAAAATCAATTCGACTTAGATTTGATAGAAGAAATTTTGGTTAAGTTCATCAGATTAGATTAAGATTAGGATGGGATAGGTTATAGGTTTCAATTATTTGGCTTGGAACTTGGATATGAAATGGAATTCAATTGGGATTCGTTGGAATCGATTTGAAGTTGGCTTTGGACTTAGGGTTAAACTTGGATCATGGGTTAGGCCGTAGGATAGGTAGGTTACCTATAGATCCTAAGACATAGCCTAAACCTAAGGCAAGTCCTCTTAAGTCTCTAGGTTTGGATTAAGTGTTTACTTAGTCACTAGAAGTGTCCTATGACTAAGGAGATCCTAGTGTCTAGAGGACTCTAAGTCTAAGATTAGAAGATTGAATCCTCACTCCAAAAGTGAGGTCAACAACAGTCAAGCTTCATATTGATTCTCCAAGCTCAACTGTGTTCAATTTAAATCATTCTTAATTCATTTAAAATATAATGTGACAATTCTATTGCCTATTGATTAAGCCATAATCATGTTCATGAATAAGCATTCAAGTTGTCTTCTTGTTCAAGTATGAGATATTGAACTCAATCTAACTTCATTCTCAATTTCTCATTAAGTTCTATTTTCATTTGAAGACTGAACTTCAAGTTTAATACGAGTTTCTAATAAGTTTGACAACAACTTCCAATCTTGCTTACATTTGTCTTCATATTTCTCTTTTATTATTCATTTTACTGTTTGAAGTAATAAGACCCAAACACGCATTGAAAATAAATTGTCCTTACTCATTTGAGAGATATCGTATCTCCTTCAAAGTTCGTTGTATATTTTGTCTTCGTATAAGAGCAAGTCCTCAAGTTCACAACAAATTTCATGCTTGTGATAAGTTATCAAGTTCTATTATAAACGTCATTCAAACTTAATTTCACTCAAAAGAGTAACTTTCAAATTTAGATTTATTTCAATCTCATCTTTTATTATGACATCAAGTTTAAATTTATGTTAACTTAGTTTTCATGATTTGAATCATATCATCTTGCCCATATTGAATTTTTTTTGCAAGTATGAAATTTTGATAACATTTCAACAGCTCAACGTTGCCCCTACATAATGTGCTGCTTTGGGAGTGCCAGCCCTTCTTACCACACTTATAAAAAGTGTTCATGATAGGTATTTTTCGACACACCTACTAAGAGGTCTTCATACCTACCACACTTATGGGAAGCGACATATAAACCTTCAAGTAATTGTAAGTTTATATTCAATTTTAAGTTTGAAGTTTAGTTTATATTAAATTATTTTAAGACCCATTGTAATCACTTTAGTTTTAAATCTGACTCTTCCGACATTATCCTCATTTGGAGGGATGCATCGAGAGTCTAATACATTCCCACTATGCTTATAAAAAGCATACATGGTAGGTGCTTATGACACTACACTGGGGGAAATTTTCCACCTACCGTGCTTATAGGAAGTGTCTCATGAGCCTTAAAAATGTGCATGAAAAAAATATTCTAATTTTCTATCCGCTTTGAGCAACATAAATGAGTATTTATTTATAGTAAATTTTCTCGTCATGTTGAAACAACATAAATAAGTACTTAAAATTTTTTGGCATTTTGGCATTTTGGCATTTTGTAGTTTTACCTATAGGAGTGAACGTCGATGTAGAGAGAGTACTGAATATATATATATTTTTAATTCGCAACAATAAATACTTCTTTGATGATTTTTTTCGCTGTTAGAAGTGGAACGAGATTAGAGGGTCTGGTTTAGGGAAGAAATGATCGACTGAGAGTTTAGCATGGCAAAAGAGTAGCAGTTGCAAGTTTTGGATGAGGAGAAAGAGAGGTCAGAGAGCAAGAGAAAGAGGGTTTGTGAGAGTTTTGGAAAGCCTTCTTTCTCTATTTAGAGAGAGAAAGAGAGTGGAGGGAGAGAGTTTGATGCATGGGTTACAGGCAAAAGAGAAGAAAAAAATGATGAGGATTTGGCTTGATAGATGGGATGAGCTGGGGTGGTCAAATTAGCATGGGGAGCTTTGCTAGTGAGCCTGGCAGTGAATGGAAGGGAGCAGGACCATTTGTGTGAGATTTGTTAGTGAGAGATGTAGAAAGCAGAGAGGCGTGAGATTTCTCGCACAAGAAAAATGACAACAAGATGCTTGGTTTTCACGTGCATAATGATATTACTCTGTGTTTAAATGATTTCAACTCTGAAAGCTCAACTAAAAATCTATTAAATCTCACTTATCTCTTATGAAAACCCATAAGATTCCATGGCAAATCTATGACCCAGCTCACCCAATTGATCTCAAATAGGCCCTAATATTACTCTATGTTTAAGTGATTTCAATTCCGAAAGCTCAACTAAAATAAAAAAAAATTAAACATTCATCAAATATATTAATTTTTAAATAATTTGTTTATCACAAACTTTTGAAATCACATATCATAAACTTTTATTAAGATCTTTTACTTTGATACATATGGAACATCAAATTTGCTTTTATTATTATCCCTAATTCTATGTATTGTTTGATTAGAAGGATTGAACTTCCATAAACAAAAATGTTAGTATACAACAACAAACAACAAGAAGGTTTTATCCCTATATGCACGGTCGGCTACATGAATCCTTCTTCTCTATTGTGCCCTATTAAGTGTCAAATTCTCATTTAATTCTAATAAAATTAGATCATTTTATATATTACTTTAATATTTTTTAAATCTACCTCTATCTTTTTTAACATAGGTACAATCTAATATATATCTATTCTCCTAATTAGGTCGTTGAATGATTGATATTTTATGTGACCAAAATATTTAAAGTGACTCTCTCTAATCTTATCTAGAATTGGAGCTACTCCAATATTTTCACATCTAGAAAATTGGGCTTTATTTTAATTAAAGAAATAGCTTTTTCAAAGAAGTAAAAAATAAATAAATAAAATTTATATCGAGATATTATGATGAAAATAGTATTTGAATGTATAAAAAATAAAATTTATAAAGCGTATATTTGCGTGCAACTGTTATTTATGTCTGTGCATATTTATTTATCAAATGTTCATTTATGAAAAGAGATAAATTAAAAAATTAGGTACCTAAAATTACTGAATATCTTTCAAATATAGCAATTATATATATATATATAGTATTTATATACACATAATAAGTATATATAAATGTGTAAGTGATTAAAATTGGTTTGATAATGAGCTCATTAATCAGTCAATTTTATTCACTTTTATATTTATATATAATTACTATATTTAATATATATATACTGTATATATATTTACTATGTATAACAATAATGTGATTATAATATGATTTTTCTATTTCCTAAATTTTTTTTCTCATTTGTCGTTTTGTATTAAACTGCTTTCTTTTTATGGGACAAATTGCCACTTTTTTATCATTAATTTTTTTTGTGAGGCCATATCTCTCTTTCAAAGCATGCTTTAGATTTCTCTTTTACATTTTTTACTAGACCATATATATATATGTAATTTTTTTATGTTTTTAAAATCGATTCAATTAAGATTATATAATTACATTCATTCTTTCTCTCTTGATTAATATGGACTGATAATTTAAAAATATACATTAATCTTATTTTATAAATATAAAAACAATAGTAAATATTAATTTCTTTAAATTAACTAAAACTATTATAGTTTGAATTCAATTGAATCATCCTCTAAATGTTATTGATTAACAATATTAATTTTGATGAACCTAATTAAATTTTTATAATCTAAGATAATTTAATTATAATTAGAGTTTAACTCAATTAAAATGATCAATAAATTTTTTTCTTTTTTTGTAATATTATATTTTTGCAAGATTTTTCATTTATTATGCATCTCAAATATCATGCTATCTTCTCGCACATAAGTAATTATGGAATTGATCTATATCTTTAAATTTGATCATATTTTCTTCCGGATATCTATCGATCTGATTTTACTTAAAAGGATGCAATTTAATGTTTATTGAAGAAAATAACAATTACTTCAAAATAATCTTTAATTATGTGCATATAACCTCCGGCATCACAGACATAAAAGCCTAAATCAGCAGAAACAAGAAATGGATCTAACATTATGCGCATTAGATCTGCTTCAGCCAAGAAAAATATCTAAAAACTGTACAAATAAGTAGAATTATTAAACAAAAAAACAGCTTGAGAAAACAAACTATTTGCTGCAAATATCTAGAAAAGAAACTTAACTTTAATCACGGTTCTTTCATAGATCAGAAAAGACTACCAACCCAGGCAATGAAATCCCTCAAAAAGCCCCTCCATACCAAATCAACCAACATATGATTGAAAATCCTTCATCAAATTTAGCAGAATCAGAACAATGCCATGATTAGGTCTTAAATAGCCTAATTTCACTCCAAGCATCCAAATCCCAAATCAACTCATCTCAAGCATATTAAAGATCAAAAGATTTCACCAACCAGGAATCCCCAACCCTAATCCTTCCAGAAAATATATCACTTGCATTGAAACAAAATGTTATTTTTCTCCAGAACCAATAACACGATTCTTAAATCCAAACCCAAACTGCTACTAACCTATCCAAAATAATCCAAAAAAACTGCAAAAATCTAGCAAAAAGGTCAGAGAAAAAGAAGGATATTTCATCAATGGAGATGAAAGAATGAAGCAGGCAGAGGAAAACCCAGATACCGTTATCATGTATAGCAGGGACGTAGAATTTACCAATGGCTTGTGAGGCATTAATCTGATGGAATGAAAGCAAACGTAGCCCTAGAAAGACACCTTAAAAGCAAGGTGATAAAAAGAAAAAGATACAACAGAAACAAAATATTTTTGAAGCAAATACTTAAATTTTTATCACCATCTGTTATATTTTTGGAAACCCGAAAATCCCTCTTTAATTCTTACAACTTTTATTAATTATCTGTTTTATTTTTCTAAAAATGACATTTTTTTTATTAATTCTTCCCTTTTATATCTCATCTATAAAACGGTAAGGCTCAACCCCACATCCACACGATTTAACTGAATGGCCGAATCCAAAGAGACGAAGAAGAAAATCACCGAACTTGCTTTGCCCTTGTAAATCATGTTATCTTCATTCCTACCATCAGCAGCCGTCTAATTCGCTTCGTGATTCGGAATTATGCCGATTCGTACGAGGTAAAATATTTTCTAAAAAGATTTTAATACATATGTAATTTGTATATATTTATACATTTAATAATTATTTATATAATGCTCAAATTATTAATAATACATCAAATATATCACTAATACTAATGTGATATGAGTCTAGTTCTTGGATTGAGTACAATTCGATGATCACGTCTTATTTGATGAGACTTGAGTTAGATCCAGTGAATTGACTCATTCCTGAGTGGAATAAACCCGGGTGAGTCAAAGGGTTGAGTCCTGGTCAGCAAGCGGGTGCCTTTTGGACCGTTGGATCCGCGCCTTTTACCTTAGCCGTTGGATCTAGCACTCGGATCGTGTAATTCCTTACTCTGGATTTGAGCCGTCAATTGGGTTGGATTTAGTCTCTGCCCTTGGATCTTTGTTTCAAGGGCGCGAGGGTAGATTACGTTCCTTCGTCTGATGTGTTTAGTGGATTACAGGTGTCAGAAATTGACGATCGTGATGTAGCTGAGGATTGACGGTCGCCGATCGACGGACGGCTCTTGTTGAACTGATCTGCCCCGATGAAGCTTGCTGGGGAAGATACTTGTTTCGAATTGGAAAGGAGCTCTAGGTCTGGAGTCAATTGGCCATTGGAGCCTTTCGGGAGTTCTGAGGAGTTTGTGAGAAAGGAAGGAGCGAGAGAGATGGGCTTCCAAGTTGAGGGTTATTTGGCTAAGAATCTGTGGGAAATGCTGAAGGAAGATTAGGCGGAGGCAGAAGGAGGAGATTCTTGAAATATTTCTTGATCCTCTGTTTGCTTTTCTCATCTCTTTATAGTTTTGATGCTCTTCTTAGATTTGGTCTGTACTCTTGTAACTAATTTACATTTACATTACATTGCATATCTTGCTGCGTTACGAATATCTACATTTGGTGTGCTTAGTTTATTTTATTGGCGATTATTTGTTATGGCCTTGTATTTTATCGAGTTCTTGGACTAGGTTATTTTATTAGGCATCTAATATCCCCTTACGTTGGTCTTGCTTTTGACATTTTGTATATTATTGTATTTAATGCAGTTTTGTTCTTTGGGATCTTATCTTATTATAGCTGGAATTATTTATCCTACTGCTCTTTGTTGTTGTACAAACTGTTATATTTGTCTTATCTTATTATATTCTTTATTCTTTCTGGTCTGCTGTAATTTATTCTCTGTTTGATGTTATAATTTGGGAGGACTTGTGAAATCCTTTAGCCAACCTGGCCTTCTTCTATCCCTTTTGTTTCTGTAGTTGGTTTGGTGATATGAACTCATATCATTACTCCCCTCCCACACATTGACCTTGTCCCCAAGGTCAAACCGAAAGATCTTTTGGATCTCTTCAGCACCCAAAGCATCTTGGTAAAATCCATCCCATTGTATTAAGACTTCTTTGATTTGTTTAGCTATTTTTTTACTTGTTACGTGATCCAATACTTTGATAGGTCCTAATGGTTTTCCTTCTAATTGAGTTGGAAATGTTCTTTGGATGTAAGGAAGAATCCTGTCTGTATAGTTTCAGTCTAGATATATGAAACATTATGGATTCTTCTTTACAATTCTATTTTATACTACTCTCTACTTAGAATTTTGAATGGGTCATAATACCTTCTGGAGCTTTGTATCTTTGGTTTCCGAAGCAATCTCATCGTAATTTTACCAATACCAAATCATTTACTTTGAAATGAAGTTCTCTTCTATGTTTATCAGCCATTTGCTTCATCCTATTTTGAGCTTCTTGTAAATTTGTTTGAAGGATTTGTATGATCTTGTCCCTCTGTTGTAAAATTGAGTCGACTTCCATGTTAGTAGCATTGGTAGCATTGTAGGGTATAATTGTAGGTGACTGTGCGCCATAGACAATATGAAAATGGGTCATTTTGGTGGAAGTATTGATGGATGTATTATAGGAGAATTACGCGAAAAGTAACCAATTCCTTGGTGTCTCTAGGACAAAACTCCTTAGATATTGTACTAGGATTCTGTTTGTAACCTCAGTTTGACCATCAGTCTGAGGATGATAAGCAATGTTGTGGCTTAATATTGTGCCACTTAGTTTGAATAATTATTGCCAAAAATTACTCATGAAGAGTGGGTCTCTATCACGAAATTATGCCTTGTGGCATCCCATGTAGTTTGACTATATGCGCTACAAAGATCTATGTAATAAGTAAAAGCGGTTGGAAGGTGAGAAGTGTGCATATTTTGATAATCTATCTACCACCACTAGTATGACAGTTTTGTTCTGAGATTTTGGTAGATCTGTAAGAAAATCCATTGATACTTCCTCTCAAATGCTGGCTAGTATAGACAAAGGTTGTAGTAACCTTGCAGGCTTCTGAGTGTCATATTTGACTTGTTGGCAGATAGGACAAGTTGATATAAAATGTTTTATGTCTGTTTTCATTTTTTTCAAGTAGAAATGTTGAGAAATTCTAGCCAATATTTTATGAATCCCATTATGGCCTTCTGTTGGTGTTGAATGTAATTCTCTGATAAGAATGTTCCTGATATCTGAATTCTTGGCTAGTACAATCCTATCCTTATAGTATAACAATCCATTAGCAATTTTATGTTTTGGAAACATCCTTGGATTGTTTGCTATTTGCTTCTGCATTTGTTGTAGTTCATTATTGGAGCTTGTTTCCTCTTTAATTTGTTAGAGCAACTTTGTGAATTGTTGAGTGTAAGCATATAAGTTTAGGGCCATAGACAATTCTGATAGGTTTACAATAGAATTTTCTTCTGTACTGGGCTCTTTTCTAGATAGGGCATCAGCAGCTTTGTTAGAAACTCCTGGCTTATACTCAATAGCATAGTCAAATCCCAGGAGTTTAATTAGAAATCTTTATTGTTCAGAAGTTTGGATGGTTTGTTGCATTAATTCTCTAATGCTCTTTTGATCTGTTCTGATAGTAAACTTATTGCTCAACAAATATTGCCTCCATTTGGCAATTGCTTCAGTTATAACATAAAGTTCTCTAGCATATGTTGATATTTTCTGCATTGTAGGAGATAACTTCTTGCTGAAATAAGCCAGAGGATGATTATTTTGAGCTATCTAATACTCTATTGCTATGAGGCATCTGTTTCCAAGATAAAAGGAATAGCAAAATTTGGAAATGCTAGTACTGGTAATGATATCATAGTCTCTTTCAGTTGTTTGAATGCTGCTTTTGATTCCTCTGTCCATTGGAATTGTTGTTTAGCAAGCATTGATGTTAAAGGAGAGGCCATTGCTGCATAGTTTTTAACAAACTTTCTATAATACCCTGTTAAGCCCAAAAACCCTCTTAACTGCTTTACTGTAGTTGGCATAGGCCATGCTTGTACTGCTTTGATTTTCTTGGGATCCACTTCTATCCCTTGTGCAGATAATATATGACCCAAATACTCTATTATGTCTTGAATGAAAGAACATTTGGATGGTTTGACAAATAGGGTATGTTGTTTGAGTTGCTCCAAAACAGCTTGTAGATGACTTTGGTGTAGTTCCAAGGTTTGACTATATATGAGTATATCATCAAAAAATACTAAGGCAAATTTCCTTAAGAATGGCTTAAGCACTGAATTCATTAGTGCTTGGAATGTTGAGGGAGCATTGGTTAATCTAAATGGCATTTCTAAGAATTCATAGTGACCTTCATGTGTTCTGAAGGCAGTTTTGTAGATGGCTTCCTCTGCCATTCTGATTTGATGATATCCCGATCGCAAATCAAGCTTGGAAAACACAGTGGCTCCATGTAACTCATCCATCGACTCTTGAGTTGGGATGGAAAATATAGTGACTTTGTTTAAAGCCCTATAATCTATACAAAAATGCCAAGTGCCATCTTTATTTTTGATTAGCAAGGCTGGAGATGAAAAAAGGGCTGGTACTTTCCCTTATGATCCCTGTATCTAACATTTCTTTAATCAATTTTTCTATCTCTGTCTTCTGAAAGTGAGGATATCTATAATTTTTTATTTTGACAGGTTGAGTTCTAGGTGACAGCTGTATTTGATGGTCTATATTCCTTTTGGGAGGTAAACTTGCTGGAACCTGAAATAATTCTTGGTATTGTGCTAATACTTGTTGTATCCCTTCAGGTAATTGGTTGAATTCCTTTGTAGGGAATTACTTTCCTCGGTATTTCTCTGATCTGTAAGTATGAAACTATTTCTTTCTTGTTTTGCAATTTGATGAACTGATGGAATGTAATGTTGTCCACCTTGGATGAGGTATCCCCTTGTAGTTGTACTAATCTGTCATTGTGATAAAATTTTATAGTGATCTTTTTATAATCAGTTGTACATTCACCCAATTGTTCTAGCCATTGAACTCCTAACACCACATCTGCTCCTTGCATAGGAAGAAGATAGCAATCAGTAGTGAAAGTGTATCCTTGTAGTTGGATAGGAATATTAGAGCAGATTCCAGAACACTTTAGTGTTTCTGCATTCTACTAACACTTTAAAAGCGGGGAGTTCTTGTATGGTCTATAAACTTGGCTAGTTTAGATTTAATAAAATTGTGGGTTGAGCCACTATCAATCGACACAGTACCTTTTGTTTCCAATCATTCCTTGTAACCTTAATGTTAGATTTGACGTCTGTAAAAGCATTAAGGTGATTTGGAAATTCTTCGGACTAACTTCAGTCTTGCCGGGTATCTGGCTGCATATTGTAGTCTTGCTCATAATTTACTACCATAAGAGCAAAAAGCTTTGATTTACACACATGGCCTCTATGAAACCTTTCATCACAATTGAAACATAAGCCTTTTCTTTTCTTCCAATTGTCTTTGTTAATTTTGAATAGGAATCTGTGGTCTATTTTGGTTATTGCTGTTGTTATTTGACATAACTGGTGTAGGAAGAAGTGGAGGTTGTTTGTTCAGTAATACATATGTATTAATTCTTGAGGATCTTGCTGTATAAAGTTCATCTGCTAATCTGTCTTCCATTAATTTGGCTAATTGAAAAGCTTGTTGCAATGAATTTGGCTGTAGTGCCCTAACTTCTCTTTTAATATCATGCTTTAAGCCAGATTCAAAATAGCTTTGTAAGAAATCAGGAGGTATTCCTGAAATCTGATTTGCTAACTCTTCAAATTCATTGTAAAATTCTTGTACTGTGGATTTCTGTTGAAGTTTGGCTAATTCACCCTTTAAATCTTTGTAAATGGAAGGTCCAAACCTCTGAATGACTTGATCCTTTGAATTGGTGCCATGAATGCAACTGTTTATTCCTATGCATCCATTGGTACCAAGTGCGAGCATCCATATAAGCTGAAGCTATTATGAACTTCTGATCTTCAGACAGATTATAATATTGGAAAAATTGATCTGCCTTAAACAACCAACCCCTTGGGTTTTCACCATTAAATCTTGGCATGTCAACCTTAATTGGCCTAGCATTTTGTATTTGAGGTCTATTAGAATGATTAAATTACATTTGGGAGTTACATACGTGATTGTTCTTGATCTTGAGAAGATTTATCTAATTTGTCCTCTATAGTCGACAATCTTCTTGAAACTTCATTTAGTATTAGAGTGATTGATGTCATTTGCTCATCATTTTTATTCAGTCTTCCCACACATTCTTTTAGAGTTTTTGCTGTGTGTCTTGTTCCTTCTGCCATTTCTGCATGATGTAGTCAATGAGAGCACCAATGATATGAGTCTAGTTCTTGGATTGAGTACAATTCGATGATCACATCTTATTTGATGAGACTTGAGTTAGATCCAGTGAGTTGACTCGTTCCTGAGTGGAATGAACCCGGGTGAGTCAAAAAGTTGAGTCTGGTGGCGGTGGTGCTTTGGACCGTTTACCTCCACTTTATTGGATCCTTACTCTGGATTTGAGCCGTCGATTGGGTTGGATTTAGTGTCTACCCTTGGATCTTTTTATTTGGTGTGGGTGGATTACGTTCGCCGTCGATGTGTTTAGTGAATTACATGTGTCAAAATTGATCGTGATGGGAGGATTGTGACGTCGATCGGATGAAGGCTCTTCGGTTGAACTGATCTCTGCCGTCTGATGAAGCTTGTTGGGGAAGATACTTGTTTTGAATTGGAAAGGAGCTCGGGGTCTGGAGTCAGTTGGCCATTGGAGCCTTTCGGGAGTTCCTGAGGGAGTTCTGTGAGAAAGGAAGGAGCCAGAGAGAGATGGCCGGCACTTCACCGGGTTGAGGGGTTATTCCGGCTAAGTCCACCGTGGGGAATGCTCAGAGAAGGAAGATTAGACTGGAGACAGAGAAGGAGGAGATTCTTGAAATATTTCTTCAATCCTCTGTTTGCTTTTCTCATCTCTATTTATAGTTTTCTGACGCTCTTCTTAGATTTTGGTCTGCTATGCCTCTTGTAACTAATTTCTATTACATTCTGTTACGTATCTTGCTTCTGTCATTCTGAATATCACTCTGGATATTAGTGGTGCTTGTAGTTTGTTTTATTGTGATTATTTACATTTATGGCCTTATTTTATCGGTAGGTTCTTGGACTAGGTTATTTTATTAGCTGATCTAATATCCCCTTGCTTCTATTGGTCTTGCTTTTGAGCTATTTTGTATATTATTGTATTTAGTACAATTTTGTTCTTTGGGATCTTATCTTGTTATAGCTGGAATTATTTATCCTACTGCTCTCTATTGTTGTACAAACTATTATATTTGTCTTATCTTATTATATTATTTATTCTTTCTGGTCTGCTATAATTTATTCTCTGTTTGATGTTATAATTTGGGAGGACTTGTGAAATCCTTTAGCCAACCTGGCATTCTTCTATCCCTTTTATTTCTGTTGTTGGTTTGGCGATATGAACTCATATTATAATGTCTATAAAAAAACATATATTTTCATGTAGATGCTTTGAATTATTTTGACACTAAAATGACACAAATATTAAATGGCCATTGATATATAAATGTATATAATATGAATTGCTTTCAATTTAAAATATAGTATATTGATATTTATAAAATTATTATTATTATTATTATTATTATTATTATTATTATTATTATTATTATTATTATTATTACTTGATTTGCATGCAAAATGATGTAAGATGGTGAAATGATGCTCAAAATAAATGTGAAAAATGATAATATTAAATATAAACTATTTTAATTTTAGAGTGATGAATGTATGGTCAAAATATAGAGTTGGCTCTATATAAGTGATAATATGATTCAATTATATATAAAATAATGCTCGAGGATAATAAGTGTCTGGGAGAATTGTAGGTGCCTTCAACATATAGAGTAAAGCCCAAGACCGATACCATCTCATGTATTGGTTAATTGCTGGCTCCCCCTTGTTGGGATGAATCTATCACCACAACTAAATCACGCGTCACTTTCCCTATGCAATGTATGATATAATGGTAATTGATCCACATCGCTCTCTCAACCATCCATCCACGAAAGAATGCGGTCTTGCTACATCATAGATGGAAGGCCCGAGCACCGCGATCGAGGCGTGCCACTCAACTTGTTTTCAACTAATCGATGATACTCTAGCCAACCATATCTCATCACCTCATAAGCATACATCTGCGACACATGCACGGAGCTGAAGTCCATATGACTCCCAAATCACCTGCGTTGTTTAAAAGGAATATTAGATCTGTTGTGTACATATAATAATGGACTCAAAAAATAAATTTACAAAGCAACGCACCTGACTCTACAACAGGTCATCTAGTTCATCTCTGTAGACTCTAATGTGGGTTGGTGTCATCTCTCTGACATACCCTTCATTCCAATAATATCGCACACTCAGACCATCTGTGCCTGTAGGATATGGAATATGCAATGTAGATCTGCCTACATGAATGTGTTATCATGCCCAAACCTACAGTAAATGTAAGCAACCAACCATATTCGTGCGCTTCGGCTTCATTGCCTCATAAAGCTTCTTATATAAATGAGCAAGCACAACTGATCCTTATGAGAACTCCCTAAACATGTCAACATCCTACAGCAAGGGAAGATATTGTAGGTGTACCTCCGAGTGAGATGTGTCTTGCATAAGGAAATAACCAATAGCAAATATTATGTATGCTCGCCATAATAAAACTCCGATCTAGGTAAGAATCCCTATAATATGTCCAATGCAGCCATCATAGAGGCAAATAAATCATGCATATGCCTATCCCATTCAGAACTCTGGTGTGATATGAGGCTAGATCGGATCTATGTATACAGTATGCAGCTCTGGATGTGCTCCTATCAACTTATCACAATAATCTGGCCAAGATGCCCATCGCTTGCCTCCACCAACAATATTCCTACTAATAATAAGCGGGCTATCTATCTGAACACCCAGAATCATAGCAATATCCTGCAGTGTAATCTTCATCTCTCCAATGAACAAGTGGAACATATTTGTTTGCGAAGACCAACGTTCCACGAAGGCTGTGAGCAAGTGGTGATCTAAGCGAATGTACTGCATTTGAGAAACACAGTCCAATCTAGCTGCTCGCAAAGTGCTCATAAATCTAGGACAATTTACTGACCATTCTCTGAACATAAGTAAATGAGATGCAGCCTCCAGCACTGAAACGCATAGTAAAGAAATCTAACTCAGTATGCAATATTGTAGGGATAATCCATATACACAGCTTGAATAAAGAAAATCTTACCAAATCAGGATGAGCTGCTCTATGCCTACCATATAGCATCGTTATACTAGGGTGCATTTCAATCGGTGGAGGGCTGTAGTCCACAACAGTCTCCTTTGCTCGTCTTCGTCTCCTGCTTGCGGGGCAAGCAGCTTCTTCGGTAGACATCCTTCCTATAATAATTTAGGCATTACACATATAATAATACAGTTATAGCATGGAAAGAGCAAAGCTATAGAGAAAAAATAGAATATGGCTACATGAAAGCTGGTGCACTAAAATACAATAATAACAGGAACAAGTGTAGAAATTTTGAAAAGGCATTAATAACTAAAAAAACAAGCATACAAATATGATTTACTACAATCTAATAACAACAATCATTATATAGGAAGCAGAAATAACTAAAAAAAACAAACATGATTTACCTATCTACCAACATCTAATTTGGAAGCACAACTAATTATCACATACAAATATGTTTTACTACAATCTAACAACATCCATCTTAGGGATAGCATGAATAAATATAAAAATAAACATGATTTACTATAAGCTAACAACAACCATTTTAGAGGAAGCGAAATAACTATCATAAGCAAACATGATTCTTTGCAACAACTTGAACTGAAACAACGACAAGGTAACTAATATTGCAACAAGATTATAACTATCATGATAATTGAGAAGACCTTGCACAAGTTAATATTCCACGATGCTGACCTTGCGGACACATTGTTCTGTTGTACCCAATATTTTTACATACACTACAAATCCTGTTACTTCTTGTAGTATTCTCGTTCATAGTATTTCTGAATCTATTTGTACATGGCCGACTGGGCTTTCTCTTGATATTTGGTGGATGGTACTCTAGGTAGTTGCTACCAATGAAGTGTTCTGCCCACTCATCACGATCAGGGATGACATGGAATTCTCCGTGATAGGTTTTGATGTAATACTCCAGAGCTCAGCCGAAGAGAAAAAATAGATTTGAATGCTGAAGGCGTTAGGTTTTAATGTGACAAGTCGTTTCGTTGCAGACAGCGGGCCTATTATTTTATTTTTTTGTCATGCTTAATTTTCTAATTAAAGTTATAATTAGGCATAATTTAAAAATTTAGCCTAAAAAGGTATAATTTACCCTTGAAACCATAGTAGATACCCAAAAAAAATTTAAAATTCATTAAAAATCCTAGCAGCGAGAAGAATGGGTTTTGCATTTTTAAAACTATTAAGAGCAAAGACTATCTAAATTAGTTTATTAATTATTATATTGCATGTATAATTATTGCAATTAGAACATTCAGAGCAAAGACTATCTAAATTAGTTTATTAATTATTATATATGATAAATTTGCCAAAATTTGACATAAATAAAAAA
Organism: Cymbidium sinense; assembly: GCA_021442155.1. Taxonomy (NCBI): domain Eukaryota; kingdom Viridiplantae; phylum Streptophyta; class Magnoliopsida; order Asparagales; family Orchidaceae; genus Cymbidium; species Cymbidium sinense. The sequence continues at coordinate 40,380,274 of CM038224.1, forward strand.
AATTATTAAGAGATTTTGAAAACTTTAATATGATGAGGTTCATGTTTAACATGCATCAATTGCATTTTTAAGCATAACCTTACTTGATCTATTAAGTTTGTGACATACAATTTATTTACAAGGTGATAAGCATCATTATTTTTAAATGATTGGTATCGAAATCAAAGATCCAACATAAAATAACACAAATAAAATATAAGAGATTCGAAATTACTTTTCAAAGTAGGAAAATCTTATAATTGTGCTAAATGTATGAATGTTTGAATGAATAAAGACTATCTATTTTAAGATTTAATATGACTATAAATCTCAAGGCCTAAATGTACTCGACCTTTGATGTTAAACTATGGTGTTTGACCTCCACCGCTCGACTATGGTGGTTCAACTACTGTTACTTGATTACATTTGCCTAATTAAGATTGCCCAATCACACTCCCTTGCTTATGGACACCTAAGCTCTTTCACCCAAGTACGATCAACACACTACTTTGTGTAACATTTTAAAAATTATTTCTACGATAAAATGTTAATTTCATATAAATTAAGTGAAATTTTTTAGCATGATAATTGTACCAATAGAATATGCAAAATGTCTTCTAGTTACTGAAGAAACAAGGCAAAGATAATGAACATTTATGAGTTTTCAGAGTTGAAATCACTTAAACACAGAGTAATATTAGGGCCTATTTGAGATCAATTTTGTTTTATTTATTTTTTATTTTCTTATGTTATTTTTTAAGAATATATTTATTTACTGTATTTTTAAGTGTTTCTATTTTTTGTTTTTGCAGACAAATCATATTTTTTAATAAAATACTCAAAACAATTTTTGGGTATTTTTTTAATGTTTTTTAAAAATAATTATCACCATCAAATCAAACCATAGATAAACTAAAAATAGAAAATAGAAAATAAAAGATTTAGATGATATATTTGTAAATATTTATGTTTAGATATTAGATATGTAAATTTTAATTATATGCATTACAGGCAATTTTTCCCTCTTTCTCTCTCTCTCTCTCTCTCTCTCTCTCTCTCTCTCTCTCTCTCTCTATATATATATATAATTAATACATCTATATTACTTTTAATTTTATGCTACATATAGGCCTGGGAATGCTCAAAGTCTGTGAAGGAAAAGAAAAGCTCCCCTGCGATTGAGAAGCTAAAACACAGAGTTCGAATGGCAAGACCGGGAGTTACAAGGTAAGGCAAATCAATAAGTTTATTAACAAATCATTTTAAAGCTATCTTCCCATGATTTTTTTTTTTTCTCTATGCAAAAGTTATCATGCCATGAATGATATTGGTTTACTGGTGAAGGTGAATCTGAAATATGAAGATGACCAACCTGTAGTGGGGAAGGTTATTAGCTGGAAGGTTATTGATAAGATGCAGCTAATTTATAACGCCGAGCTCAGAGGAAAGGAGCTTGTCTTTGATGCTGACAAGCCTTTATTCACAATAGGTCCTCTACCTCGGATCTACAATGAGTTCACTGTTATAGTTGAAAACATTCCATCAACAAAGTAAATTTTGGGTTATGTTTTTTTTTAAACTCCTGTTTTGCCATTTTATTCTTGTTCATAAAAATTGATTCTTATTTGCCTATTTGGTTTTCATGTGAAACTCAGATCATCTGGAAATAAGAGTCTTGGTGGAAATGATGGCGATCCTGATGAAAGAGGCAACAAGCATGCTCGGCAAATCTATCATGTAAAAATCATTAAAGTTAAGCTTAAATTTTCTACAAAAATTCCCATGAATCCAAAGTCCAGGATTTAAATGGTGAAGAGACTGAAAACACTCTAGGAGCATTAAGATTTCTACATATCATTCTAAGGCAGCACGCAGCAAAGTAGTATGCATTACAAAGTGATGATATTTTCTCAACCGAGAAATTTACATTTGAATGACAGTATTGTTTCATTTCTACAGAGGTTGTCTCCTTGTTTGCCAATCCATCTTCCATGATAACCAAGACAATTTCACAGATTTGGGTGGTGGTTTGATTGATTGTAAAGGCTTTTATTCAAGTTTTCGTCCTGTACAAGGTGGCCTTTCTTATCACTCCACTTAATATTTTTCATAGCTGTATGTTTGAACTATGTTGTTCATGCAGATGTTTCTACTACCTTGATTGTCAGACCAGGACCAGTAGTTAACTTTCTTATTTCCAACCAAAATATGAAGAATCCTTTTCAGATTGACTGGAAAAAAAGTAAGTTAGGGGGTTTTAATGCAATCTCACATAATGGGAACTTACTTGGTTTCTTAATATTGATCAAGGGGTTGTATTTATTTCTTCTTTGATATATAAAAGTGGTGATTTGGTGCTCTGCATATTTATACAAGCGAATTCAACACTGAAAAATTTACGAGTAAATATAAGAAACATGGAGCACAAAATTTCAAGTTTGACTGAGCTTCCATGCAACAAGCAAACGTAAGATTTATTCTCTTGATTTTTTTTTGTTTTGAAGATAAATTGGCTTTATTTTTTTCTAGACTACTAAATTATAATCATACCCTTTTGTTTATGACAATAAAGTACTGAGTTTACTATATTTCATTTATCCATGCCATTTTTTTTCTTGGTTAACCTTCACATTCATTTAATTGCTCCCTTTGTTGCTCATCTTATGTGAGCTTATTTTTTAATCAAACCTGTAGGTTTATATTCAGGCCAGGCAGTGGAGATAATTGTGTATGATTACCATGTGAAATATTATAGCAGACCATTGAGTTATTCTGAGGAACTCCCATGCATTATCGTTGGGAAACCTATGTGACCTAGCTACTTCCCGATAGAGGTTTGTTTTAGCACATTGATTTTGATTTCAGACCGATGTCTTTTTCTAATGAAATTTATTTCTCATGCTTACGAACTTGAATTTTGTATTTGCAATGTTAGTTTTGCGAATGGGTGCCTTTGCAAAGATACAAAAAAGCAATGACGGTTCAACAACGAGCTTCTCTTGTAGAGAAATCAAGGTAGAAGCCTGGAGATAGAATATTGTCCATAACTGATGTGTGTTTTGTAGAATTTTGCAATACGTGGTTAACATAAACCAAATTTTTAATGGCTTGTTTGGGATCAATTTTATTTTGTGTTTTTATGTTATTTCAAAAACATGTTTGTTTAATGTATTTTTTAAGTGCCTATATTTTTTATTTTTTAAAAATAAATAATATTATTTTTAAAGACACTCAAAATAACATTTATATATTTTAAGTGTTTTTAAAAATAACTATTACTATCAAATATGTTTTATTTCAAAACAAAATAAAAAGATAAAATAAAAAAAAAAAAGATAAAATTGATCCCGAAAGGCCCCTAAATATTTCAATTAATTCTTTCCTCATTATTTGTTGTTAGGCCTTAAAAAATAGCAAGCATGTTTCTAGTTCTACGCTACAATCATGTGGAGTTTCCATCGACAGCAACTTTGTTCAAGTTGAGGGTCGTGTTTTACAACCACCTAAGGTTTGCTTGTTCATATATTTTTAGTATTTGATGTTATTATTTCTAAGGATCTAGTTTATTATACATTATAACTTACTTTAATGTTTTGTTCTTTCGGAAAAAATATGATTCACTCTTTATAAAGCATTGCTTGATGCGTTCTTTGTTGATTGAAGATTATGCTTTGGCTTTTCTCTTGGTGCAGCTTGTAGTTGGAAATGGTGAAGAGTTTATACCAAGAAACGACCACTGGAATTTGATTAACAAGATTTTTGAATCTTCACTCATTCACAGTAGTTCATTCTATAAAAGGATGTACTTCTTACTTCTAGGATTTTTTTATCTCTTTATGTAAAAATTTATCACACCAACTAAAGTAAAGCGATGGGCTATTGTGAATTTCTTTGCTCGATATGGCACAAATAGTCTCATAAATGACCTAATCAGATGCGGAGGCATAAGAGGAATTGTATGTTTCATATTAGTTTATAGTTTATGAACACTGGGATTTTGAATTTATCGCGTCTAAATGACTCCTTTTCAATTAAAGGGCAGTCTATTGAACAACCACTTTCTGTTTTAGAGGAAAATTCTTCTATGAGGATGGCCCCTCCTCAAGCAAGGGTGCAAGATATGTTTGGTCAAATGAGGAAACCTTTCATCAAATGTGAAATTACTTCTTTGCCTTGTAGAGAGAAAGAATTCCGTAATCTATGGTATGGATCATGCAACTTTGGAAAGTGCATATTATTTTAAGTTGTTAAATCTCTTTGATTGGTGGACATACTATGTATCATATAGGTCCTTGGAAGAGGATATGTTTTGTAGAATTAGGATTTGTGACATAATGCATGGCACCTGCAAGAGTCAATGATCAGATTTTAACAATTGTGCTATTGAAAATCAATGTCAAGGTAGGCATTTGATTGAAACAATTCAATTTTTTTATTACTATGCTTTGATTCTTTTGAATCTCATTTTATTCAATTCTTAATACTCTATTAACTTAATAGCTTGGTGGTCTTAACTCATTATTACAACTTGAAAACACCATTGCTTTTCCTATAATTTCAAGGCCTGCAATTATGATTATGGGAATGGATGTTTCTCATGGTTTTTTTGGAAGGTCTGATGTTCCATCAATTGCAACTGTAATTCTCTAAACTTGAGGATAGTCCAATAGAAAGAATAGTCTAGTAGAACTTTCATAATTGTTTTTTATGTTTGCATTATGTTCAAAAATATTGTCAATTGTTTGCTTTCAATTTGTTTTCATCTATTTCCCTATGTCAAATATATATTTATTTAAGTACATAGACTGATTGACTCATGGATACGTACATGTATTTATTTTTCATCTATTTGTGTGTATTGATGCTTTATGATGCTTTTTTTTAAGCTCTTTATGTCTATAATATGTGTTAAATTTGGAGTCAAATTTCACTTTTTTTTTGTTAAAATTTGGTAGCCGTCAAATATGAATTGTTTCACAGTTAAAATTCAAAATTATTTCTCCTCTAAAGAAACCCCTCCATCTTAGGCTATAAAAGGGGAAGAAATTTATAGGTGGAGACATCTCAATATTTTTACCTTCTCATAAGTTCTTTGTAATAGAAAAATATAATGAGGTCCTTATGTGGCTGTGATGCTAAATCATGTAAATCTTCTTATATTCTTTTTCTATCTATGTGCGAGCTTGTGTTTCTATTTCTCCCATTATCTTTCTCTTCTCTCAATCTCTCAACAATTGGTTGGTATTTATGTATTTATTTTCCAACTGTCTATGTACAATTAATGTTTTATGATGCCCATGATAAGATGGTATTTGTGTCTTTATTTTCCATTTTTTATGTGTAGTTTATGTTTTATGATGCTTTTTGATTACTTGGTGTCATTATAGGTTGGTTCTTATGTATTTATTTTCCATTTATCTATGTAGATGTTTTATGATGCTTTTGGGGCTCATGACGTCCTCATAGATAGCTACTTATGTATTTATTTTTCATTTTTTATGCATCATTGATGTTTTATGATGCTTTTTTTGGATCTTCATGCCCATGATAGGTTATTAATTTAAGATAATGGCTATTGATCTCCAAATACAAAGCATCAGTTTGAACGCAACCACCTAAGCATGAGATGATTGAATCCTTATTTAAACTAGTTTCTAACGATGAGCATAGTTATGATGAGGGAATTATTTGATAAGTATCAATGTTAATTTATTTTTCTTCTTCCTCATATTCTACAACTTGGCTAATGTCAATTTTATATGCTATTCATTTTTTAAAATATGTTGTGTTTATAAACTTTAGGGAAGTTCTTATAGATTTTTACACTACTTTTGGGAAAAGAAGACCTGATCAGATTATTATTTTCAGGTAAATTTCAGCGCTATGGTTGCTTCTCTTATGTTATATTTATATGTTATGTGCATTTATTTTTTAGTTTTGCTAATCTTGTTGAGCCTCATTTCTCTTTATTCATGTTTTATGCATTAAGCTTTAATTCTACAAAACTTGTTGATTAGGAATGGTGTTAGTGAGTCTCAATTCAATAAGGTTCTAAATGGTGAGCTGGATTAGATAATAAAGGTAATCTTATTTTGCTATAATCCTACTAATTCATGTTGTAGTTTCTTTGAACAAGTTTTTATTTATTTATCTATTTTATATTATTTGATTTTAAATTAAGTTTGTGTTTATCTTCTTAATTAGGTTTGCAAATTTCTTGACAAACACTGGTTCCCTAAGTTTAGATTGATAGTTGCACAGAAAAAATACCACATAAGTTTTTCTTAGATTGTAAATCTTTAAATAACGTTCTACCTGGTAAGTATTTTTAATGACATTTTTTATGACCATCAATATTATTAGGGTTCTATTTTTCTTTGGCAGCTTATCTAAGCTGAAAATTAACTTTTTTATATTTTCTAGGGATTGTTATTGATAAGATAGTTTGTCATCTGAGAAACAATGACTTTTACATGTATTTTTCTTTGGCAGCTTATCTGGCTATGATGTTTATAATGTTACTGGAAATCATTTTAGTTTCAAGAATTGAGATTTCTTCACTCTTAATTATTTTTTATAGAACTTGTGAAAATCATAGGTGTTACATTCTATTTGTTTTTTCATGTCCAATCAACCACTTGTATTTTCATCAAATATTTTGATTACTTGAATGTAGAGCAATGATGAATATTTATTTATTTTATTATTTTGTTGAATGTGTTGATGCTTAATGAAAGGATAATTATGCTACTATACTCCAAAGAAAATGCTTTTGAGTTCTAATTATTAAGATATTTGAGTATTAATTTTGATCTTAAATTTTTAATAATTGAAATTTATATTGGTGCAAAAATTTTAAATGAATAGCTCTTACTCCTAGGTTTATATTTTTTTAAAATAAAAAATGGATTTGACAATAGTGTATTATTCTCATTTTTAATCTCTATTCACTCCATAATTATTAACAGGTGATATTAAAATTGATTGTTTATTTATAAACAAATGTTTAATACAAATATGTAGGCCTCATGAGTCATTAGTACCTTTTACCATAGTTGAGTTAACATTTAAGAGAGGGGGACTAACACGTAGTTGATGATTTTTCAAAAATTTTCATTTTAAAGGGAGTAATTATTGATATGGAAAGCTTGCTAAGTTGAGTAACCTTTAAATTATGTATTTGTGGATCAAATGATGGGGAGATTATCAAATCATACTGATTTTTGAGTTAATTTTACTTATTGAAGGAATTTAATTACTAGTTTTCATGCTTCTTCTATCATTTCAAATTTATCTACTGATCTGATTTTTTCTCTTTTTTTCTTCAGTGGCACCAATCTACTATGCCCATCTTGCATCATCACAAGTACGCCAGTTCATAAATATTGATGATATACTTGAAACATCATCAGGTCAAAGAGAAACCGCATCACCAATGCCTGAGCTCCCTAAACTCCATGAGAATGTTAGGAGGTCCATATTCTTCTGTTAAATTAGCTTTTAAAAGTTTAATATGCTTTTTTAAGTACCAAAAAATGCTATATACATAAATATCAAACTTAAACTAGTATGGTATGTATGCACTTTTTAAAGAGGTATGTGAATGTGCTTGTGGAGCTTTATCTATGCTTGTGATCAATGTGGTCTTATTAAACTATATTGTTTGTTTATATTGGCTATAATTGTTCATAATCTAACCAATAAATTGAAAGTTTTTTTCTTCTAATATTTATCTTGTGTTATAACTTTAGAAACAAGTTATTGGTTATTTAATTAATAAGAGTATATATGATCTATTTTTTGTATTAGTTTATATTTGACATAAATAAAAAATTATGAAGAGTTTTTAAAAAATTAATTTTAATGAGCTTTAATTTTAAAATGTTTTAATTAAAAGTTTAAGTATAGTACTTTCATACTTCAAGTCTCCTGGATAAAATATAATTATAAATTAATAAATATCATCAAATTTGAGTAATATGTATTCATCAAAAGAATCTAATACTAAACTCAGAATCAATAATTTAGTACCATAATCTTTAAATCTATTATTAATCTATTGTAGTATTTATTTAAAGTGTACATAGAATTATCAACTTTATAATAATATTTTATTATAATAATATTTTTTATGATACAAATATTTTTGACCTCTAGAATAAGAAGCGCTTATATCCAAAATATTAATAGATTATTTTTCATTAAATAATTTCTCCCTCTTAAATTAAGAATGCAATCTTATTTCTTTTAAAATCTTGAAGAAGATGTTTGAAACTACTATGTGCATGGTATTTAAATTTAGAAATAATAAATACAAAATCATTATTGAGAATTTAAGTTTACCGGGAAAATATTTAGTGTATTATAAAATATTAAAGAGCTCGTTAAAAATCTATGGGTGACCTCTCCAATCACCCTCTAGTCCATCACTATGCACATAACCAAGCATCTTGTTGCCATTTCTCTTGTGTGAGAAATCTCAGGCCTCTGCTTTCTACATTTCTCTCTAACAAATCTCACACAAATGGCCATGGTCGACCCTCCACTCACTGCTCTGGCTCACTAGAGAAGCTCCTCATGCTAATTTGACCACCCCAGCTCAGCCCATCCATCAAGCCAAACCCTCATCATTTTTCCTTCTCTTTTGTGACCCATGCATCAAACTCTCTCCCTCCACTCTCTTTCTCTCTCTAAATAGAGAAAGAAGGCTTTCCAAAACTCTCACAAACCCTCTTTCTCTCACTCTCTCTTTCTCCGAATCAAGCTTTCTTTTCCATGGTAAACTCTCAATCGATCATTTCTTCTCTAAACCACCCTCTAATCTCCTTCCACTTCTAACATCCAAAAAAATCATCAAAGAAGTATTTATTATTGCAAATTAAATAAATATATATTCATTATCGTCTCTACATCAACGTTCACTCTTATAGGTAAAACTATAAAATGCCCAAATGCCAAAAAATTTTAAGTACTTATTTATGTTGCTTCAACATGACAGAAAATTTACTAGAAATAAGCACTCATTTATGTTGCTCAATGTAGATGGAAAATTAGAATATCTTCTCTGCATATTTTGAAGGCTTATGAGATGCTTCCTATAAGTGTGGTAGGTGTAAAATTCCCACCCCGCGTGTAGTGTCGTGAGCACCTACCATGTATATTTTTATAAGCATAGTGGTAATGCATTAGACTCTTGATGCATCCCTCTAAATGAGGATAATGCTGAAAGACTGTCAGATTTTAAACTAAAGTGATTACAATGGGTCTTAAAATAATTTAATATAAACTAAACTTCAAAGTTAAAATTGAATATAAACTTATAATTACTTGAAGGTTTATGTGTTGCTTCTCATAAGTGTGGTAGGTATGAAGACCTCTTAGTCACTGCGTCAAAAAATACCTATCATGAACACTTCTCATAAGTGTGGTAAGAAGGTCCGCACTCTCAAAGGAGCATCTTATATAGGGGCAATGCCGAGCTGTTGAAATGTTATCAAAATTTGTATACTTGCAGAAAAAATTCAATATGGGAAGATGATATGATTCAAATCATGAAAACTAGGTTAACATAAATTTAAATTTGATGTCATAATAAAAGATGATATTGAAATAAATCTAAATTTGAAAGTTACTCTTTTGAGTGAAATTAAGTTTGAATGACGTTTATAATAGAACTTGATCACAAACATGAAATTTGTTGTGAATTTGAGGACTTGCTCTTATATGAAGACAAAATATACAACGAACTTTGAAGGAGATACAATATCTCTCAAATGAGTGTGGACAATTTATTTTCAATGCATGCTTGAGTCTTATTACTTCAAACACTAAAATGAATAATAAAAGAGAAATATGAAGTCAAACGTAAGCAAAATTTGAAGTTGTTGTCAAACTTATTAGAAACTCGCATTAAACTTGAAGTTCAGTCTTCAAATGAATATATAACTTAATGAGAAATTGAGAATGAAGTTAGATTGGGTTCAATATCTCATACTTGAACAAGAACACAACTTGAATGCTTATTCGTGAACATGATTATGACTTATTCAATAGGCAATAGAATTGTCACATTATATTATAAATGAATTAAGAATGATTTAAATTGAACACAGTTGAGCTTGGAGTATCAATATGAGCTTGATTGCTGACCTCACTTTTGAGTGAGGATTCATTCTTCTAACCTTAGACCTAGGAGTCCTCTAGATACTAGGATCTCCTTAGTCATAGGACACTTCTAGTGACTAAGTGAACACTTAACCAAAACCTAGAGACTTAAGAGGACTTGCCATAGGTTTAGGCTATGTCTTAGGATCTAGAGGTAACCTACCTATCCTACGGCCTAACCCATGACCCAAATTTAACCCTAAGTCTAAAGCCAACTTCAAATCGATTCCAACAAATTCCAATTGAATTTCATTTCATATCTAAGTTCCAAGACAAATAATTGAAACCCATAACCTAAACCCATCCTAATCCTAATTCAATCCGATGAACCAAAATTCCTTCAATCAAACCTAAGTCCAATTGAATTTTGCAAAAGCACTCCAATTCCTCAATCATCATTCAAAGCCTATCCAAAGTCTACAATCAAATTAAGCCAATCAATCAAAATCAATTCAATTAACCCATGTTAGCCCAATTGAACCCAAAATGTTCAAATGAGTAAAAAATCCAATTAAACTCAAATCAATTGCAGTCAAAGACATAAATCAATCCTAAATCAATCATCAAACTCAATTCAACCTAATTTAGCCCAAAACCAACTCAATTAACCCATTAGGTTCATGTGACCCAAAGTGACCTAAAGGACCTATTTGTACCGAACTCCAATCCAACCTAAATTGGATTGATCTAACATATCTAAACCCTTCTATATTGATCATTGATCATCCTTGATTGATCAATTGCTATCAATTGGGTCAAACTAACCAATTCAAGCACTTGACCCATGTTGACCCTATTAACCTACATAAACTAAAATGAACCAAATCCCATTCTAAATCCAATTAATTGCAATAAATAGTTTCTACCAACTTTAAATCAACCCTTGAATATGACTTGACCATCAATTGAACCAAACCAAGTCCAATTGGTCTCTTGACCCAAGTTGACCCAATTTGACCTAAAGGGCAAAATTGGACCAAATCAAATCCTAACCCAAATTGATTGCAACCAATGACTCAAATCCATTTCCAAATTGATTAATGAACATGTTCAAACCCATGGTTGAACCCAATTTGGCCAAGTTAATCCAATTGACCCATTTAGCCCAAATTGACCTAAAGGTCAAATTGGTCTAAATCATTCCTAAATCCAAATTGATTGAAATCAAAATCTACTATCATCTTTAAATGATCAATTGAATTTAAACCAACACCTAACACAAGAAAATTTGGTCAATTTGACCAAATTGATCAACTTAGCCCATTTTACCCATATGAGATAAATTCAAAATTAATCCAAATTAAATCAAACCAATTGATCCTAAACATCCCAAATAGTCATTTGAAAATGTCTCAACCATGGTTTGACCCAATTTGACCAACCTAATCCAATTTTACCTATATGGGTCAAATTGAGCCAAACCCAACCAAACCAAGCTCAAACCCATTCAAACTTAGCATGACCCATTCTTGGGTCACCATGGGTTAGCCCAAATTAAACCCAACCCAAACTAAACTCAAATTGACCCATTATCCATTGGGTAAAGCCTTCCATTTTGGGTGATTAAACTCCCTCCGTTGCATTTGGCAGCCACCCAAAGCTTAGTTTAGACTCTTGACCTTAATGCTAACTTGACCCAGAGCTGGTTGGGTCAACCATAGGTCAAGGGAGGTGAGCTAACCCATATCCTTCTATTGGCTCACCATGGGAAGAAAGGACAACCCTTGGCGCTCACCTTAGGCCCTCACCCACTCAAAACTGAGCGACATCAGCTTCATTCTGATGCCTCCAACCACTTGTGTCCGCTATGCTGGTTGGACGTCTACCCAATGCAAGACCAATCCAAGCCATCAGATTTGAGGGGGAGGATATTATATTCTTCCCGAACTCATTCCAACTCACATACACACATTCTCATAGCACGAGTGAGTCGAGACGAGCCCCAAGCATTTCCCCAAGTCCCTTTGGCCTCCCCCATCACCGACGATGATGAAATTGAGAGAAACTAATGCCTAGGTCCATCTAACCACACTTAATCTCCACCATTTCTAAATTAACTTCACCCACACGTTCACCAAGCTCCAGCGAGGTGAAACAAATTGATTCTCGATAGGTTCGAGCACTAGAGACCGATCGAAGACCAACTTTGATGAGGATTCTGATGATGATTGATCCATAGAGCCATCAACGATGAATCAATGTGCGAGCTTCTCAACAAGGCTTCATCTCTTCATGACGAAGCTACCTTAATTGGTTAACCGCACCCCGAGCTCCAGGTAAACCAAATCAGAAAATCCATTAAGGTGTTGGTCTTTTGTGAATGATTTTGTCATGTCGTGTGAGCCCCACAGTTATATCCCTTTATATTTCTCCCTTGAACATGTTGGAGTCGATCCCGAGACCTTACGAGCTCCGACAAACTCAGATAGAGTGGAGGAAACCAGATGTCTGTCTTCTATCGCTCAGAGGATGACAGATCATCTATTGTCCATTTCACATGATTGGAACGGATGGCCATGATTAATCCATTATATTATCTCGATTTAATCCTAATGGGAACTGCAGATTAATCCATACCGTCCATTTTTAGATTAAATGGTAGGAACGAAAGTGCATCCGTTGCTGTTGACTCAGCAGTCCATGTTGGATGTTTTAATTGGCCATGCGTATGAAAGCATGCCACATCAATCGCATGGCCAATAGGATTAAGGATTAATTAGGGCTTAAAAATGCAATTAATTGGCTGAAACTTTCTAAAATCATAACTAATTGTAGAAAAAAATCCAAAAAATATAAATAAAGATATTTTGGAAAGGTTAAATAGAGGATAATTTAATTAAAAATAATTTCATTTGATTTTAAAATAGTGATTGAGACTTAATTAAAGTTTGAATATTTTCTTAATTAGCTTAATTAAGCCCTAATTACTTGGCTAATTAATTTCAAACTTGGCATGTTGATTTAATGGGATGACCTTTGCCTCCCATGATTTTATTAGGATTTATTGGCTATGTAATTAGGGGAATTTAAAATTTAAACTTTAATTACCCTCATAATTGATTTAATGAATAATTAAGTTCTAAATCATAAAATTAATTAATTTAACTTCATTAATCACTGATTAACATTGAGATGATGAGAGAGCGTGATTAAGATCTCTTTTCTAATTACTTTTCCAAGTTCATTTCATTAAATGGAGTTAATTAATATGAGGTTTAATTAAGAGATTAATTAATCAATTAATAATGAGATCAAATTTAAATTATAATGTTAATCATTTCAGATAGTTAACATTTAAATCAAAGGCTCCTCTTTATGTGTTTAATAACATAAATACTCTTAAGGAAATTATGATTAACCCATAAGTGTGGGAAAATCATAGATGTATTTAATTAGATTCTTTAATTTTTTTAATCTCTAATCATGAGCAAATTGCATTTGGTCCCTTAAGGGCATTACAATTTTATTTTTCTTATGTGATTATCATTTATGGCTCATGATTAAATGGTTACTCAAATTAAAGAAGCATAGGAAAGGGTAATTAAATTGGTTTGCTTAATGATTCAATTCAATTAAATTATAAAAATCACTTAATTATTTTTACTTGAACAAATTATAATCACCAACATGGGAGTGGGATTAAAACAACAAATGGTCTCTCCTCTTTAGGTTCAACTAAAATTCAAAATTAAAATTTAATAAGAAGCTTTGGTGTTCTTTAAATAATTTTATTTGATGTGAATGTCATTTAGAGTTAATGTAATTGAATGAATCATGTGGTTATGTTTAAGTATTTCTTTTCAATCACTATAAATGTTGTACGACATTTGATATCATACATTCATGTTTTCAAAATCAATAATTAAATGAAATTTACTTATGCAAATTTACATGTGTTAGCTTAATTTTATTATATGTGTCGTTATTATCACTAATAACTTTAAAATTATTTCCCAAAATTTATAAATTGATAATAACATTTGGAATGATAGTAGTTATGAATATATCATAGGCCAAATTGATTGAAACCATTTATCAAAACTAGCCAAAATGAAACTTAAAACTAGCCAAAATCCATCATAGGCCAAATTGATTGAATCCATTTATCAAAAGTCATTCATGATCATTTGAACTTGACCAAGTCATCATTTGAGCCTAACCTAGCCCAATTGGGCACTTGACCAAGTTGACACAACTTGACCTAAAAAGTCAAAAGGGATCAAAACTTGATCTAAGCCAAATTGATTGAAACCAATGGGTCAAGTTCATTACAAATCACTTGTTGAACTTGACCAAAGCCTCAATTGGCCAACTAGACTCAACCTAGCCCAATTGACCTTGAACCCAACTTGACCTAAAAGGTCAAATTGAGTCAAAATCAAATGAACCAAAATTGATTGGAAACAAAGGCACCAATACACTTCATATGACCAATAAGTCTAAATCAACCCATGACCTAACCCAAATAGGTCAAATGGGTCAAATTGGTCAACTTGATCCATTTGACCTAATGAAATCAAATGAACCAAATTCAAATATAAATCAAATTGAACCAAACCAATGATGCCAAAACATTTCAAATGGTCATATGAACTTGACCCAACTTGGTTTAATTTGACCAATTGATCAACTTGACCCATTTTGACCTAAATGGGTCAACATGAGCCAAATCATATCAAATCAACTCCAAATTCATTGAAACTTGGCCCAACCCATTTTTGAATCCTACCAAACATATCCAAACTAAAATCCAAGCCAAATGACCATTTTAATCTAGGTCAAGAGGTAACATATGGCCAATTCCACTTGGAATTGGGCCATATCCTTCTAGTGGCCACTTAACACTCTCTTTGTGGACCAAGTAGAAACTAGTGAGCATGGTGCACTAGACCCAATGGGTTTGGGTCAGCCAAAACCAACCCAAGGTCAAAATCGACCACTCACTTGAAAATAAGCACATGGGAATCAATCCCACACCATATTTTGCACATGACAACTTTTCCACTACCCCTCTAGAAAAAATCAAACCACATACAACCCTAAACGGCCTAACAAACCCATTGCATAGGGTGAATTTGATCAAAATGGCTTAACACCTCACCACCATCGATCCTTCAAGGGGGAGATGTACTCCTCCTAATTTCATTTCAATTCAACACACTCACACTCGATTGAAGCTAGGGAACTTAGAGCAAGCAATTGCAAGTCTCCCCAAGCTTCCTAGAGCCATCTCCAATTCTCCATTTCGATTTCTTCAAACCAAAAATAGGGGAGCTCCAACATATTTCCAACTTACTCAATACACAAAACCAACTCAATTCCTCTTACAAGCATCTTCAAAGGAGTCAATCAAGTTGATCCAAACCTTTTTCCAAGCTTCAAAGAAAGGGAGGTGGGAGCTAGACCAAGGACAAATCCATTTGAAGGTGAGCATGGTTCCATAGGAAAATCCACTCAACCTCAACAGCTAAAACCTTCAACAGGGCTTTGTCTCCACTAGATGAAGCTACCTCGATGGTTGGGAGTGCCAGTGATAGCCTCTAATGAGGTACTATTCAAAACTGAGCTTAGGGTAGATTTTTCTTGGTCTTTTTCGAAAGAAAGTTTGACCTCATGAGAATTTGACTGTTAGATTTTCATCCCCTTACCTCTTAATGGTGTGGGTTGAGTTTGAGCTAATCCGAGCTCAAGCGAGCTCGGATCTTGCCTTAAGGAGTGGATGGTTTCCCTCTCTCATAGGCGAGCTCAGTGTTAGATCATGGACCGTCCATCCGAGCATTTTGGATGGACGATCATCATCAAGCCGTACAGGATCCCCTGATTAATCTCTTAAGAACCGCAAGCTTGATCTCAACCATCCAATCCTTGATCGGACAATCCAGAGAGAAAGCGCGTAGCGCCGCCGCTGATGCGGCTTCGGATGTGACAACTTAAATAACCAATCACATCATGTCACATGGAAAGCGCACACCATGTCAACGGTCCACATGGCGCTGACGAGATTAGTTATATAATTAGGGGTTTTAATTAATTGTTAATCACTAAATTTTCAAATATTCATAAATAAATGTAGAAAAATAAAAAAATACAAAATAAAAAGCATTATAAAGATAATTCAAGGGGAATAATCTAAAATTAATTTCAATTGATTTTGAGCAATTATAGTTTTTAAATTTGGGTTTTATTAGGAATATGATTATGCTAATTACTCTCTAATTATCCACTGATTAATTCCAAGCTTCGATGACTTCAGTATCCCCTAATTTTCTTGAAATTTATTAAGGAAATTGCTTGATTCATTTTTAATTACCCTCTTAGTCAATTAAATAATTAATTAACCTTTTAAATAGTGATAAATCAATTAATTAAGTTTGCTAGTCACTTTAGAAGTGAATGTACTAGGGAATGAGATTAGGGGTTCTTTCCCATATCTATTTCCTTAATTTTATTTCATTTGAATAAAAATTTATTTAAGGTACAAATTAATTAAATGACTTAATCACTTTTGTTAAATGGCTTAATAAATCAAAATTTTAAAATCAAATCAATCTGAATTTAATCAATTCCTTCTTGGGTAGATAACTTAGGTGTTTAATAACCTAAGTAACTTAAGGAAACCAAAATCCTACCCACATGTGTCGGAAGGCTTTTCAAAGTACTTAAATTAGAACCTTTAGCTTAATTAATCACTAATTATGAGCCAATTGCATTAGGCCCTTTCTTTCCTAGGTGCATTGCTAATTAAATTCCTTGTGTGGTTTTATGTCATACATTGGCTCATAATTATTTGATTAAATATGTTAAAGTGGTGTAGGTAAGGGTAATTAATGCACTTAATTCACACCTTAACCTAAACAAAATATAAAAATCATCTAATAGTTCAAAAATTAAACTAAAACAACATACACATGTGGGAAATGGGTTAGGACTAGGAAACCTCTTCACATTTTTTAAATTTAAATCAAACTCAAACAAAACTAAAAATCTCTATAAAACAAATTTGATTTGTAATTCTATTCCATAAGATTGTCTTTTGGAATTAATTAGGGTAAATGAATTTACATTATTTCATCACTTTATTTCTTTCTAGCATGCTAAATATGTATGTCATATAAAAATCATGCATTCATGCCTTTTAAAAATCAAATTAAAAAAATGAAATATTTCCTTTATGTCAAATTGCATGTTTTGGCTAAAGTAAGAATATGAATGACTATTATGACTATTAAATCCAAAATTATTTTTAAAACTTATAAATCAAATATCATAACTGAATGATATGCTACTTATAATTATTTATAAGCTTGCATGTAAATATAAAATGTGTTATGTGATTCTCCCTCTCTTTCTAAACATAGAATTGTATAGGATTTGCAAAGTGTATAATTCATTTAAAAAGAACAAAACACTTGCTAAAATCCATTCCTATACAGTCCTATGCCATGACTTAAGAAGGAATTCTAGCTCACACATATAAATCTAAATAAACAAACCAATCAAACAAACATAAACTTTTGCATGATTCTCTTTCCATGCATTTCTTTTTGTACATGCACATGTATTTAAGAAAAAGTGGTATATCAATCTAGACAACCTTTGGTTGTGAGGCTTTAAGTAGCCCTAAGTAGGTCTTGTACCTTACACCCTTGGTGCTAACAATGGTACTGTACTCACCTATGTCTTTCATACTTGGAAATGTGCAGATGAAAAATGGATAAAAGAATCACTCTTCTTCTACTTAACAAAATCATGCATCATGAAGCATCATCCAAATTTTCTTAAGTAACTCTCTTTCACAACATGTGTGCTAAAACATTTCCATTTGCATGTATATATATGATTAGGATTCATTCATATGCATGTTACACATGTTGGGAAAGAAATGAAGTGATGTGTGTTTTGTGATAGTATTTCACTTTACTTAATCTCAAAATGCCTTTCTTCTTGAATAAGTTTGTTTAAGAAAAATATAAACTTAAGATTAATTAAAATACATAATAAAATATTCACTAAACAAAAAATCAAATATGAATCTACCTTAGAAATTACTTAAGGTAGAGAAGAAAGAGAAGTTTTCTTCTCTTTTTGTCTCTCTTTACAACTTTTAGTAATTAATTCTAGGTTAGTAATTAATTCTAGGTTCATTCAAACCTAATCAAATCACAAAATAAAATCAAACCAAAGTGCCTAAATCACTTAAATGAAACCACCCTCTAAGTTGAACATTTTCATATGTAGAAAACTTAAACCTTAAAGCCAGCTAAGCATACCACACAAACCTTAAATAGCACACATTAGGCTAAGTCACCATTTCTAACTTTATGTTAGGGGTGGTGCATGGTTTGATGTTTTCTTTTATTTTGTGATGTATTATTTAAAGTCTGGATGTTAGGGTGTATGTGTGTAGACTGAATGATAGGGAGATCTTAGTCTTGTCTTATGGGGATTAGCGCTTAAGAATAAAGATATACAACTCTTTTCTGCAGTGCATATACCTCTAAGCATAATCCAAAATAGTCTAGGTGGGCTTGGTTACCCATGTGTGGGGTGCTAAGTCCAATTTATATATCTAAGCATAATAATCTCTATTTTGCAGGTTTTAGTTAGATTTCTTTTTTTCCCATTTTAATATAATTTCATAATTAGGATTTTGGAATGATTGTTATGGGAGATTAGGATGAACATTGGTCATAAGATAATATCTTATGTATCATGTGAAGCCTTTGGAGCAACCACATTCCAACCAACCAAAAGAAGAAAAAAAAAAGAAGAAAGAAGAAAAAAGAAATGAAGAATGAAGAATGAACACCCCCATAACAATGAATTCCTTCTCGATTGTATTTAATTCATTTGTAATCTGGGTTGTATAAGGGTAGAGCTCAGCTACCCAACTTATTTTAGGGTTTGTGTGGTGGAGCCCGACCTTAAATGACCTCTTATTCTTTTGCGCTAGCTTTATAAATTGATTGATGTTTGTTTAGCTTGTGCATTAAGATGATATCTTTTCCTAGTTTCTTTCTTGCTTTGATGTATGGTCTGGATGATGATTTCTTAGGAAAATAAATTTTCTATCCAACTAATAAATTTAAACTAAAAATAAAATAACTCATAACCTCACCTAAAGCCTAGTTATAAATCAAGATAAAAGAATTAGCAACCCATTAGTTGGATGTTGTATTAGTTCTCACATCTTGCATAAAAGTATATTATTTCTCTCTTGATTGGAGAGCTTCCACTTTTGCTAGAGAACTTGGCTTGAACTTTGAGCCATGGAAACACACCTCCTTATCTTGCTAATTTTGACCCATAATCTAATTTATCATGCATTAGGCATATGAATCCTAAAGCCTGTGTCAAATTGATTGTCCAAAAATGAAAAATAAAATGTGACAAAATTTGCATTAGATTTAAGTCATTAAATTATGCCCTACATGATCTAGTCTCTTAGGGATTGTGTTTAAGGACTTAGTCTCTTTCTAAATAAACATTAGCTTAGCTATCTTGAAAAAGCATTTGACTTGCCTACATATTTTAAAATCATAGGAGGAGTCAGTTGGCGGCCACCCCCAGGCTGTTGTAAGTCCAACAGTCGGTTGGTTTATTCTCTCTTGTGGAGGTAAAACAAATACTCTTTTTTCTCTTTAGATTTAGGTCATACTTTTGGCCCTCGCCAAAGCTCCCTAGATTTAGGTTTAGAGGTTGCTACTTTCCTTTGCGGGCTATGAGCATAAATCCTCACCTCTTAGGCATTTTCATGACCTTGCATCACAGAATTGTAAGCACTAACTTTCTAATAAAACTTTAACTCAAATAAATCAATTCAATTTCAACAATATAAAACCCAACCATAGGATAGTTTGGGATGCTTACTAGGCTTCCTACTTATCTTCATTTAGCTTCGATAAGAACTCCCTCCTCTTGATCGATCCCACTTGACTTTTCTAAAAATAAACCAATCGATTGATAGTCCTACCATTCAAAATATTTAGAGATAATGATCATTTACCTTAATCGAGAGTATTCTTAAGAAATTTATTCCTTAGGATGTAATTAACCATTGGGGCTTGCCCTCTGTAGGGAACTTAATGAACTCGGTTTGAAATAAACCCTGCTTTACTTTTTCATGTAAAGTAGGGGAAGAATCTCTGGTACATTTTAAAGACTCATAGTCCTTAGGAGTCCTTATTAAGGTGATTAGGTCCAATGTAAGGTGGTGACTTCTATCTTTCGAGATAGTACACCTTTCCTCCATGTCATACCCATCCCAATAAGAACATCTGCGGATCTGCGTGGTGTCCCAATAAGGTGTTATATATTTCTATTTTTATTCATCCTCTTTTCCAAAAGTGGGATACATGAAGGCAGGAATATATATATATATTTTCACCACACTCTTCAAGTCATCATTTGAACTTGACCAAAACCATAATTGAGCCTAATTTGACCAATTTGACAACCCAACCCAACATGAACCCATATGAAACCATTTGATCAAATGAAGCGAGAACCCATAAAACTAACCCATGAGACTTTGGTGGCTAACCAAACCTAACCCAGATTGACCCTAGGTTAGCCCAAGAGCCATGTGGACCCCACTCAATCCATGGTCAATTGGTTAAGCTTTATTCACATTAGATTCTCCCCGTAAATAGCAAAGTCCACTCTCCCATCACTTTGGTAGCCATCCAACTTCCAAATGAGTGTGCACTTGCCCACCTAGGCCACCTAATCCAAGCTAGGTTGGCCATGGACCAAGAGGAGGTGAGTTGGCTCTCCTCCCATACAAATTGAAAACCCAAGAGACCAAGCCAAGGAAATCTCTCCATATTAGACCTTGAGCCACCTTCCATGAGTTCTTCCAACCCTAATCGAGCCATGTAGAGTAGATGGGTGCCCTTTGTTGACCTCATTTTTAGGATGAGCTCTCAACCCCTCCATCTTAGACATATTACTTCTCTTAGACACCAAGAGTCTCCTTAGTCTTAAGACACTTCTAGTGATTAGGTGGACACTCAACCTAACTCTAGAGACTTAGAAGAGTTAGCCATAGGAATAGGTCATGCCTTAGGAGTGTTAGGAAAACTTACCTACCCTATAGCTTGAATGAACTCCTCACTTCCTTCCTTCAAGTCAAATTCCAAATCAAGTGTAAATTAATGCCAAACTCCAAATCAAATCAACATAAAAACTTAAACAATTCCAACTTAATTGATTTTCTTAAACTCAAATCAATTCCAAATGATTGAAGCTTATGATTGAAATCCAAATCCTAATAATCTTTACAAAGTCCCTTTGATTCTATCTTATGGACCTAGCCTAAATCAAATCAAAATTAATTCAAAGTCAAGAAATTTTCTCATAACCCATTTATATTCTCATTTTTATTCACAAATATAAATGAAATATAAATTCACATATCCAAAAATCAATTCAAAATTCAAATCCAAATTCAACCAAAATTCAACCTAAGCCTTCGAAGTCAAATTCTTGAACTTAGTCAAATCAAATTCAAATCAAGCCAAACTCTTGATTTTTTTTCTTCATGATTCAATCAATCCTTCAATCATGAATCTAAATATAAATGCAAACTTCATTTATAAATCCAACAATCAATTCAAAACTCAAATCCAAATTCAACCAAAGTTTAACCTAAGCCTTTTATGTTAAATTCTTAAACTTAGCCAAATCAAATTCAAATCAAGTAGAACTCTTGATTTCTCTTCATGATTCAATCAATCCTTCAATCATGAATCCAAATATAAGCATAAACTTTAATATTCAAA
Source organism: Cymbidium sinense (assembly GCA_021442155.1). NCBI lineage: Eukaryota > Viridiplantae > Streptophyta > Magnoliopsida > Asparagales > Orchidaceae > Cymbidium > Cymbidium sinense. Next base: position 40,402,200 of record CM038224.1, read on the forward strand.
CCAAAACTAAATTCAAAAATCAAACCCAAGTCAAACTCATGCTCACCCTTTTGAACTTGAAATTGTCAAATGAATCAAAACCCATTTGACTCCAAATCACTTGCAAATAGATTTATATTTCAATCATAAGTCCATATGTGAGTTCAACCAAACTTGATTCAAGCCTTCATCAAGTCAATTGACTTTCTTAGGCTCACTTGACCCAAAGTGACCTAAAGTACCCCTTTTGATCCAAATTCTAATCCTACCCAAATTGGATTGAACTAAGCCAATCTAAGCCTCACATTATGAGCAACAATCATCATAAGATGATCAATCAATCAAATTAGGTCAAAGCAAGTCAAACCTAAGGGTTGACCAAGTCAACACTTAGCCAAAATAAAACTTAAAACTAGCTAAAATCCATCATAGGACAAATTGATTAAAACCATTGATCAAAACTCATTCATGATCAATGTTTAAACTTGATCAAGTCATCATTTGAGCCTAACCTAGCCCAATTGGCCACTTGACCCAAGTTGACCCACCTTGACCTAAAAAGTCAAAATGTGTCAAAACATGATCTAAGCTAAATTGATTGAAACCAATGAGTCAAGTTAATTCCAAATTACTTTTTGAACTTGACCAATGCCCCAATTGATCATCCAAACCTAACCCAAGGTCAAAACTGACCACTCCCTCCATTTCAAGCACATGACACTTCTCCACTATCTAGCTCTACCAAAACTAAACCATGTGCAAGCAAAAATAACCTAATAAACTCATCCAATCTAGCTAATTGATCCAAAATGGCAAAGGATTAGCACGACCATCCGATCCACCGAGGGGAGATATACTCCCCTAATTTCATTTCATTTTCACACACTCATACTCAACACTCAATTGAGCTTAGGGAACTCACAACTAACACCCCAAGGTTCCTCCAAGCTTCCTCAACATTTTGATCTCTCCATTTCTCAGTTTCTTGAAGCCAAAAATAGGGGAGCTCAAGTGAAATTCCAACGTAGCCAATTCAACACTAAAGCTCAATTCCTTGTAAGCATCTTTAGATGACTCAATCGAGCTTGCTTAAGGTGTTTCACAAGAGCTCAAGGCAAGGGAGGTGGGAGCTTGACCAAGGCCGAATCCATTTGAAGGTGATTATGACCAATTGGAGGATCTACTTAACCTCAACCCCTCAAACATTCCAGGGCCTCTACTGCAAGCTACCTTGATGGTTGAGCACCGTGATAGCCGGAGGTATGCCTTCAACCCGAGCTTAAAATAGGGAGTGTGTGGTCCTTTGTAAAGGAATTTTTTACCTCATGCAAAATTGACTATTGGATTTACTTGTGCTTGCTTCTAGATGGTGTGGGTAAAGTTTGAGCTTGGATCGTGCCTTAAGGAGCGGACATTCTACATCTCCCGCAGGCGAGCTCAATGATGGATCACAGACCATCCATCCGTGCATTTTGGATGGATGGTCTAGATCAAACTGCGTAGGATCCTCTGATTATCCCTTAGGAAACATGGGCTCGATCTCAACCGTCTGATCTTTGATTGAACGATCCAGAGAGAAAGCACGCAGCGCCGCCGCTAACACGGCATTGGATGTGACTACTTAAATAGCAAATCCCGTCACACCATATGGAAAGTGTGGATCGCGCCAGCAGTCCACGTGGCACCGACAGGATTAACTATTTAATTAGCCTAATTAATTAGGTTTTAATCATGGAAACTTTAAAATAACATAACTAAATGTAGAAAAATCAGATATATAAAAAATAAAATGCATTGTGAAGATAATTCAAAGAGAAATAATCTAAAATTAATTTCAACTGATTTTACATAATGATATTTTTTGAATTTAGGTTTTATTGGGAATATGATTATGTTAATTACTTACTAATTATCTCACTGATTAATTCCAAACTTCTCATGTGTATTTAGTGGGTTGACTTGCCTCCCCTAATTTTCTTGGAATTTATTATTGGTTTAATTAGAAGAATTGCTTGAGTCATTCCTAATTACACTCTTAAACTATTAAATGATTAATTAACTTTTAAAATAGTGATAAATTAGTTAATTAGGTTCATTAATTACCTTAGACCAGTGTATGGACTTAGGGAATGAGATTAGGAGTTCTTTCCCATATCTTTTTTCCCTAAGTTTATTTCATTTGGATAAAAATCTAATTAAAATGTAAATTAATTAAATCATTTAAATCACTTAATTGTATGTTTTAATTAATCAAACTTTTCAAAATTAAAATATTCCAAACTTAACCAATTCATCTTGGATAGGTTGCTTAGGTGTTCAATAACCTAAGTAACTCAAGGAAATCAAAAATCCAACCCACATGCATGGGAAGGGTTATGAAAGCACTTAAATTAAACCCTTTAGCTTAATTAATCATTAATTGTGAGCCAATTGTATTAGGCCATTTATTTTCATGGTGCATTGTTGATTAAATTCTTTGTGTGGTTTTATGTCACAAATTGACTCATAATTATTTGATTAAATATATTAAATGGTGTAAGTAAGGGGTAATTAATGCACTTAATTCACACCTTAACCTAAATAAAATATTAAAAATCATGTAATGGTTCTAAAATTAAACTAAAATAACATAGACATGTGAGAAATGGGTCAAGACTAACAAACCTCTTCACATTTCCTAATTCAAATCAAACTCAAAAAAATTTAAAATCTCTTTAAAAATAAATTTGATTTTCTTTAAATGATTCTATTCCATAAGATTATCTTTAGGAATTAATTAAGGTGAATGAATTTACATTCTCTCATCACTTTATTTCTTTCCCAATATGCTAAATGTGTATGTCATATGAAAATCATGCATTTATGCTTTTTAAAAATCAAATTAAAATGAAATGTTTTCTTTATGCCGAATTGCATGTTTTGGCTAAAGTAAGAATATGAATGGATATTATCACTATTAAATCAAAAATTATTTTCAAAACATTTAAATCAAATATCATAACTAAAAGGTATACTTACTTATAATTATCTATAAGCTTGCATGTGAATATAAAATGTGTTATGTGATTCTCCCTCTCTTTCTTAACATAGAATTGTGTAGGATTTGCAAAGTGTATAATACATTTGAAGAGGACATAACACTTGATTAAATCCATTCGTATACACTCCTATGTCATGAATCAAGAGGTAATTACACATCACTCATATAAACTAAACAATCAAACAAACATAAACTTTGCATGATTCTCCTTCCATGCATTTCTTTTTGTACATGCACATGCATTTAAGAAAATTAGTATATTTGTCTCGATAACCCCAGGGTTGTGAGGCTTTAAGAAGACATAAGTAGGTCTTATATCTTACACCCCTCGTGCTAACAATGGCATCGTACTTACTTATATCTTTTCTACTTGTAAATGTTCAAATGAAAATGGATAAAAGAATAACTCTTTTTCTACTTAACAAAATCATGCATCATGAAGCATCCAAATTTTCTTAAGCTACTCTATTAGCATTCATCATTAAGTTATGCTAAATATTTCCATTTGCATGTATAGATATGCTTAAGGACCATCCATATGCATGTTACACATGTTGGAAAAGAAATGAAATGATGTGTGTTTTGTGATAGTGTTTTGCTTTACTTAATCTTAAAATGCCTTTTTTTGAATAGGTTTGTTTAGGAAAAATATAAACTTAGGATTAATTAAAACACATAATAAAACATTTACTAAACAAAAATAAAATATGAATCTATCTTAGAAATTACTTAAGGTAGGGAAGAAAGAGACGTTCTCTTCTCTTTTACTCTCTTTACAACTTAGTAATTATTTGTAGGATTCATTAAAATAAATAAAAAAACAAAATAAAAATCAACCAAGGCAACTAAATCACTTAAATAAAACAACCCCTCTAAGTTGAACATTTTCATACTTAGAAAACTTCAACCTAAAGCTAGCTAAACCACACACCAAACCTTAAATAGCACACACATTAGGCTAAGTCACCACTTCTAGCTTTAGATTAGGGCGGTGCATGGTTTAATGTTTGCTTTTATTTTATGATGTATTATTTTAGTCTAGATGTTAGGGTGTATGTGCGTAGACTGAATGGTAGAGCGATCTTAGTCTAACCATTATCTTCTGCAGGGGATTGTGCTTAAGGGGTGCTGTAATAAAAATATAATTGCTTTTGCTGTGCAGGTGCTTATACCCCTAAGCATAATCCAAAATATGCCAGGTGGACTTAGTTACCCATGTGTGGGGGTGCTAATTCCAATTTATATATATATATACATTATTGGGATTGTATGGTTTGTTTGGATAATCTTTGTTTGTAAGTTTTTAGTTAGATTTTCTTTTTCCCATTTTCATGTAATTTTACAATTAAGATTTTGGAATGATTGTTATGGGGTATTAGGATGAACATTGATCATAATACTATGTCTTATGTACCATGTAAAGCCTCTAAAGCAACCATATTCTAACCAACCAAAAGATGAAAGAAGAAAGAAGAAATGAAGAATGAAGAATGAAGGCTCACATAATAATGAATTTCTTCTTGATTGTATTTAATTCATTTGTAATCCGGGTTGTATAAGGTAGAGCTCGCCACCCAATTTGTTTTGAGTTTGTGCGGTGGAGCCTGAGCACAAATGACCTCTTATTCTTTTGCGGTAGCTTTATAAATTGATTGATGTTTGTTTAGCTTGCGCTTTAAGATGATGTTGACCTCATTTTTATAATGAGCTCTCATCCCCTACATCTTAGGCATAGGATTCCTCTTAGACACTAAGAGTTCCTTAGTTTTAAGACACTTCTAGTGATTAGGTGAACACTAAACCTAACCCTAGAGACTTAGAAGAGTTAGCCATAGGAATAGGTTATGCCTTAGGGGTGTTAGAAACATTTTCCTACCCCATAGCTTGAACCAAATCCTCACTTCCCTCTTTCAAGTCAAAGTCCAAATCCAAACCATACTTCAAACTCAATTGAACTTCAACTCTAAAGACAAACCATAAATCAATTCCAATGGATTTTCTCAAATCATGAATCAATTTCAAATAACTAAATCCAAAACTCAATTCCAAATTCAAAAATCTTTCCTAAATAGTTTTGATTTCACCTTATGGACTTAGTTAAACCAAATCCAAATCACTTTCTTCTTGAGTAGATGCTTAGGTGTTCAATAACCTAAGTAGCTTAAGAAAATCATACCTAACCCACATGTGTGGGAGGGTTATGAAAGTACTTAAATTAAACCTTTAGCTTAATTAATCATTAATTGTGAGCCAAATGCATTTGGCCCCTTTCATTCTTAGGTGCATTGTTGATTTAAATTCCTTATAGTTTTATGTCATACATTAGCTCATAATTATTTGATTAAATATGTTAAAGTGGTATAGGTAAGGGATAATTAATGAACTTAATCTGCACCTTAACCTAACTAAAGCATAAAATGAAAGTCTCTTTAAACATCAAAAATAATGAAAATTAAACTAAAATAATACACACATGTGAGAATGGTTTAGGACCAGCAAATCTTTTCACACTTTCCTAATTCAAATCAAACTCAAAACAAAATGAAAGTCTCTTTAAACAACTTTTGATTTTCTTTAAATGATCTTCATAAGATTGTCTTTAGGAATTAATTAGGGTGAGTAAAGTTACATGCTTACATCACTCTATTTCTTTCCAAGCATGCTAAATGTGTATGTCATATGAAAATCATGCATTCATGTCTTTTGAAAATAAAATTGAAATGAAAAGTTTCCTTTTATCAAATTGCATGTTTTGGCTAAAGTAAGATATGAATGGCTATTATCACTACTAAATACAAAACTATTTTTATAACTTATAAACCAAACATTAAAAATGAAAAGTATCCTATCTATAAGTACTTATGAGCTTGCATGTGAATAGTATAAAATGTGTTATTTGATTTTCCCTCTCTTTCTTAACATAGGATTGCATAGGATTTGCAAAGTGTATAGTCCATTTTAAAAGGAGATAACACTTGTTTGAAATCCATTCCTATACACTCCTATGCCATGACTCAAGAAGAAATTCTACATCACATATATAAAATAAACAACCAAATCAAACAAATGGACATAAACTTTTTGCATGATTCTCTTTCCATGCATTTCTTTTTGTACATGCACATGTATTTAAGAAAAGTACTATATTAATCTAGAAAACCCTGGGGTTGCGATGCTTTAAGTAGCCCTAAGTAGGTCTTGTACCTTACACCCTTAGTGTTAAAAATGGCACCGTACTCACTTATGTCTTTTATACTTGTAAATGTGCATATGAAAAATGAATGAAAGAATCACCCTCTTTTACTTAACAAAATCATGCATACATGAAACTTTCCAAATTTCCTTAAGAAAACTCTCTTAGCATTCTCTTTCCATGCATTTCTTTTTGTACATACACATGTATTTAAGAAAAATCTAGACAATCCTGGGATTGTGAGGCTTTAAGTTGTCCTAAGTAGGTCCTGTACTTTACACTCCTGGTGCTAACAATGGTGCCATACTCACTTATGTCTTTTATACTTGTAAATGTGCTTATGAAAAGTGGATAAAAGAATCACTCTCTTCTACTTGACAAAATCATGCATACATGAAACATTCCAAATTTCCTTAAGCAACCTCTCTTAGCATTCATTATTAAGGTGTGCTAAATACTTGCATCGTATATATAGATATGCTTAGGATTCATTCATGTACATGATACACATGTGGGAAAGAAATAAAATGTTGTGTGTTTTATGATAGTAATTCACTTTACTTAATCTTAAAATGCCTTTCTTCTTTAATAGGTTTGTTTAGGGAAAAATCTAAACTTATGATTAATTAAAATGCATAAGAAAACATTCATTAAACAAAAAAAAATCATTAATGAATCTACCTTAGAAATCACTTAAAGTAGGGAGGAAAGAGAAAATCTCTTCTCTTTTTCTCTCTTTACAACACTTAGTAATTAAGTAGGTTCATTCAAATCAAATCAAATCATCAAATAAAATTAACCCAAATCAACTAAACAACTTAAATTGAAACCATCCTCTAAGTTGAACATTTTCAAACTTAAAAAATCTAAACCTTAAAGCTAGCTAAGAACACCACACAAATCTTTTAAAGCACACACATTAACCTAAGTCTGCACTTCTAGTCCTATGTTAGAGTGGTGCATGGTTTGATGTTTGGTTTTATTTTATAATGTGATATTTTAGTCTAGATGTTAAGGTGTATATGCATAGAATGAATGGTTGGATGATTTAGTCTAATCATTATCTTTTGTAGGGGATTGTGCTTAAGGGGTGCTGTAATAAAAATATAATTGCTTTTGCTGTGCAGGTTGCTTATAACCCTAAGAAAAATCCAAAATAGGCAAGGTGGACTTGGTTACCTATGTGTGGGGTGCTAAGTCTAATTTGTTTATATACATGCTTGAGAATGTGTGATTGTTTAGCTAATCTCTACTTTGCAGATTTTACTTAAATTTACTTTTTCCTTTTCATGTAACTTTATAATTAGGATTTTGGAATGATTGTTATGTTAGATTAGGATGAAAATTGGTTATAAGATTATATCTTATGTACCATGTGAAGCATTTGGAGCATCCATATTCTTACCATCCAAAAGAAGGAACCAAAAAAAAAAAGAAAGAAGAAAGAAGAAAAGAAGAATGAAGACCCCATAACATGAATTTCTTTTTGTAATTCATGTGTAATCCAGGTTGTATAAGGGTAGAGCTTAGCTACCTAATTTCTTTTGGGTTTGTGCAGTGGAGCCCGACCATAAATGGCCTCTTATTCTTTTATGCTAGCTTTATAAAATGTTTGATGTTTGTTTAGCTTGTTGATTAAGATGGCATGTTTTCTCGTTTCTTCTTTGCTTTGATGTATGACCTGGATGATGATTAGGCTCCTAGAAAAATATAAATCTTCTACCAAATTAATCAACTCAAAACTAAAAATTAATGACTCATAACCACATTTAAAGCTTAGGTTATAAATCAAGATAAAAGAATTAGCAACCCCTTAGCTGGATGTTGTATTTTCTTTCTCATATCATGCATAAAATTTATATTATTTTGCTCTTGATTCGGAGGGCTTCCACTTGTGCCAGGGAACTTAGCTTGACCTTTGAGAGACATGGTGGAAACACACCTCCTTTCTTGCTAATTTTGGCCCACAATCCAATTTCCCATGCATTAGGCATATGAATCCTATAAACCTTAGTCAAAAGAATTATCCAAAATGAAAATAAAACATCTAAAAAAATTACATTAGATTTAAGTCATTAATCATGCCCTACATGATCTAGTCTTTTAGGGAGTGTCTTTAAGGACTTAGTATCTTTCTAAATAAACAATAGCTTGTATATCTTGCATAAAGCATAAGACTTGCCTACATGTATTTAAAATCGTAGGAGGAGTTAGTTGGCGGCCATTCGTAGGCGGTTGTAAGTCCAACAGTCAGGTGGTTTATCCTCTCTTGTGGAGGTAAACCATATGCTTATTTTTGCCTTAGATTTAGGTCATGCCTTGGCCCATGCCAAAGCTCCCTAGATTTAGGTTGAGGTTGCTGTGAGCATAAATCCTCACCTCTTAGTCATTTCCATGACCTTGCATCATGGAATTATAAGCCCTAAATTTCTAATAAAAATTCAACCCAAACAAATAAATCCTTTTCAAATTTCAAAATTGTAAAGCCCATCCATAGGATAGTTTGAGATGCTTGCTAACTTTCCTAACATCATGAGCATCTCCTACTTATCTTCCTTTGACATTGATAATAACTCTCTCCCTTTGATCAATCCCATTTGATCTTCCAAAACAAACCAATTTATTGATAGTCTAACCTTCAAAATCTTTGGAGATAATGATCATTTACCTTAATCGAGAGTATTCTTAAGGAATCTCATTCCTTAAGATGTAATTAACTATGAGGGCTTGCTCCATAGGGAACTTAATGAACCTAGTTTAAAATAAACCCTACTTTACTTTTCCATGTAAAGTAGGGGAAGAATCTCTGGTACATACAAAGTCCTATCATCCTTAGGAGTCCTTATTCAAGTGATTAGGTCCATTGTAGGGTGGTGACTTATACCTTTCGAGATAGTACACCTTTCCTCAATGTCATACCGTCACCCTAATCAGAACATCTGCGGATCTACGTGGTGTCCCAACTAAAGATGTATATTTTTGTTTTCATTTATCCTCTTCAAAAGGATATATGAAGGCGAAAATATTTTACCACAGATTTTTCTGGCGACTACGCTGTGGATGGTTCCTCTCTCCATCTTTGGTAAATGATCGTTGTTTCAAAGTATCGATAATAGATTTGTATTTCATATGAGTTTGAGACTATCCTTCTTTTCTATTGGCACTTAGTTTATTTCATTCTTAAGCTAAGCTATCCAACATCCTTTAGGTTTTAGGACCTCACTCCATGTAGGTCTTAAAACTCCTATTGGTTCCCGAATAGGTGAAAATATAAAAAAATTATAAAATGAAATAACCAAAGACTTCCTCCATGCCATTTCTATGGTAAGGTAAGGTTCATTCCAAAAATAAAGAAAAATAAATCCTTTATAAAAACATTATTTTTCAAAAAGCACTTTTCCAAAAGTACACTTAATTGCACAAAATAGATAAACCTCATCTAACAATCTTCAAGATTGTTACATGTAGGATCTTTTTTAAAAATCAAAGCTAAAACCATCTTTTAAAATAAAAGCACAATGAATACTCTCATTCAATATACCAAAATTTATTGAATGACGATTTCATTTCCAATTAAAATAAAAATCATATTTTAAAACACACATCTTCATTCAACATACCAAAATTTGTTGAATGAAGGTTTCATTCCAATTAAAATAAAAATCATCTTTCAAAAGCACGTCTTCATTCAACATACCCAAATTTGTTGAACAAAAGTTTCATTCTAATTAAAATAAAAATCATCTTTCAAAGAGCACATCCTCATTCAATATACCCAAATTTGTTGAATGATGATTTCATTCCAATTAAAATCAAAATTATTTTCAAAAGCACATATTTGAAAATGAACATCCTCATTCAATATACCTAAATTTATTGAATGAAGATTTCATTTACAAATATAATCATATCATAAAAATTAAAACTCCATTTCAATATATTTCACATATGTTAAAGTTGGAGTTTCTTTCTTTTCAAAAATTACAAATTTGAAGATAAACCTCTTGTTGACCTCATTTTTAGGATGAGCTCTCAACCTCTCCATCTTAGACATAGGACTTCTCTTAGACTTTAAGAATTTTTTAGTCTTAAGACAAACCTAGTGATTAGGTGGACACTCAACCTAGTCCTAGAGACTTAAAAGAGTTAGCCATATAATAGGTCATGCCTTAAGGGTGTTATGAAAATTTGCCTACCCTTAGCTTGAACTACTCCTCATTTTCTTTACTTCAAGTAAAACTTCAAATCAGTCTTATTTGATTTTATCCAAACTCAAATCAATGCCACATGATTGAAATCCATGATTGAAACACATGAATGAAATTTCAAATTTCAAATTTTTTTCTAAGTTCTTAATCCTCTCTTAAGGACTTAGGCAAAATCATCTTCAAATCAAATCAAATGCTTAAAATTTTCTTATAACTCATTTATATTCACATATATAAATTAAATATAAATTCAAATCAATGAAACTAAATCCAAAAATTTAAATCCCTAATTAAAATCATTCTTAAGTCCTTAATTTTCCTCTTAAGGACTTAGCCTAAATCAAATCAAAAATCAATTAAAACTCATGAGATTTTCTCATAATTAATTTATATTCTCATTTATATTCACATATATAAATGAAATATAAATTGAAACCAATCAAACTAAATTCAAAAATTCAAATCCAAAAATTCCAAATATTTCCTAAGTCCTTTAAATTTCCTCTTAAGGACTTAGCCTAGATCATGATCAAATCACTTCAAATCCTTAAAATTTTCTCATAATCCATTTATATCCTCCTTTATATTCATATATATATAAATGATATATAAATTCAAACAATCAAAACCACTTCTAAAAATTAAACTTAAACTCATTCAAAATCCAACCTAAGCCTTTCAAGTAAAAATCTTGAACTTAGCCAAATCAACTTCAAATCAAGCCTAACTCTAGATTTTCCTTCATGGTTCAATCAATCCTTCAATCATGAATCCAAATATAAACATAAACTCCAATCACTAAATCAAAACTCAACTCAAAAAATCAAGACAAAATCCATTTCATGTTCACCCTTTGAACTTGAAATTGTCAAATGAATCAAAACCCATTTGACTTCAAACCACTTGTAAATGGATTTATATTTCAATCATAAGTCCATATGTGAGTTCAATCTAACTCAAATCAAGCTTTGACCAAGCCATTTGATCCACTTAGGCTCACTTGACCCAAATTGACCAAAAGTACCTGTATGAGCCAAATTCTAATCCTAACCAAATTGGATTGAATCAAACTCACCTAAGCCCCTCTTCATGATCAACAATCATCACGAGATGATCAATCACTCAAATTGGGCCAAACCAAGTGAATCCTAAGTGTTGACCAAGTCAACTCTTAATCAAAATGAAACCCAACATAGCCAAAATCTCTTATAGGCCAAAATTGATTGAAACCAATGATCTAAGTTCATTCATGACCAATATTTGAACTTGACCAAGTCAACATTTGAGCCTAACCTAGCCCAATTGGCCACTTGACCCAAGTTGGCCCAAGTTGACCTAAAAAGTCAAAATGTGGAAAAACTTGATCTAAGCCAAATTGATTGAAAGCAATGGGCCAAGTTCATCCTAAATCACTTGTTGAGCTTGACCAAAGTCTCAATTGGCCAACTACACCGAACTTAGCCCATTTGACCTTGAACCCAACTTGACCTAAAGGGTCATATTGGCTAAATTCAAATTTAAGCAAAATTGATTAGAAACAAAGATACCAATCCGCTTCATCTGATTAACCAAACCTTAACCTACCCATGACCTAGCTCAAATAGGTCAACAAATTGGTCAACTTGGCCCATTTGACCTAAATGAAGTCATATGAACCAAATTCAAACCTAAACCAAATTAAATCAAACCAAAGCCACAAAAATATTTGAAATGGTCATATGAGATTAAGCCAACCCCCCAATTTGACCAATTGGTCAACTTGACTGAAGTTGACCCATTTTGACCTAAATGGGTTAACATGAGCCAAACCATACCAAATGAACTCCAAATCCAATGAAACTTGGCCAAACCTATTTTCTTAACATACTCAATATATCCAAATTCAAAAATCAGCCAAATGACCATTTTATTCCTAGGACATAGGAGAAATTTTGGCCAATTCCACTTGGAATTTGGTCAAACCTTCTTCATACCTTCTTAATACTCTCCTAGTAGGTCAAGTGAACACTAGGGAGGGTGGTGAACCCAACCCAATGGGTTTGAGTCAGCCCAACTTGACCCAAGGGCCAAACTGACCATGTGCATGGAAATGGGCACTTGGGAATCATGCCTCCACTCAAATAGAGCAAATGGGGACTTCACTAATCCACTCCCTGGCCTAAAATGAATCACCTGGCACCTCTAACAGCTCATATAACCCTTTCAATTAGGGAAATTGATCCAAAATAATAAGTGAAGCTTTGATAGTTCGATTGCCATTGGGGGAGATATACTCCCCCTAATTCACTTTAATTCTAATAGAGCCATTATCGATTGAGTTCTAGAGAGTCATACGAGCCATTTGCAAGTGATCCTAAGCTTCCTAGAGGGAGATTGAATTTGGCATTTCTCATTTTCATCATTTGAAAATAGGGGAGGTCCATTGCATTATAAACTTTCTCCAAACTCAAACTCCACTCAATTCCCTCTTCAAGCTTCATTAGAGGACCAAGTTGAGTGCACCCAAGCTCTCTTCAATGTTCTTGAAATAAGGGAAGATCTAATTCAATCAAAACCAAGCTCAAGCTAAGGAGGAGGTGACACATAGGAAGATCCACTCAACTCGACCTCAAACTTTCTGGCGTCTCCTTGAAGCTTTTCCAAGGGAATCGAGCACCGGGGATCACCTCCGATGAGGTATGCCATTTTTTGACCATTAAACTCAATGTGGTGTGGAGCTTTGTGAAAGAAATTTTAATCCCATGGAATTTTGATTTTAGATGTGCTTGCCATTAGGTTTAGATGGTGTGGGTTGATTCAATAATCAATCATCGAGCTGATCTTCTCTTTGAAAGTGACGGTCTCCATTTTCATAGGAAGAACACGAATCTCGGCCATCCATCCACACATTTTGGATGGACAGCCAAGATTAAAACACACTTTATATTTAATTTTATCCCCAATTGGTTTAATCTCAGTGTGACCCTAAGAAGGAAAAGGGGTAGCCACATGGCACTATGATGGGATGTTTAAGTGGCAAATCAGAGCACGTCACATGTAAAGGGATGCCACATCAACTCATGCGTGGCATGCTGTTGGGATTAAAGATTTAAATAATTCTAATTAATTACCTAAACTTCTAAAATTCATATCTCAATATTAAAAAATTAGAAAAATGTGAAATAAATTTCATTAGAAAGATAATTGAACATAAAATATTCTAAAATTGATTTTGATTAATTTTAAATAGTTCTTTTCTCTAAATTTGAGTTTTATTAGGAATATTAATTTGTTAATTACCCTTTAATTAATCCGCTAATTATTCCCAAACTTCTTGAGTGTATTTTGGAGGATGACGTCTGCCTTCCCTAATTTTATTGGGATTTATTGGTGGCTTAATTGAGAAAATTGCTAATTAATTTCCTAATTACTACCTTAATGTAATTAAAGTTAATTAAGGGTTTGATTAGTGGTTTAATCGTATGTTGAAGTTGATTAAGGTATGTTTCAGTGAATAAGAGGTTTAGGGAATAATTTTGGGGGATTTCCCTTAAGCTAATCCTTAAATCCCCTTTTTCTTTCTTAATCCTCTCTTAATTAAGGGCTAATTCACTAATTACCCTCTTAATTAATTTCTTAAAATTCTAAAACTTTCCAAAACTCAATTAATCTACTTGGGGTAGATGCGTAGGTGTTCAAGAGCCTAAGATCAATTAATAAAATCAAAATTCAACTCATATGTGTGAGGGGTATTTTGAAATACTTAAGTTAAACCCCTTAGCTTAATTAATCATTAATCATGAGCCAAATTGCATTAGGCCCCTTTCATCCTAGGTGGATTACAAATTTAAATTCCTTATGAGGATTTATGTCATCTCATTGGCTCATAATCATTTGATTAACTATGCTAAGGTGGCGTAGGTAAGGGGTAATTAACATGCTTAATTCATACCTTAACCTAATAAAAATATAAGATAAATCTAATCATAAAAAAATTGAATAAAAATGTCAAACACATGTGGGAATGGATAAGAAATAGCAAACTCACTTCACATCTTCCAAATTAAATCAAACTCAAGATCAAATAAAAAAAATCATATTAAACAAAATTTGATTTACTTTAAGTATTCTTATTTCATAAGAGTGTCTTTAGGAATTAATTAAAGTGAATGTGTTTACATGATTTCATTGCTTTATTTCTTCCCCAACATGCTAAATATGTGTCATATGATTTTGTGCATTCATGCTTTTCAAAAATCAAATTTAAAATGAAAATGTTTCCTTTATGTCAAATTGCATGAGTTGGCAAAAGTAAGAATATGAGTGGCTATTATCTCTATTAAATCAAAATTATTTTTAAAATATATGAATCAATTATTAAAATTGAAAGTGTGTTATTTATATCTTACTTATAAGTTTTCATGTAAGTAAAATATAAGGATGTGCTTAGTATAAGTTTTCCCTCTCCTCTCTTTTAGTATAGTTTTGAATAGGATTTAGGAAAGTGTATAGTTCATTTTAAAAGAACCTAACACTTGCCTAATTCTATATCCTATTCATCTTTATGCTATTACTTAAGAAGTATACCTATACTTATATATATAAATTTCATAAACAAAAATAAATCAACCAACATAAACTTTTGCATTCTTTCTTTTCCATTCATTTCTTTTGTACACATGTTTGTATTTAAAGAAAGTGATATATTAGTCTAGAAAACCCTGAGGTTGCGAGGCTTTAGGTAGCCTAAGTAGGTCATGTACCTTACACCCCTAGTTACCAATGGTGTTGTACTCACTTATGCCTTTCATACATTCATATGTGCATGTGAAAATTGGATATGAAACCCCTTTGCTACTTAATGAAAATCATGCATCATAAACATCCAAAATTTCTTAAATAAATTACTTTGCATGCATCATAAAGTGTGTTAAACAATCCCATTTATATGTATAGATATGTTTAGGACTCATTCATATGTATGTTATACATGTTGGAAAAGAAATGAAGTGATGTATGTTTTGTGAATTTAGTTCATTTTACTTAATCTTAAACTGTCTTTCTTTTTTAATAGGCTTATTTAGAGTTCATCTAAGCTAGGATTAATTAAGACACATAATAAAGTATTCACTAAACAAAACCAAAACATGAATCCACTTTAGAAATTACTTAGGTTAGGGAAGGAAAGAAAAGTTCTCTTCTCTTTCCCTCTCTTTATAACTTAATAATTAATTATCGAATTCACTTAAACTCAATCAAAACACAAAATAAAATCAACCCAAAACAACTAAACCACTTAAATGAAACCTTACTCTAGTTGAACATCCTTCATACTTTGAAAATTTTAACTTAAAGCTATAGCTAAGCATACCACACAAACCTCTAAAGCACACACATTATGCTAAGCCACCACTTGTAGCTTTAGGTTAGGGCGGTGCATGATTTGATGTTTACTTTTATTTTGTGATATATGTTTTAGTCTGGATGTTAAGATGCATGTCCGTAGAATGAATGATAGGTCGACTTAGTCTAACCATTATCTTCTGTAGGGGATTATGCTTAAGGGGAATTGTGATAAATGAAAATATAAATGCTTTTGCTATGCAGGTGCTTATACCCCTAAGCATAATCCAATAGGCCAGCTGGATTTATCCACCCATGTGTGGGGTGATGAGTCCAATATACATGCTTAGGATTTGTGTGGTTTGTTTAAGTAATCTCTATTTTACAAGTGTTAGCAAGATTTACTTTTACTTTTTATGTAATTTTTGCAATTAGGATATTGGAATGATGTTATGGGGATTAAGATGAGCATTGGTCATAAGATCTCATCTTATGCACCATGTGAAGCCTTTGGAGCAACTACATTCCAACCATCCAAAAGAAAGAACCAATGAAGAAAGAAGAAAAGGAGGAAGAACAAAAGAAGAATGAAGAAATGAAGCTTTAAGACCCCCATAATAATGAGTTTCTTGCTTAATTGTATGTAATTCATTTGTAATCCAGGTTGTATAAGGGTAGAGCTCGGCTACCCAATTTGTTTTTGGGTTTATGCGATGGTACCCGACCACAATTGCCTCTTATTCTTTTGTGATTAGCTTTATAAATTGATTGATGATTTATTTAGCTTGAGCATTAAGTGACATCATTTTCCTAGTTTCTTCCTTGCTTTATGTATGGCCTGGATGTGGATTAGGCTCTTAGGAAAAAAAATCTTCTATCACATTTAACAATTCAAAACTAAAAATAAAAAACTCATAACCTCACCTAAAGCTTAGGCTAAAAATCTAGATAAAAGAATTAGCAACCCCTTAGCTAGATGATTACTTCTTTTATAACATCATGCACAAATGCATATTATTTTCACTCTTGATTGGAGGGCTTCCACCTTTGCCAAAGAAACTTGGCTTGACCTTTAAGAGCCATGGTGGAAATACACCTCTTCCCTTCTCACTGATTTTGGCCAATAATCTCATTTCTCATGCATTAATCCTATCAGCCTGAGTCAAAATGATTGTCCAAAAGGAAATAAAATATAATATGATTTGCATTAGATTTAGGTCATTTGAAGCATGCCCTTACATGATCTAGTCTCTTTAGGGAGTAAGTTTAAGGACTTGGTCTCTTTTTAAATAAATAATAGCCTAGCTATCTTGCACAAAGTATATGACTTGCCTACATAAATTTAAAATCATAGGAGGAGTTAGTTGGTAGCCACCCCCACGCAGTTGTAAGTCCAAACAGTAGGGTGGTTTGTCCTCTCTTATGGAGGAAAACTAAATGCCCATTTTCACCTTAAATTTAGGTTGTGCTTTCAGCCCTTGCCAAAGCTCCCTAGATTTAGGTTCTGAGGTTGCTTCTCCTCTTTGTGGGCCATAAGCTTAAATCTTCACCTCTTAGGCATTTCCATAATCTTGTGTTGTGGAATCATAAGCCCTAAATTTCTAATGAAAAATTGAACTCAAATAAATTAAATCAATTTCAAAAATGTAAAGCCCAATCATAGGATAGTTTGAGATGCTCTCTAGGTTTCCTAGCATCATGGTCTCATACTTGTATTCTTTTGGCCTCGATAATAACTCTCTCTCTTTGATCAATCCAATTTGATCTTCGAGAATAAACTAATCGATTGATAGTCTTACCTATTGAAATATTTGGAGATAATAATTATTTATCTTAATCGAGATTATTCCTAAGGGATCTCATTCCTTAGGATGTAATTAATTATGGGGGCTTGCACCTATAGGGAATTTAATGAACCCGGTTGAAAATAAACCCTACTTTACTTTTCCATATAAAGTAGGGAAGAAGCATACATACAAACCCATTGTCCTTAGGAGTCCTTGTTGAGGTGATTAGGTCCATTATAGGGTGGTGAGTTCTATCTTTTGAGATAGTACACCTCTCCTTAATGTCATAACCGATCACTAATAAGAATATCTGCAGATCTATGTGGAGTCCTGACATAAAGCGTATATTTCTATTTTCATTTATGCTCTTCAAGAGGATAGTTGAAGGCGAAAAATTTCACCACATTAATTCAACATATCCAAATGTGTTGAAATGAAGGCTTTACTTTCTCAATAAGATCACACCTTTTAAAATTCAACTCAACACATCTCACATTTGTTAAGTTGGAATTCCCCACTTTTCAAAAAAAAAAAAAATCAAAATACACTTAGATCCTTTATTTAGCATACCCAAATTTGCTAAGTAAAGATTCTCTTTAAAACAAAAAAAATCAAACTCACATTTGGATCCTTTATTTAGCTTACCCAAATTTGCTAAGTAAAGATCCTCTTTTCAAAAATAAAATCTCACAAAATCAAACTCACATTTGGATCCTTTATTTAGCATACCCAAATTTGTTTGGTAAAGAACCTCTTTCCAATAAAAAAATAATCAAAATCACAAAATTCAAAACACATTTGGATCTTTTACTTAGCATACCAAAATTTTCTAATTAAGGATCCTCTTTTCAAAAATAAAAATCACAAAATTCAAAACACATTTGGATCCTTTACTTAGCATACCTAAATTTGTAAGTAAAGAACCTCTTTTCAAAAAATCAAAACAAATTCACACATGATTCACATCATTAGCAAGAAAACAAAAGAATAAATTATTTTCAAACACCTTACTTAGCATACCCAAATTTCCTAAGTGGGTAAATTCCAAAATCACAAATCAAAATAAAATCAATTGACCCTTTGTTTTAACATACTCAAATTTGTTAAATGAAGGGTCCCCAAACACAAAAATCAAATTCAAATATGAACTAATGGAAGCATCAAAAGTCTCTCCAAAATGCTTAAACCCCATTAACATACCCAAATTTGTTGAATGTGGGTTCTAACCTTAAGTCAAATTTGAGGTCTCTCCTCTAGAAGTTCAAAATCTCTCCAATATTTGAAACAACATTTAGCATACCTAAATTTATTAAATGAGGGTTCCAATCCAACAATCAAATTAAGTTAACAATTCAAATCAACAACATTCGAACAAAGGCCTATATGGTTCTCTTTCCCATAATGCAGAAATTCTAGTCCTCTCAACCGTTAGTGGAGAGGAGGTGGCAGGTAAGAAGCCACTTCCCTAGCTTGACCTACAGTCTAATTCTAAGTTTCCTCACCAAAGGAGAAAGGCCAAAAAAGTTCCTTCAAGAGCCAAGAATAGGATTAATAAGGATTTTTGAGTATGTATTATCCATTCCAGATAAGTATGAATCAAATAACTTGAATCCTAATTCCCAAAAGAAGAAAACTCTTAAAATGATAATCACAATAATGATCATGATCAATAAAATGGCGGTACCATTGGACTTGATGTCTTCACGGATTCCAACTCAGCTAGAAACACTTCCATTCTAAAACTTTTGTGTTACTATGAACAAAGAGTTAAAATCATCAAATCCCATAGGAGAAACTTTGGGCACTATAAAAGAGTAGGTAGATATCAATTCTACGTCTCTTTCAAAAGATATCATAGAAGACAATTATTGCAACGACAGGGTCTTACCACTTTGATCAACATCATAGGAAGAAGCAAACCAGTCATTGGAAATAATTAAATTCTAAATCCTCCTTAAAATATACCTTACAATCCAAAATAAAAACACCATTGTTTTGAAGGTTAACCTTAAGATCTCAAGCTATTTTGAAAGGTTGCCCACTAATCTAAATAATGAGTGCATCTTCACCTTTTCTAAGGAGAAAGAGAAGTGTTCGGTTAGAGCTTAACCTGTTTCATCTTTTCTCAGTTAATGACAACCTCCTCAAGTCATACTCAACATAGAACATCATAAGGAAAAGAAAGACAAGAAATCTCCTCAAAAGAACACAAAATAAACCAAGACTCAAAAATGAAAGAAAAATAAAAATTAAATAAAATAATAAGGGAAAAGAGAAATGAAAATGAAATGAAAAGAAAAAATGAAATGAAAGAGAAAAAAAGAGAGAGAGAGAGAAAAGGTAGAACACCAATAATGCACATTGGTTTGGAATCCAAATGATGAATCATGTGTACGAGGTGTAAACAAAAAAATAAGTTTTGAGTCTACTTTTGACAAGTCTTTAGAGGAGATAGCAATAAAAAAAGATCTAAAAGGATGATTCATGTATGATATGACTAGAAACATAGTAGGTATGTGTGCACATTGACTCCAATTCTACTATCTCATGATATTATTATAGGATTGGAAGTTAAGAGTTGCTCGTAACCTCTAACAAAAAAAAAGACATATATGTATTATGAGGTATCAAATTTCCACTTCATATCTTATTCTTCAAATTCAAAAGAAGATTCAATAGTTGTAGACAAACCTTCAAATAAAGCAATAAGATCATCTTTTGCCTAGTCTACCTACTTTGCTTAGAGAATTTTGAAGACTCTCAAGTAGGGGATGTACTCCTCGAAGTTGAGAAGAAAATTAAATCTTCAATTAATAAGTTTTAAGAGATTAAGCTTAGAACATAAAGGCAGTCCACCCACCCTCCCAACATCCATATATGATAAATCAAAAAGAAAATACCAATGACTTGGTTAGGTTACTTTTGTAGTTTAAAGACTACTTTACTTAAGATCATAATGAAGTGCTTGATACATCTCTAAAGATAAGTAGTCTACAAACAATTGAACCTATTTCCTTTCCTCAGTTTGAAAACTTCTGAAGTGAACATTTGCATCAAGAAGAAGATCAAAGTTTAAAGTCAACCTTATTAAAGAAGAAATATGCTATCATTCCCAGTCAAAAATGAAGGATATTCAAATTTGCACATGCATCGATTTAGAAAATTTCAGTTAGGCATCCACATTGCCTACTTCAAATTTGATAGCGGATATAACCTCTTTGCATATAGTCTCCTCATTCAAGGATGGATCAAATGATGCTAAAGGATAAGAAGACATTTTCACTTATCATTTTCATTGGAGTTTACTGTTATAAGGTCATTCCTTTCTCTAATCACCGGGATTAAAAGAGGAAGACCATCTTTACGATCTGAGTAGTTGTCTTCAATTGGTTATGATGCTATAGTCTGAAGTTGAATTCTTTAGAACATGCAACAAGGATGACTTTGGGGGAGTCTCTAAGGCTTGTAGTAAAACATCATGGTATAACAAAGTTGGATTCAAAAGAAATTGAAGTGACATCAAAGATGACCTCAATGGTTCAACCTAAGAGAAGATAGACTTTAATAAACATTGAATATAGATGGTTTAAACTCTTTCAAAATTAGTCTATCTTAAAACTTTCCAAATCAAGATTCTACTTCTAATCATTGAAAAGCTTACTTTGGATCTTTGAAAGATGGAAAGTAGTTTAAACCACTATGGGCATGCTAGAACCTCGAGTTATACCAAGCCAACAACAAGCTGGTATGCCTAGAATTTTCCAAGTAGGAGAACTTGTTCTAGTTCTAAAGAGACCAATTGTTGCCCATCAAAAGATGGGAGGCAAGTTTTAACCAACTTGGGAAGGCCTTTTTGTTATAGAGAAGGCCTACTAGGAGGATCTTATCAACTTATCAATTGTAAAGGGAAACACCTGGTGCTTCCAATTAATGGGCTTTATTTGAAAAAAATATTACCCATAAAAATATGTTTGAAAATAATTATCATTAAAATAACAAAAATTCTTACCAATTCTTCAAAAATATTCTCTTCTTTTGAAGCATTGTTTGCTTTTTTGTGAATCCACCATGACATGTTTAGGATAAGTATAAGAGAACCCAAAAGGCATGCTATCCTTCTTTCACAATGCAAACACAAATTAAACATATTTCTCAGTGCTACTATAATAGGTGTGAGAGATCCCAAGAGACATCCTATTTTGACTAGCACAACTAAGTTAGGTGTAAGAGAACCCAAGCATCATCTTTTCTTGGTGGAATTATAGCTGCCATTCATGGCACCATTTCATCAAATTCCCCAGCATATTTAGGATAGGTGTAAGAGAACCTGAGAGGTGTCCTATTCCCTTTAACAAGAGCACAAAAATAATCACAAATCTTTTGTCTCAGGTTATTTTGATGTGGGAGCAAGCCCCTATGACACTCATTCATTAGTTGCTCTAGGGCGTTGACATGCTACCTTGCTAGTCACCTGAGTGGTCACTTGTCCGACGGATGTGAGTCTTCATGCTTTCTTCTTGACTTGACTATTGCAAACCAATGAGCACCTTGTTAGTTTGCTAGACCTCACTGCATAGATAATAAGCTACCTCATGATTGACTTTATTTAAGAGGATGTAAGTCTACATGCTTTCTTCTTGAACTAATCATCATGCACTAACTAGGTTGAGCATATTTGAGGCTTAGGATAAGTCCCCCAGAGGCTCATTTCCTCTTGACTACTTTTGAGTTGATTTAAGTCCCCTAGTGGCATTTACTTAGTAGTATCCCTAGGTTGGATAGCACCTGTCGAGTCAAAGATAGACTATCCTGATGATCAGTTCCATAATAGGAAGATGTGTGTCCCTAAGCTTTCTTCCTAGGCTGATTGTCGCAAACCAACAGACACCTTAGGTTGGCTGATGTTCGCTATGCTGACAGTAACTCACCCGATGGATATACCACTCTTGGTAGATGTGAGTCCCCAAGCTTTCTCCTTAAGTTGGGCACTGAATACCTATTTGATATATGACTAGCCATGCCATCTTTTCTAGGGTTTTGGTTCAAGCCTTTAGTGACCCATCTCCTATGGGCACTTTATTTGGATCACATCCTTTGGAACCCCATCTAAACACTACTCGGGTTACTTTTGGATTGGACAGTCCCCCTTTCCTAGTAAACACCCCTGTGGTTAGAGAATTTGTTCAGTAGATGCTCAGATTCTCCATTGGTTCAGTAAATCTGAGATAGGTCTAGGCTAATATAAGCTCTTTCTCAGTATGATCTCTCACAAAATAATAAAGTCCATAATAAAAAAATAAATAAATTAAAAAATTAATTCGCTTGTGGATTAGGAATTCAAGCCCGAAAGGGCCCCTTTTCCAAAGCATACATCTTATCTTTAGGTCAGTGTCAGCATAACTCCCTATAAGAATTGCCTAACTACCTGAGTAGAGATCAGTCTTTGGGTTGGCACTCTCTCCATAGTTTCCCTTAAGTTGGGTTCAATCTATTGGCCACAAATAGGTTACCCCGTAAAACATAGTCTACAAGGCTTTATTTCTATCATGACTGTTGCAAACTGACGGGTAACCCTAGGTCGAGTTGACATGTTACATCACTAATGTGTCACTCTAGTGGTCTTTTGTAGTGGAATACATGAGTCTTCTTCCCTAAATTAGCCACTAAAAACTGGAAGGCACCCCTTTGGTTAGATAGTTCTTCCCTCGGTCAGGAAGCTACTCCCTTTGGATTGGTAAACGAATTAGATCAAGGCCACCACGGACCCTACTTAGTGCAGTCCATCGCAAACCAATGGGATCCATAAAAATGATTAAAAAAAGAAATTAACTTTGACTATCTTTGAGTTGATTTAAGTCCCCAACATCATTCACTCAGCAGTCAGCCCTAGGTCGAGTCGACATGTTACATCACTAATGTGTCACTCTAGTGATCTTTTGTAGTGGAAGATGTGAGTCCCCAAACTTTCTTCCCTAGATTATCTACTACAAATTGAAAGGCATTCCTTTGGTTGGATAGTCCTATTGTGTGGTTGGTAGACTACCGATTTGGATTGGTAAACCTGTAGTAGATCAACTCCACCGCGGTCCCTACTTAGTGCAGTCCATCACAAACCAATTGGATTCAACTAAAATAAAACTAAAAATAAAATTAATTTAAGTTCCCCAATAGCATTCACTAAATAGTTAGCCCTAGGTTGGGTTTAATCCATTGCCTCACCAACTGATCACCCCGATAACTGGTCCCTACATTGGAGGATATAAGTCTACTATGCTTTCTTCCTAGTACAGTTGCTGCACACCGAAAGGAATTCCTTTGGTTAGATAGCCCTACTTGGACTACCCCTTTGGATTGGTAAAGTTGAGCTAGATCAAGGCCACCATGCCCCCTACTCACAGCCCATCACAAACCAACTAGATCTATCTAAAAATCTCAAAATTTAAAAATCTGAAACAAATCAACCAACCTCCCCCATTGGAGTCAAAATAAAACAAATTCAACCCTCTTCCCCAGTGGAGCTCAATTAAACAAATTTTAAACTAAACAAAATAAATCAAAATAATCAAAATAATCAAATTAAATCAAGTATGTTTACTTCACCTCACTGAGATGCAAATCTTTTTGATTCCCCCAGTGGACCCTGAATCTTAATCCCTAAGCAGATTTCACAACCTCTTGTCTGTAGTGGATGACTTGAACTTGCTCCCTTTGTGGAAAGTTCATATTTTCATTCCCAATGGAGCACTAAATCAACAAATCAAATCAATTTCTCCCCAATGAGACTCAAATCAAATCAAACCTCTCATCCCCTAGTGGATGACTTGAACCTCTTTCCCTAGTGGAAGGTTCACATACTCTATCCCTAGGATTCCTCTTCCACTCTCTTATGTCCTTGACATGAGTAGAGTCACATTGCACTAAGCTCTTGATTCCTTCTATACCTCGGGTTGGGAGTAGATCATTTCTATTAGTGGTTATGATCGTTCGGTGTTGTTGATTGCCTCGGTCAACACTAATACGTGCGGTATGCCTTATCAGTCAAACCACACCTATTGGGTGCCCTTTGTTGACCTCATTTTTAGAATGAGCTCTCAATCCCTCCATCTTAGGCATAGGATTCCTCTTAGACACTAAGAGTTCCATAGTCTTAAGACACTTCTAGTGAGTAAGTGAACACTTAACCTAACCCTAGAGACTTAGAAGAGTTAGCCATAGGAATAGGTTATGCCTTAAGGGTGTTAGAAAAATTTGCCCACCCTATAGGTTTAACCAAATACTTACTTCCCTCTTTCAAGTCAAACTCCATATACAAACCAAACTTCAAACTCAATTCAGCTTCAACTCTAAAGAGAAACCTTTAATAAATTCCAACGGATTTTCTTAAATCATGAATCAATTCCAAATAACTAAATCCAAAACTCAATTCTAAATTCTAAATCTTTCCTAAGCCCTTTTGATTTCAAGGACTTAGCTAAACCAAATCAAATCACTTCCTTCTTGGGTAGATGCTGGGTGTTCAATAACCTAAGTAGCTTAAAATCATATCTTACCCACATGTGTGGGGAGGGTTATGAAAGTACTTAAATTAAACCCTTTAACTTAATTAATCATTAATTGTGAGCTAAATGCATTAGGCCCCTTTCTTTCTTTGCTGATTTAAATTCCTTGTGATTTTATGTCATACATTGGCTCATAATTATTTGATTAAATATGTTAAAGTGGTATAAGTAAGTAATTAATGAACTTAATCTACACCTTAACCTAACCAAAGCATATAATTGATCTAATCACCTGAAAATTAAACTAAAGCATTACACACATGTGGGAATGGATTAGAACTAGAAAATCTTTTCACACTTTCCTAATTCAAATCAAACTCAAAACAAAATAAAAGTCTCTTTGAACAACTTTTGATTCTCTTTAAATGATCTTACTTCATAAGATTGTCTTTAGGAATTAATTAGGGTGAGTGAAGTTACATGCTTACATCACTTTATTTCTATCCTATCATGCTAAATATGTATGTCATATCAAAATCATGCATTCATGTCTTTTAAAAATAAAATTAAAATGAAAAGTTTCCTTTATGTCAAATTGCATGTTTTGGCTAAAGTAAGATTTGAATGGCTATTCTCACTACTAAATCCAAATATATTTTTAAAACTTATAAACCAAACATTACAAATGAAAATTATGCTATCTATAAGTACTTATGAGCTTGCATGTGAATAGTATAAAATGTGTTACCTCTCTCTTTCTTAATATATGATTGCATATGATTTGCAAAGTGTATAGTCCATTTTAAAAGGACATAACACTTGTTTGAAATCCATTCCTATACACTCCTATGCCATAACTCAAGAAGGAATTCCACACCACATATACAAAATAAACAACCAAATCAAACAAATAAACATAAACATTTTGCATGATTCTCTTATAACCAGTGTTCATCTTATAACCAATGTTCATCTTAATCCCCTATAACAATCATTCCAAAATCATAATTACAAAATTACATGAAAAGCGAGAAGTAAATCTAACTAAAACATGAAAAATAGAGATTAGCTAAACAAACCACACATTCCCAAGCACATGAATGAATCCTAAGCATATCTATACATGCGATGCAAGTATTTAGCACATCTTAATAATGAATGTTAAGAGAGGTTGCTTAAGGAAATTTGAAATGTTTCTTGTATGTATGATTTTGTTAAGTAGAAGAGAGTGATTCTTTTATCCATTTTTCATATGCATGTTTACAAGTATAAAAGACATAAGTGAGTATGGTGCAATTGTTAGCAACAGGGGTCTAAGGTACTAGACCTACTTAGGGCTACTTAAAGCCTTGCAACCCTGGGGTTGTTCAGACTAATATACCACTTTTCTTAAATACATGTGCATGTACAAAAAGAAATTCATGGAAAGAGAATGCTAAGAGAGGTTGCTTTAGAAAATTTGAAATGTTTCATGTATCCATGATTTTGTGAAGTAGAAGAGGGTGATTCTTTTATCAATTTTTCATATGCATATTTACAAGTATAAAAGACATAAGTGAGTACAATGCCATTGTTAGCATCAGGGGTGTAAGGTACAGAACCTACTTAGGGCTACTTAAAGCCTCACAACCACGGGGTTGTCAGACTAATATTCCACTTTTCTTAAATACATGTGCATGTGCAAAAATAAATGCATGGAAAGAGAATCATGCAAAATGAGCTCTCAATCCCTCCATCTTAGGCATAGGATTCCTCTTAGACACTAAGAGTTTTGTAGTCTTAAGACACTTCTAGTGAGTAAGTGAACACTTAACCTAACCCTAGAGACTTAGAAGAGTTAGCCATAGGAATAGGTTATTCCTAAGGGTGTTAGAAAATTTCACCTATAGGTTTAACCAAATCCTTACTTCCCTCTTTCAAGTCAAACTCCAAATACAAACCAAACTTCAAACTCAATTTAGCTTCAACTCTAAAGAGAAACCTTTAATAAATTTCAATGGATTTTCTTAAATCATGAATCAATTCCAAATAACTAAATCCAAAACTCAATTTTAAATTCTAAATCTTTCCTAAGCCCTTTTGATTTCACCTAAGGACTTAGCTAAACCAAATCCAAATCACTTCCTTCTTGGGTAGATGCTCAGGTGTTCAATAACCTAAGTAGCTTAAGAAAATCATATCTTACCCACATGTGTGGGGAGGGTTATGAAAGTACTTAAATTAAACCCTTTAACTTAATTAATCATTAATTGTGAGCTAAATGCATTAGGCCCCTTTCTTTCTTAAGTGCATTGCTGATTTAAATTCCTTGTGGTTTTATGTCATACATTGGCTCATAATTATTTGATTAAATATGTTAAAGTGGTATAAGTAAGGGGCAATTAATGAACTTAATCTACACCTTAACCTAACCAAAGCATATAATTGATCTAATCACCTGAAAATTAAACTAAAGCATTACACACATGTGGGAATGGATTAGAATTAGAAAATCTTTTCACACTTTCCTAATTCAAATCAAACTCAAAACAAAATAAAAGTCTCTTTGAACAACTTTTGATTCTCTTTAAATGATCTTACTTCATAAGATTATCTTTAGAATTAATTAGTGAGTGAAGTTACATGCTTACATCACTTTATTTCTATCTATCATGCTAAATATGTATGTCATATCAAAATCATGCATTCATGTCTTTTAAAAATAAAATTAAAATGAAAAGTTTCCTTTATGTCAAATTGCATGTTTTGGCTAAAGTAAGATATAAATGGCTATTCTCACTACTAAATCCAAATATATTTTTAAAACTTATAAACCAAACATTACAAATGAAAAGTATGCTATCTATAAGTACTTATGAGCTTGCATGTGAATAGTATAAAATGTGTTTCTTCTCTCTTTCTTAATATATGATTGCATATGATTTGCAAAGTGTATAGTCCATTTTAAAAGGACATATGTTGTTTGAAATCCATTCCTATACACTCCTATGCCATAACTCAAGAAGGAATTCCACACCACATATACAAAATAAACAACCAAATCAAACAAATAAACATAAACATTTTGCATTAGATTTATGTCATTAATCATGTCCTACATGATCTAGTCTCTTAGGGAGTGTGTTTAAAGATTTAGTTTCTTTCTAAATAAATAATAACCTGGCTATCTTGCATAAAGCATAAGACTTGCCTACATGTATTTAAAACCATAGGAGGAGTTAGTTGCCGACCACCCCAAGGAGTTTGTAAGTCCAACAGTCAGGTGGTTTATCCTCTCTTGTGGAGGTAAATCATTTGCCTATTTTTACCTTAGATTTAGGTTGTGCCTTGGCTCTCGCCAAAGCTCCCTAGATTTAAGTTTTGAGGTTGCTATTTCCCTTCGAGGTCGTGAGCATAAATCCTCACCTCTTAGTCATTTTCATGACCTTGCATCATGGAATTATAAGCCCTAAAGTTCTAATAAAAATCTAACAAAGAAATAAATCCTTTTCAATTTTCAAAATGTAAAGCCCAACCATAGGATAGTTTGAGATGCTCGCTAGGTTTCCTAGCATCATGACCATCTCCTACTTATCTTTCTTTGGCTTCGATAATAACTCTCTACCATTGATCAATCCCATTTGATCTTCTAAAATAAACTAATTTATTGATAGTCTAACCTTCAAAATCTTTGGAGATAATGATCATTTACCTTAACCAAGAGTATTCTTAAGGAATCTCATTCCTTAAGATGTAATTAACTATGGGGGTTTGCCTCCATAAGGAACTTAATAAACTCAATTTAAAATAAACCCTACTTCACTTTTCCATGTAAAGTAAGGGATGAATTCCTGGTACATATGAAGACCCATAGTTCTTAAGAGTAGGTGATTAGGTCCATTGTAGGGTGGTGACTTTTACATTTTGTGATAGTACACCTCTCCTTAATGTCATAACCGATCACCCTAATAAGATTATAAAAGGATCTACATTGTGTCCCAACTAAAGGCTTATATTTATATTTTGATTTATCCTCTTCAAAATGATAGATGAAGATAGAAATATTTCACCATAAATTTTTTTGGCGATTATGATGGGGATGGTTCCTCTCTCCATCTTTGGTAAATGATCGTTGTCTCCAAGTATCGATAGTGGATTTATATTTCATACGAGTTCAAGACTAACCCTATTTTCTATCATCACTTAGTTTATTTCCTTCTTAAGCTAAGCTAGCAAACATCATTTATGTTTTAGGACCTCACTCCATGTATGTCTTAAAACTCTTATTGGGTTCCCCCAATAGGTAAAAAAAATTATAAAAATAAATAACTAGAGACTTCCTCCTTACCATTTCTATGGTAAGGTAAGGTTCATTCAAAAAATAAAGAAAAATAAATCCTTTATAAAAAAATTATTTTCCAAAAAGCAATTTTACAAAAAAAAGTACGCATAATTGCACAAAATACATAAACCTCATCTAACAAACTTCAAGATTGTTACATGTAGGATCATTTTTTAAAATCAAAGCTAAAAATCATCTTTCAAGACAAAAACCACAATGAATATCATCATTCAATATACCCAAATTAATTGAATGAAGATTTCATTTCTAATTAAAGTAAAAATAATATTTTAAAACACACATCTTCATTCAACATACCTTGCTTTACATTTCCATGTAAAGTAGTGGAAGAATCTCTGATACATTCTGAAGACTCATAGTCCTTAGGAGTTCATATTGAGGAGATTAGGTCCATTGTAGGGTGATGATTCCTATCTTTTGAGATAGTACACCTCTCCTCAATGTCGTACCCGATTACCCTAATAAGAACATCTGCAGATCTATGTGGCATCCCAACAAGACGTTATGTATTTCTATTTTCATTTATCCTTCTTTACAAAAGGGGATAGATGAAGGTGAAGATATATAATTTTACCACATACACCTTTGACGCTTTGACATCGGCTGGCCTATTGAAAAATGGGAGGCCATCCTATCCTTCTAACTCATTAAAATGGGTATACTCCCCCAAATCAAATGGAAAACACATGAATTCACTTCATGCGAGCTTCCAAACACTGAGATGAGCTTCCCTGTGAGTTCTAGATGAATCCCACTCTCAACATTCTCTCTTCCTATGAGGAATCGAAATAGGGGAGGCAATCTTTGATCCAAGCTTCCTCAATTTGCACACCAAAGATCAATTACTCATTCCTACACCATCTCCATACCTCATCGAGGCTACCCGAAGCTTCCCCCAAGTTCCAAACACACTGGACCAAGGAGTTCAATAAAAATTGAAGCTTCAAACCTCCATTTTTGGCCAACCGAGCAAACCAAGTTGAATTGGCTTGATTGCTTCTCAAGAGGGCCTCATCTCTACTAGACGAAGCTACCTTTGTCGATTCCATCGCTAGTCATGAGCTCCGAAGAGGTAATTCCTCAAAAATGTAGATATAGAAAAAATTGGTTGGTCTTTTGTGAAGGAAATTTGCATTTGAGCTCATCCTAGCCATTGGATCCTTTGTGTGAAGGTGTGGGTTGAGTTTGGAGTGGATCTGAGCTTGGGTGAGCTCAAATCGAGCGATCCATGGTGGATGGGCTCTGTCATTCTTCACTTGTAGGAAGAAGGATCATGGGTCATCCATTCCACATGATTGGAACGGATGGTCATGATCAAATCACACTAGATCAAATGAGATTTCTCCCTTTATGCCTCAGGTTTGATCTGCACTATCTGATCTGAGATTGGATGAAAAGGATCAATGTAGCACCCGCCGCTAGCTGACTCGATACGCGGATGTGGCAACTTAAATAACCAATCGTAACCACATGGAAAGGCGCCACATCGCCGCTCAGCTAGATGAGATTAGGTTTAATTAAGGATTAATAATGTATTTTTAGGATAAAACTTCTATAATTCATAACTAATTGTATCAAAAATCCAAAAAATATTAATAATGGCTCATTTTAAAAATATTTCATAGGAGAATCTAATAAAAATTTTTCAATGGATTTTGAATAGTAAATTGAGCTTAATTAGGATTTAATTAAAACATAATTAGCTTAATTACTCTCTAATATCTTAAGTGATTGTTCCCAAAATTTTTGAGAATATTTGAGAGGATGATCTCTACCTCCTCTAAATTTTTGGGATTTTTTTACTTGTTAAATTAGGATTATTGATTAATTTAGCCCTAATTACCCTTTCAACTTTATTAAGGAGTAATTAAATATATGAATAGTGATTAATTTATTATTTGGATTCCTTAATTAATTGGTGAACAGTAAGGAGATTTAGGGAAGTGGATTGGAGCCTCCCTCCTAATTGTTTTCCCTAATTTTCCCTCTCTTTTCAACCAAAGCCCTATTCATTATTTAATTAACTGATTAGAAATGTAATTAGCTAAAATTGGAATTCAAATCATATTAAATCATGCATGATCAAGCGGATGGCTTATGGAATTATGTTGGGACCTCTTTCTCTACCTTTTCCCTTAAGCCCATCTCATTTCAAAAGGTAATAATCAACTTTGGTAATTAATTAAGGTGTGGTGAATTAACGGATTATTGATTTAATTAGAATATAATTAATTCTTATTTTCCCTTAATTCATCTTGGGTAGAGCTTTAGGTGTTCAAGAACCTAAAGAAGCTTAGTGAAATTATGATTAGCTCATATGTGTGAGAAAATCATGAAAGTAATTAAAATAGTTCCTTAAGCTTAATTATTAAATGATCATGAGCTAATTGCATTAGGCCTCTTTCACTTCATAGAGCATTGCTATTTACTTTCCAATTCATTGGCATACTACATTAGCCATAATTATTTAATCAATTACCTTAAAGGAACATAAGTAAGGGTTTAATTAATTAGTTTAATCCATGCTTAACTTAATTAATCCATAAAATCAATT
The DNA here is from genome assembly GCA_021442155.1 of Cymbidium sinense. Lineage (NCBI taxonomy): Eukaryota > Viridiplantae > Streptophyta > Magnoliopsida > Asparagales > Orchidaceae > Cymbidium > Cymbidium sinense. Next base: position 40,434,124 of record CM038224.1, read on the forward strand.
TAATTACTTCTTATTAAATCAAATTAACTCACACATATGGGGAATAGGATTAGGATTAGAAAATCTCTCTCACATCTCTGAAATCAAGCTAAACATAAAATTAAAAGTGACATTAAGAAGCTTTGGTTTGTTTTAAATAAGCTTATTTAGTATGATTATCCCTAGGAATTAGTTGGATTGAATGGAATTACATGCTTATATCTCTTTATTTCTTTCCAATCATATTAAAATATTGTATGCCACTTGATTCATGCATTCATTTCTTTCAAAAAATCAATTAAAATAAAATAATTTCCTTTATGTGAAATTTGCATGTGTTGACCTAATTAAGAATATGTGTGGCTATTATCATTATTAGATCAAAAAATATTTTTTAAAAAAAGTATATAAATCAACTACAATATGCGGAGTGATGAAAATTATAGGTATTAATAAAAAATGTGATGTTAAATCATGAACAAAGTGTATAGTTCATTTGAAAGGGACACAACACTTGCTTGTTCTTATTCTTATGTATATCCATATTAGAATTTAGATAGAACTTTAGCTCACATGGAAAGATAAATCAAAACACAATCCTTGCATGATTTTCATTCTTATAGTTTTTTGTACACTCATATGTAATTAAGGATAGCGGGTATATCTAGTTTAGATATTTCGGGGATGCACAACTTTAAGTAGCCCTAAGGAAGTTTTTAGCTCACTGCCCTGGTTAAATAATGGTGAAGTACTTTCTTAAAACTTTTAAACATTTGAGTGTGCATTTGGCTAGTGAATGAAAATCCTTTCTATTTTCAACTTCATTTCATATGTATAAGTAAATCAAAACACAACTTTTGCATAATTTTCTATTCTTGAAGTTATTTATACATCCACATGTATTTGAGAATAATGGGTATATCTAGTCTAGACATTTTGGGACACTGGGCTTAGCCCCAAGGATGTTTTTACCTCACTCCCATAGCTCACAATGGAAATGTACTTGCTTAAAACTTTTATACATTTGATTGTGTATTTAGCTAATGATTGAGAATCCTATTTTTCTACAAAAAAATCATTTATGCATCTAGCATTTAAGTGTGCCAAAAACATATTGGATGTCTAGATGTGTTTAAGACTTAGCCATATGCATGCTACATATGATGGAAGAAATGAACAAACATGTATTTTGTGATAGTAATTAACTCCAATTAAACTTAAGATGCCTTTGTTATTGAATGAGATTATTTAAAGTGAACCTAAACTTAAGATTAATTAAAAATATGTAAGAAGTCATTCACTAAAGAGAATTCAATTAATTAATTTGCTTAAGATGTGGCTTAAGGTAAGGATAAAAAAGAGTGATCCTCTCTTTTCTTCTCTTTATAACATTTAGTTCTTAAGTACAAACCAAGTAAAACAAAAGAAAACATTAAGAAAAATTATAAATCAATTAAAACCACTTAAAGTGAAACCATCATTTATAATTAAATCCTTTCTTACTTGAAAAATTACAACAAAGCCTAATTAAGGTATACCACATAAGCATTAATACATACACCTTAGAACTAAGTCACCACTTCTAGCCTTATGTTAGGGCGGTGTTTGGAGTGATGCATGTTTGGTTTTATGATGTATTATTACAGACAAGATGTTAGGGTGTATATTTTGTAGACTAGATGTTAGACTGTGATTAACCTAATCATATTTTATGCAGGAGATTGTGCTTAAGGGGAGCTTAATATAAATATAAATGCTCTCTTTTGTAGGTTGCCTAAGCTTTAAGCATTATATAAATTATGATAGGTAGACTTGGTTACCCATGTGCAGGGTGCTAAGTCCAAATTATCATATAACTGCTTGGGTTGTATGGCGTGTTTAGCTAACACTTATTTTGCAGGTGTAGTTAGATTTATTTTCCAATTTTTAATTTAATTTTGCATTAGAATTATGATTAATGTTATGGGGGATTAGGATGAGCGGAGGCTAGTCCATTCAAACCAAAGAAGACATAAAGAATGAAGATATGAAGACATGCATAACATTTATTCATTTGTAAAAAAATTGTAATTATCCTTTCATATACTGGTTGTAGTATTCGGCTATCCATTTCTCTTTTTAGACGACGCTGTCTATCGCATCGCCTATTATTCTTTTGTGTTAGATTTATAAAATTGCTTGATGTTTTATTTACAATTGCACAATATAAATGGCATGTCTTTTCTAGTTTCTCCATATGTGGTGATTTAATGTGTGACCTAGATCCGATTAGGCTCATAGAGAAAAGTTAATTTTTCTACCCCAACTACAACTCATAAATAAATTTTCTAAGCAACTCATAACCTCACATTAAGCCTAGGCATTAAATTAAGATAATTAAAAGATTTAGCAACCACTTAGCTAAATGTTGTATGCTTAATATCATGCATTCAGATTATTTCACTTTTTCTAAGAGTGGGTTTCCATCCTTACATGATAGGAGAAGACTTGACCTTTGAGGGTCTCTTCTATGGTGGAAAATACCTCTTTCTCTTTGATTTAGCCAATAACCTCATTTCAACATACATTTAGACATATAAAAATCCTATGGCCTTTGTCAAAATGAAAAGTCAAAAATCAAATAAAAATTGATAAGATTTGCATTAGACTAAGTCATTATTCATACCACTCATGCTCTGGTCTCTTAGGAGTGGGTATAAGGTCTTTAGTTTCTTTCTAAATAATAACAACGTAGCCATCTTACAAAATTATATGACTTGATCACATGGTTTTAAAATGTAGGAGGAGTTAGCTGGCTGCCACTCTAGATGATTATAAGTTCAGCAGTAGGTGGTTTACCCTCTCTTATGAAGATAAACTATGTACCCCTTTTTGATTAGATTTAGGTCATTCTTTGGCTCTTGCAAAATATCCCTTCCGAGTAGTTATTTCCCTTCGGGCTACAAGTATAAATCCTCACCTTTTATGCATTTCCACAATCTTGTATTATGGAATTATAAGCCCAAGCTTTCTAAATAAAATGTCAATTAAAACAAATAATTTGCTTCAATTTCAAACATATAAATCCCAACCATAACATAGATTATATTTCTCACTAGGTTTCCTAATATCATAAGCACTCCCTACTTATCCCTTTTGGTTTTATAATAAGTCTCTTCCTTTATTGATCTATCCCATTTGATTGCCTAAATATAACTAATTTATTGATAGTCCTATGTTTGAAATCTTTGGAGATAACAATCACCTACTTTAATCAAGAGTATTCCTAAGTAACTCACCTTCCTTAGGATGTAATTATCTATAGGAGCTTTTCCCCATAGGGAACTTTATAACTCGATTTAAAGAAACCTTTCATTATTCATCCATGTAAAGTAGAGGAAAAATCTTTGGTATATTCAAAGACCCATCATGCCTTAGGAGTCCTTATTAGGTGATTAGGCCCATTATAGGATGGTGACTTCTATCTTTCAAGAAAGTGCACCATTACTTGATGCCATACCCAATCACCCAATAAGTACACCCTCAATTCTGTGTGGTGTCCCCCCCGGCCCCATATACACATGTACATAACGAATCAAAAACAAACACCACAGATTTGTTTAGCGACTCTGCTAGGGATGGTTCCTTTATCCATCTCTAGTAGATGACTATTGTCTCCAAGCACCGATAATGGACTTGCATTTCATGTGAGTCCAAGACTATTTTTCTTTCCATTAGTACTTAGCTTATTTCATTCTTAAGAAAAGCTAGCCAACATCCTTTAGGTTATAGGACCTCACTCCTTGTAAGTCTTGAAGCCCTTATTGGGTCCTCCAATAACTAAAAGATATAAATTAACCAATGAAAGAAGATGACCAAAATTTAGAACCTCCTTACCACCGGCTTGGTGAGGTGAGGTTCATCTTATATTTAAGAAAATAAATTCTTTTTCAAAATGTCACTTTCCAAAAGCACTTTTTCAAAAATTTGCATAACAAAAGATCTTGCACAAAATTCATAAGAAAATTTTAAAATTCATATAGCAAAATCTCATTTAACAATTCCTATAATTATTACATGGAGGTTCTTTTCAAAATCAAAATAGAAATTTTTTTAAAACCTAATTTTCAAAAGCACACTTTTGAAAATGACCACCATCATTCAGCATACTCAAATTTGTATATGAAGATTCTATTTTCAAATAAGATCATGACATAAAATTGAAACTCTACTTAACATATTTCACAAATGCTAGAGTTGAATATTACCTCTTTTTAAAAGTAAGAAATCACACATATAAAATTAAAACACATTTGGACTCTATTTAACATATCCAAATTTGTCAAATGAGAGTCACATTTTTCAAAACTCACAAATAACAAATTGAACTCTATTTAACATACCTAAATTTGATGAATAGATTTCCTTTTTTTAAGTCACAAACACACTTTGAACCCTATTTGGCATACCATATTTGTCAAATAAGAGTTCTCCTCTCCCCAAAAGAAAGGGAGCAAATCATAAACACACTTGATTCTTACTTAACATACCAAACTTGCTAAGTAAGTGTCTCATTTTCAAATCATAACACACTTGATTCCTACTTAACATACCAAATTTGTTAAGAGTCTCATTTTCACAAATAATAATATAGTTAACTCCTACTTAAAATACCCAATTTGTTAAGAGTCTTATTTTTAAAAATCATAAATACGCTTGATTCCTACTTAACATACCAAGTTTTTTAAGTAAGTGTCTCATTTTTAAATCATAAATACACTTGATTCCTACTTAACATATCAAAATTGTTAAGTAAGAGTCTCATTTTCAAACCATAATACACTTGATTCCTACTTAACATACTCAATTTGCTACGTAGGAGTCCCATCTTCAAATCATAAACACACTTGACTCCTTAACATACCAAATTTATTAAGTAAGAGTCTCACTTTAACAAATCATAAATACACTTGACTCCTACTTAACATACCAAATTTGCTAAGTAAGAGTCTCATCTTCAAATCATAAACAAGCTTGATTCCTACTAAACATACAAAATTTGTTTGTCTGATTTTCAAATCATAATACACTTGATTCCTACTTGACATACCAAATTTGTTAAGTAAGCGTCTCATTTTAAAATCATAAATACACTTGATTCCTATTTAACATACAAAATTTGTTAAGAAAGAGTCTCATTTTCAAATCATAAATACAATTGAATTTTATTTGACATACCCAGTTTGTTAAGTAAGAGTCTCATTTTCACAAATCATAATACACTTGATTCTTACTTAACATACCAAATTTGTTAAGTAAGAGTCTCATTTTCACAAATCATAAATACACTTGAATCTTATTTAACATACCAAATTTGTTAAGTAAGAGTCTCATTTTTAAATCATAAATACAGTTGATTCCTAATTGACATACCCAATTTGTTAAGTAAGAGTCTTATTTTCAACAAATCATAAATATACTTGACTCCTACTTGACATACCCAATTTGTTAAGTAAGAGTCTCATTTTCATAAATCATAAATACACTTGATTCCTACTTAACAAACCCAAATTGTTAAGTAACATTGTTAACAAATTCACATGGAGAAAAGGGAGAACTCATGAGAGATTGCATAGAGTCCTGCTGAATGCCAGTTAAAAACTACAAATTTAGAACACTTACATCCACCCATTACCCAGAACTACCTCTGATCTTTCCCCCCTCTTCACTCCCCTCTCCTTATCCAAATTGAAAAAATAAACCAACCAAATCACCGCACTTTAGGTTCTTCAACATGCGGGTCCTTCATAAAGAATACCTCCCATTTAGAAAACGGAAGGCTGAGGATGGTGGGATGGTCTAAAATCCATAAATTACACAATAATGCTTCTTTTGAGCTTAGGAATTGGAATAAAACGTGTTTTTAGAACCTACAAATCCAACTAACCATAGTAGAAGAAGAAGAACAAGAAGAGATTGAGTAGGTTGCATCAAAGCTTAAGGCCGCTCTTGAAAACCTAGAACAAAAACTCAATATGGAAGAGTTGTTATGGTTACAAAAATTTGTTGGAAAAAACTTCCTTGAAGGAGAAAGGAACACTAAATTCTTCCATGCTTTAGTTAAGAAAACAAAAGAGCATATTATTAACTTTATGATCAAAGACAAAAATAGCAGATGGATTTCAAAACACAATGACTTACAAGCCTCTGCAGTGGATTTTTATAAAAAATCTACTATCACATTAAAGCTCCATCTACAAAAAAATCAGCCAAAGCTTCCTTTCCAATACTAGACCTGTTGATATTAGTAACATCAATGATGAAAAAGAGATAAAGATGGCTACCTTTTTCTTCTGAATTGAGAAAGCCCCATAGTCGGATCATTTTAATGATGGATTTTATCAAGCTTTATTGAACATTACAAAAACTAAGGTAGCCAAATCCATTTAAGAATTCTTTATAAAAGGCTTTGTACCTAAGAATTTTTACTCCTTTACCATCATCCCCATCCCCAAGAAAAAATTACCAACAAAGTGAGAAATGTTTAGATCAATTAGCTTCACTAGTACCATAATTAAGATCATTTGTTTAAAACTTCAACACTTACTCCCCAACATAAACTCTCTCAATCAAAGTGCATTCATCAAAGAGAGGAACATAAGTAAAAATATTTTGCTTTCTTAAGAATTATTAAGAGACCTTAATATAAAATTTAGGGGTCACAACATAGCCATCAAGCTTGATATCCATAAGGATTTTGACACCATTCAATGATACGTCATTCAATAGATTCTTCAATCCAATGGTTTTACAAATAAATCCATCACGCTTATCATGAAGGCCATCACAAGCAACTACTAGTATTGGTTAATGGGACCAAAGTAGGATAATTTAAATCCAATAGAGGGTTTAAACAAGGAGACCCTTTATCCTCTAATATCTTCATCATTACTATGGATTATTTTTCAAGGATCTTGAACAACTTGATTGACAACAACCCATCCATTCAATACCATACTTGAGGAGGTCTCCCTATATCTCATCTAATGTTTGCAGACAACATCCTCATATTTTGAAATGGTGCCAAGAAGTCTATTAGAAAAATCTAGCAATCCATCAAAGCCTTTGAAGATACTACAGGCATGGTATTCAACAAAGTTAAATCACATATTTGTTTAGCAATAAAATAAGCAACAATAATGCTAGATGGACACAAGAGCACATTAGTCTTAAAGTAGCTCAATTCCCAATCAAATATCTTGGTAACACCATCTTCACTAGCATAATTAAAAGGGGCCATTTCAATGATATTATTCAATATATGCTTCTCTCATGGGAAAGCCACTTGCTCTCATATGGAGATAGACTTACACTTATCCAAAGCATCCTAACCTCTTTGCCCTTGCATATCTTTGAAACTGCAAACATGTCAATTGGTATCCAAAGAAAACTTGAGCGCTCTTCAACACTTACATTTAGAAAGGCAATTGGAAGGAATATCATTAGACTAGTTGGAGGAGAGCTTCCAAGCCAAAAGATAATGGATGAATTTGGTTTAAATCAATGCAAAATAGTATAAATTATAACTCTATGAAGTTATGGATTAAGCATAGATAAAACATGACTCTTTGAGCAAAGTTCATGATGACCAAATATTTCACCATGGCACACCCAATGGAAGTTCTCAAAAGGCACTTGACTCCAAACTATGGAGGAATCTACTCAATATCCGAGGTAATGCAGACCACTTCATTAAATGGAAAATTGGGGAGGGAAATGTCAATTTATTGCAGGATTTCTTGCTCTAGGATAAACCCTTGTCCACCCACCAATTGAAGCAAACATCAAAATAACTACTTAAAGAATTTTATCAACATTTAGAGGGCTTCACCTTTTGGAATAAAGAGGAGTTGCTTCTAGTCCTCCCTAAAGATATTGTAGCTAAAATTGTGCACATCCTCATTTTTACAACTACATGGGGCAAACATTTGATCACATTGAATGATGTCATATCCCTATCTACCAAGCTATACAAAGCTACAATGTCCCATACGCCCAGTCCCTAGGGTAGATACATTTGGCATACGAGCAATAAACCAACCATCTAATATTTCTATTGGAGGCTCTTCAACCAAGCTCTACCCACTAAAGATAACCCTCAACTAAAAGGTATCCATTTAGACACTAAGTGCTAACATTACCAGAAGAAAAAAAAAACTATTGAACACCTATTTCTACATTGCCACAAAGCTACAACCATATGGAACAAGCTGCACTCCATATACAAAATTTAGAACATTTCTCAGCACTCATGTGATATTACTTAGCTCCTGCTCTCCTAAGCCAATTTGGGTAATAACAAACATCACAAACTTCATTTTAGACTCATATACATCCTCACTTTTAGGCATATTTTGCTGGATAGAAATGATACTAAGCACATTAATAACTCAAAAGAACCTGATGCCATTATCTACTAAATCCTCACCTACATTCAAAGAGTCTAATTATATAACGAACTTGAGCTAGATATACCATGAAAGATTGCTAGTTTACACCTAGATGAAGCTCCTAGAAAACTTTTCTTCTGGATCAAGCCAAAACTCCCTTGGCTTAAATTCAATATTGATGGCTATTTCAATCACATCAATAACACTGCTAGCTCAGGTGGGATCTTCAGGGACTGAAATGGCAACTTCATCTGTTCCTTTCATAAGCAATGTCAACTGATTAACTTGTTATATGTTGAGGCTGATGGCCTTCACTTTGCACTCATAGTCTCTCTTGTAGTCCCTAATCCTATTTGGTTTCAATAAGATTCCACAAACTTGATCAACATCTTCAATAGAATTAAGTAGCCTCCTTAGACCCTAGTCTACACTTTTACCTCCATTTGGCAACTCAACATGCATAAGAGGATGACATTATCTCACATTTTTTAGGGAGGGCAACCAAGAAGTAGACCATCTTGATAGGCTTGGTGAAGCTTCTTAACTCACTTATATTTCCCTTTGTGCATCTAATTATCTAAATCCTTTTATTGTTGGTGACAATTTTAACTTACCTTATTTCAAAGGTAAAATTATGTAATAATGCTCTATTGATGAATTTTTTTTCCTTCCATGAAAAGAAAGATACTAATTGCACTCAAAGCAATCTCAGCTTGAGCATTAAAGGTTTTACACATCAAGATGTTCTAACTACATCTTCCCTGTGCTAATTAAAGGATTGTGGACTATCATAATACATAACTTTGTGTAAAATTATTATATATTATGTTTAAGTCATATAATCTTGATGACCCGTAATAATAAGACATTTATGATGGTTTGATTATCTAAATGCCTATTAATTTATTGTCAATTCTATTGAAAGGCTTTAAGATAATTAAACTCATTAAATGATCATATGAGATATGATTATGATAAAAAGATTCTTATTAGTAGACAAAATATTATCTAATAAGAGTAATCAATTAATAATTTATCATGGTTAAGTCTTTATTCCAATGAGACTTATTATAACCTAAAGTTCCAACATTACTTCATATCCTTTCAAACATATCAAAATGATAAAATTAGTTAAAATCATATGCTATTTGGTACATGATTCAAGTGTTTAAGTGAGTTATAAATACTATCAGATAGATAGGCTTTGGGAAAAAATTAGATATCTAGAGTGTAGAGGAGCACAAAACAGAAATTATTATTTAGAAAAGATGAAACAAAACTAGGTGTATACTTTCAACGTAATGGTGCTAAATCATAATCTATGATTGTGGTGTTTATTTCTGAGGAGAAGAATGTGGGACACCAATCAAATTCGTAGATGTACTCAATAGGGTGATCTGGTGCGACATTAAGGAATGATGTTCTATCTCGAGAGATAGAAGTAACCATCCTACAATGGACCTAATCACCTAATAAGGACTCCTAAGGATAATGGGTCTTCGAATGTACTAAAGATTTTTTCCCTACTTTATATAGAAAAGTAAAGTAGGGTTTATGTTAAACTGGGTTTGTTAAGTTCCCAATTGAGGCAAACACCCATAGTTAATTTCATCCTAAGGAATGCTAATCCTTAAGAATACTCTGATTAAGGTAAATGATCATTGTCTCCAAATATTTCAAAGTTATGACTATTAATAAATTAGTTATTTTTAGAAAATTAAGTGGGATTGATCAAAATGAGGGAGTTGTTATCAAAACCAAAGGGAGATGAGTAGGGGATGCTCATGATACTAGGTAACCTAGTGAGAATCCCAAACTATTCTATGGTTGGGATTTATATTTTTGAAATTTGAGAAAGATTATATGTTTGAGTTGACTTTTTATTAGAAATATAGGGCTTACAATTATACAACATGAGATCGTGGAAATGCCTGAGAGGTAAGGATTTATGCTTGTAGCCCACAAAGGAAAATAATAATCTCGAATCCTAAATCTAGGGAGCTTTGGTGAGGGCCAAGGAAATACCTAAATCAAAGGAAAAAATAGGTATATGGTTTATCTCCATCAGAGAGAAAAAACCACCCGACTGTTAGAGTAACAATTGCCTGGGGTGGGCCGCCAACTAACTCCTCCTATGATTTTAAAAATATGTAGGCAATTCTTATTCTTTGCAAGATGGCTAAGCTATTGTTTATTTAGAAAGGATATTAAGTCCTTAAACACACTATTGACCTCATTTTTAGAATGAGTTCTCAACATCTCCATCTTTGGCATAGGGCGCCTCTTAGACTTTAAGAGTTCCTTAGTCTTAAGGCACATCTAGTGATTAGGTGAACACTCTCCCCTAGCCCTAGAAGCTTAGAAGGTTTAGCCATAGGAATAGGTCATGCCTTAGGGGTGTCAGGAAAATCTCCTACCCTTTAGCCTAAACCACTCCTCACTTTCCTTCTTTCAAGTCAATCTCCAAATCAATTCTACTTAATTTTCTCAAACTCCAATTCAATTCCATGATTCAATTCCATGACTGAAATCCATGATTGAAACTATGATTGAAAGTCATGATCAAAATTCCACCAAAATTCCTAAGTCCTTAACCCTTTCTCAAGGCCTTAACCAAAACTATGATCTAGACCTATTCAAATCTTTGAGATTTTCTCATGACTCATTTATATTCTCATTTATATTCACATTTATAATTATAATATAAATTCAAATTAGTCAAATCAAATTCAAATTTCCAAAACAATTTATGAAAATTTTCCTACATTCCTTTAATTTTTCATTAAAGGACCTAGCCAAAATCAATGCCAAACCTTGATCAAACCTACTCAAAACCTTGAGATTTTCTCATTTCTTATTTATATCCTCATTTATATTCTCATATATAAATGGAATATAAGTATAACTCAATTTAATTAAAAGCAAAATGAAATTCCAAATTAAAAATGCTTAAAAAATCCCTTAAATCCCCTAATTTTTCATTAATGGATTTACCCTAAACTTTGATCAAACCACTTCAAACTCATGGGATTTTCTCAAAATATATTTGTATCCTCATTTATGTTCTCATATATAAATGAAATATAAATATACATCAATCAAATCTAAGTCAAAACTTAAATTTCTAATTAAAAATTCAATTAAATCCTTTAAATTCCCTTTAATGGATTTAATCCTAAATCATGATTAAACTCTTTCAAATTCTTGAAATTTTCTCATGATCAATTTATATTCTCATTTATATTCACACATATAAATGAAATATAAATTCAAACAATCAAAACTGTCTCCTAAACTCAAACTCAATTCCATTCAAAAATCAAATCTAAGCCTTTGAAGTCAATCTTGAACATAGCTAAAATCATTTCAAATCAAGCCAAACTTTTGATTTTCTCTCATGGTTTGATCAATCCTACAATCATGAGCTCATATATAAATCCTAACCTCAATCCTCGAATCAAATTCTAAATCAAAAACAAACCCAAAACTCCTTCATATTCTTCCTTTGAATATGAGATTTTCAAATAGATCAAAATCTATTTGACTTCAAACCTGTTGTAAATGGATTTATATTTCAATAATAAGTCTATATACAAGATCAATCAACTTGAAATCAAGCTTTGACCAAGCCATTTGACCCACTGAGGCTCACTTGACCCAAAGTGACTAAAGTACCCTTATGAGCCAACTTTTGATCCTAACCAAATTGGATTGAACCAACCTCATATTTGTATCCCATCATATCAACAATCACCATGGATGATCAATCAATCAAAATTGGTCAAACCAAGTCAAACCTAAGGGTTGACCAAGTCAACACTTAACCTAAAATGAAACCTAACATAGCCTAATTCCACCATAGGCAAAATTAATTGAAACCATTGATCTAAGTTCACTCATGACCTATGTTTGAACTTGACCAAGTCAACATTTGAGCCTAACCTAGCCCATTTGGCCACTTAAGTTGACCCATTTTGACGGGTCAAAATGTGTCAAAAATCTAAGCCAAATTGATTGAACCAATGGGTCAAGTCCACCACAAATCACTTGTGGAACTTGACCAAAGCCTCAATTGGCCCTAGACCCAACCTAGCCCATTGACCTTGACCAACATGACCAAGGTCATGTTGAGTCAAGTGAACTAACTCAAATTGATTGGAAACAGATATGCAATCCACTCATATGACTAACCAAACCTAAACCTACCCTTGACCTAACCCAAATAGGTCAAATGGGTCAACAGACCCATTTGACCTAAATGAATCATATGAGCCAAACCAAATATCATGAACCAAACCAAAGGCATCAAAATATTTCAAATGGTCATATAAACTTCAACCTTGGTTTGACCCTTTGACCTATTTTCAACTTGACCCAAGTTGACCCATTTGACCTAAATGGGTCAACATGAAACCACATCAAATGGATTCCAAATCCATTTTGAAACCTATTTTCTCAACATACCAAACATACCCAAATTGAAAAAAATAGCAAAATAACCACTATACCCCTAGGCCATAGAACAAATGTTGGCTTAGCCCATGGGTATTTTGGTCATGCACTCATAACAAATACTTGAGGCTCTCCTAAAACAACAAGGGGACCTAGTGATGTGTGGTGCACCCAGCCCAATGAGTTTGGGTCAACCCATTTGGAATATGGATCAAACCTGACCCATAAACATGAAATTGAATTTTCAAACTCCCCCCAAACCTCAATTGATTGCACATGGGAGCTAGGCATCCACTCCTCTGGCCAAACCGATCATGTGCACACCTCTAACCACTCAAACAACCCATTCCATTATGACAATTGAATCAAAATAGCATGAATAGGCTCGCCCATCCGATTGCCATAGGGGGAGATATACTCCACTTAATTCACTGAAATCAAAACACCCTCATGCTCAATTGAGACCTAAGAAGCTTTGAGAACACTCACAGAGCTTTCCCAAGGACTCTAGGGGAGATTAAGATTTCATCTTCGTAGGTTTTCAAATAGTGAAAATAGGGGAGATACATTGAAGTACAAACTTCCTCCACACTGAATTTTATCCAAATTCCTCCTACACCCATCATCAGAGGATCCATTCAAGCTTGCCCAAGCTTTCAATTGAGTTCTAAAGCCAAGGGGAGAATCAATTTGATCAAAGTCATAAAAAGAGCTAAAGGGAGTTGGTCCACCCACTCATCCACTTAAACTCAAGAGCTAGGAACCTCAACAGGGCTTCGTCTCCAAAAGACAAAGCTACCTCATCGATCCTGAGCGCTGGTGATCACCTCCAGTAATGTTAGTGAATTTTTGACCACTTGGGCTAAGGTGTGTTGGTCTTTGTGAAGTTGATTTTCATTGAAGATCTTCCGTTGGATTGGCTTCCCTAGTTGGTGTGTGTTTAATTTTGTTTGAATCCATGAAGGATCGGGCTTGGATCTTCCCTTGGATTGTGAATGGGTCACATTCCTCCTCAAGGAAGGACTCAGCCAATCTCAGCCATCCATCCACGCATGTTTAGATGGATAGTTGAGATTATTTCCAACATTTTATAACTCATTTCCCCTTTTAAAGCCCCACATTTATACTTTGCCATCCGATCTTTGATCGGACGGCTAAGATAAAGATATGTGTACCACCTTGCCTCTCACGATTTGGCTTAAGTATCTCATGCGGACGTGTAAAGTCTGGCCCACATGCGCATCATGCCAGGTGGGGATTAAATGGGATTAGTTAACTAATTAATTTCCATTCTTTATGGCAAAATTCATAACTCTTCATAGAAAATTTAAAATAATAAAAGAAAAAAATGCCTTGGATAGATAATTTCACCTAGAATATTCTAAATTTTTTTTCAATAGATTTTGATTTCCTTTTTTTTTTTCTCTAAATTTGGGTTTCTTTAGGAACGATAACTACCTCATTACTTTCTAATTAAGTCACCAATGGATCTTAAATTTCTATGGTTCATTTTAGGGGATGGTCTCTACCTCCCCTAATTTTCTTGAGATTTATTGAGGCTTGATTAGGGAAATTGCTAGCTAATTCCCTAATTACCCTCTTTATATAATTAAGGATAATTAGGATATAATTAGTGGATTTTATCTATGTTTAAGTTGGATTAAGGTTAGATCTATTGAATATGGATTTTAGGGAATAATTTTGGGGTGTTTCCCCTAAGCTATTCCCTAAACCCCATTTTCTTTCCTTAATCTATTTCTTAATTAAAGTTTAATCCATTAATTACCCATTTAAATGATTTTCAAAAATTCTAAAAATCTCCAAAACTTAATTAATATAGCTTGGGTAGATACTTAGGTATTCAATAGCCTAAGTCCATTTAAGGAAATTAAACTCCCTTTCATAAGTGTGGAGGATGTTTTAAAAGTACTTAAGCTTAGCTTAATTAATTTTTAATTATGAGCCAAATTGCATTAGGCATTTTCATTACTAGGTGCATTGCAAATTTACATACCTTGTGGGTTTTATATCATCTCATTGGCTCATAATTGCCTAAGTTAATTTTCCTGAGGTGGTGTAGGTAAGGGTTAATTAAATCACTTAATGCATACCTTAACCTAATCAACACTTAAAAATGGATCTAATTATCTAAAAATTAAACTAAAATACAAAACACATGTGAGAATGGGTTAGGAACAGCAAACTAATCTCATCCTTTTAAAATTAAATCAAACTTCGAACAAACTAAATTTATTTTGAAATTCACTTAGGTTTATTCTAAGTTTTCTTATTCTTTAAGAATGTATTTAGGAATTAAGTAAAGTGAGTTTGTTCATGTGATTACATTGTTTTAGATCTTTCCCAACATGTTAAATTGTATGCCATATGACTTATGCATCCATGATTTCATGTTTTCAAAGTTTTAAAATGAACTTGTTTACTTTTTGTCAAATGTGCATGTGCTGGCTAAAGTTAAATATGAATGGCTATTATCTCTACTAAATCTAAAGTATTTTCAAATCTATAAATGAAATATAAAATCTGAAAGTGTGCTATTCTTATAATTTAATTATAAGTTTGCATGTAATGGATTATAAAGTCATGTATAGTGTAGCATTTCTTTCTTTCCATTATGTTAGCATAGTTTTTTAAATAATAAGGGTTAGTAAGATTTAGGGTTCATTTGAAAGAACCCAACACTTGCTTAACCTATACCTTATTCATCTCTATGCAATCATCTAAGGAGGATTTCCTATATGAATAAATTGCATAAACAAAATGAAACCATTAAATAAACTTTTGCATATCCTTTTCCACTTTATTTCTTTTATATAGATATTAGTACTTAAAGAAAGTAGTATATTAGTCTAGACAACCCCAAGGTTGTGAGGCTTTAAGAAGCACTAAGTTTGTCTTGTACCTTACACCTCTAGGTAACAATGGCGCTGTACTCACTTATGCCTTTCTTACTTCCATGCATGCATGTGAAATTTTGGATAAAGAAAACCTTTTCTACTTAAGAAAATTCATGCATCCAAATCTTTTAAATTTTCTTAAATGAATTGCTTAGTATACATCATTAACTATGTTAATTACCTCATTTTCATGTATAGAATGCTTAGGGTCCATCCATATGCATGTTATATATATTGGGAAAGAATTGAAGTAATGTATGCTATGTGAATTTTGATTCATTTTTCTTAATCTTAAAATGCCTTTATTTTTAGATAGGTTTGTTCAGAGTTGATCTAAACTTAGGATGAATTAAAAGATTTAATAAAAATAATCACCTAAATCAAACTAAAATATGAACTTACCTTAGAAATTACTTAAGGATTAGGGAAGGAAAGAGAAGTTCTCTTCTCTTTCCCCTCTCTATATAACTTAGTAATTAATTATAGTTTTCACTTAAACCAACTAAAACATCAAATAAAAATAACCCAAAGTTGCTAAACAACTTAAATAAAACCCTCCTCTAAGTTGAACATGTCTTTCACAATTAGAAAATTTAAACCTAAAGTCCTAAGCTAAGCATGTCACACAAACCTTCAAAGCACACACATTTACCTAAGTTACCACTTCTAGCTTTAGGTTAGGTCGGTGTGTGGATTGATGTATATTTTATTTTGTGATGAATGTTTTAGACTGGATGTTAGGATGTATGCTTGTAGAATGAATGGTAGGACATGCTTAGTCTAAATATTCTTTTCAGTAGGGGATTGTGCTAAAGGGGTGCTATCATAAATAAAAATGTGAATGATTCTTGCTTACAGGTGCTTATACCACTTAGCATAATACATAGGACATGTGGACTTAGTCACCCATGTGTGGGGTGAAAAGTCCAATGTACATGCTTGGGATTTGTGTGGTGTAATTTGACTAACCCATATTTTACAGGTGTTAGCTAGATTTCCCTTTTCCTTTTCATGTAAAAAGTTTGTATATTTAAGATTTTGAGTGATTTGTTATGGGGGAATAGGATAAACATTGGTCATAAGATCCTATCTTATTCACCATGAGAAGCCTTGGAGCATCGACATTCAACCATCCAAAGAAAGTAGAAAAGAAAGAAAGAAGAAAGAAGAAAGAAGAATAAAGCTTGAAGACCATCATAACAATGAATTCCTTTTACTTAATTGTGATTTAATTCATTTGTAATCCGAGTTGTATAAGGGTAGAGCTCCACTACCCAATCTGATATTTTTGGGTTTGTGCGGTGGTGCCCGACCACAAATGGCCATTTATTCTTTTGCGCTAGTTTTATAAATTGATTGATGTTTGTTTAACTTATGCATTAAGTGGCATGCTTTTCCTAGTTTTTTTCTTGCTTTATGTATGGATTGGATGTGGATTAAACTCTTAGAAAAAAATAAATGTTTTATCTAACTTAACAACTTGAAATAAAACTAAACAACTCATAACCTCACCTAAAGCTTAGGATTAAAAATCAAAATAAAAGAATTAAAAACCCCTTAGCTCGATGAGTTCTTTCTTTGTAATATCATGCATAATAGCATCTTATTTCACTCTTGATTGGAGGGCTTCCATATTTTTCAGTGAACCCGGCTTGACCTATGAGCACCGTGGTGGAAACTCACCTCCTAAATTTCTAGCTGATTTTGGCCAACAATCTAATTTCTCATGCGTTAGTCATAAATGTCTTATTAGCTTGAGTCAAATTGATTGTCCAAAATTGAAATAAAATAAAATTTGAAATGCATTAGATTTAGGTCATTTGAAGCATATCCCTTTACATGATCTAGTCTCTTTAAGGAGTGAGTTTAAGAACTTAGCTTCTTTCTAAATAAAAATAGCCTAGCTATCTTGCATAAGCATAAAGACTTATCTATATGTATTTAAAATCAAAGGAAGAGTTAGTTGGCGGCCAACCCCAGGCAACTGTAAGTCCAAGTTGTCAAGTGGGTTGTCCTCTCTTGTGGAGGCAAATCAATTACCCATTTTCACCTTAGATTTAGGTTGTGCTTTCGGCCCTCGTCGAAGCTCCCAAGATTTAGGTTCTGAGGTTGTTTCTCCCATTTGGGGCCATAAGCATAATTCCTCACCTCTTAGGCATTTTCTTAATCTTGTGTTAAGGAATCCTAAGTACTAAAATTCTAATGAAAAATATAACTCAAAAAAATTAAATCAATCTCTAAAATTTAAAGCCCAACTATTGGATCATTTGAGATGCTCGCTAGGTTTTCTAGAATCATGAGCATCTCCTACTTATTCTCATTTTGGCTTTGATAATAACTCTCTCTTTTGATCAATCCCATTTGATCTTTAAAATACAAACCAATCGATTGATAGTCCATCCTATTGAAATCTTCAGAGACAATGATCATTTATCTTAATCGAGAGTATTCTTAAAGGATCCCGTCCTTTAGGATGTAATCAACTATGGGAGCTTTCCCCTATAGGGAACTTAACAAACCCGATTTAAAATAAACCCTATTTTACTTTTTCATATAAAGTAGAGGAAGAATCTCTGGTACATATGTAGACCCATCATCCTTAAGAGTCCTTATTGAGGTGATCAGTTCCATTAAAGGGTAGTAACTTCTATCTTTTAAGATAGTACACTATACCTTGATGACGTACCCGATCACCTGAATAAGTACATCTGTGAATTTGCATGGCATCTTATTAAGATAAATTTCTATAAGGTATCTTCTTTATTTTCTCCATAGATTTGAAAGGTGACTCCTTGTGAGAGATTTATTAACTAACTCACACTTCCAAAGAGACTAGATCATGAAGAGCATGAATAATGACTTAATCTAATGCAAATTTTGTTAAGTTTTATTTTTAATTTTGGATATTTTTATTGACACAGCTATGGATTCATATTCTAATGCATGAAAATTGGTTATGGGCCCAAATTAGAAAGAAGGAGGTGTGTTTTCACCATTGCTCTCAAAGGTCAAGCCATTTTCTCTGGCAAAGGTGGAAGCCCTCCATTAGTAAGAGTGAAGCAATATGATTTATGTATGATGTGAGACATACAACATCTAGTTAAGGGGTTGCTAAATCTTTTATTATATTGATTTATGTTCTGGGCTTTAGGTGAAGTTATGAGTTATTTAATTTCATTTTGAGTTGATTAATTGGATAGAAAAATTATTTTTCCCTAAGAGCTTAATCGCATCCAGGCCATTCAACAACCATCAAGCAATTAAGAAACTAGGAAAATCATGCCATCCTTTTTGTACAATCATAAACATAACATTAATCAATTTATAAAATTAGTGTAAAAGAATAAGAAGTGGTGGGTTCTCGCCTGACCCAAAAAAAATGTGGGTAGCGAGCTCTACCTTATACAACTGATTACAAATGAATAATTACAATTAAAAGGAATTCATGTTATGGGGGGGACTTCATTCTTCTTCATTCTTCATTTCTTCATTTTTACTTTTTTTCATTTCTTTCTTTCTTTTGGTTTGACTTGGGATGTAGTCTACTCCAAGGCTTCATATGGTATATAAGACATGGTCTTATAACCAATGTTCACCTTAATTTCCCCATAACATTCATTCCAAATTTCAATTACAAAATTTACATCAAAATGGGAAAGATAAATCTAACTAAACCTACAAAATAGAGATTAGCTAAACATACCAAGTTATATGAATAATTTGGACTTAGCACACACATGGATAACCAAGTCCACCTAATTTGGTTATGCTTAGGGGTATAAGTAACAATAAAAACATTTATATTTTTATTACAGGGGCCCTTAAGCGCAACACCATATAGAGAGCATGATTAGGCTAATATCAGCTTAACATCTAGATACACTCATGCACCCTAACATCCAGTCTAAAAATATTACATCACAAAATAAAATCAGGCATCAAACCATGCACCGCCCAAACATAGAGCTATAAATAGTGACTTATCCTAATGTGTCTACCATTTAAGACTTGTGTGACATATCTTAGCTAGGCTTTAAGGTTAAAATTTTCTAAGTGTGAAAGGTTCAATTTAGAAGGTGGTTTCATTTCAAGTGATTTAGTTGATTTGTGAAGTTTAGTTGATGATTTGATTTAGTTTTAGTGAATCTACACTTAGTTACTAAATGTTATGAAGAAAAGAGAAGAGAAATTCTCTTTCATCCCTACCTTAAGACATTTCTAAGGTAGATTCATTAATGATTTTTCTCCTTTAGTGAATGTTTTATTATGTGATTTAATTAACTCTAAGTTTAGATTTTCTCTAAATAGCTATATTTAATAAGAAAGGCATCTTAAGATTAGTTAAGGTAGATTACTACCACATGACACACAACCATTTATTTCTTTCCACCATGTATACCATGCATATGAATAATCTAAGCATACTATACATGCAATGCAAATTTTAGCACACTTTGATGATGATGAGATATGATTTGAAATTTGGATATTCCATTGATGCATGTTTTATTATGTAGAAAAGGGGATTTCATCTATTAACAAAATGCACATCCACATGTATAAAATACATATAAATGAGTATAACCATTATTTTCTACACTAGAGTAAGGTAGACCTACTTGCTACTTAAAGCCTCACCGGGATGTCGGACTAATATACCACTTTTCTTAAATACATGTAGTACAAAAGAAATAAATGGATGAAGAATCATGCAAAAGATTATGTTTGATTTGGTTGTATAATTTACATATGTAAATGTGGCGATCCTTCTTAAGTCATAACATAGAAATGCATAGGAATAGATTTAAACAAGTGCTGTGTTCTTTTCAAATGAATTATACACTTTACAAATCTATTCAAATCCATGTTAAGAGAAGAAAATAACATAAAAAACACATCTTATGCTATAATCACATGCAAGTTTATTACTTATAAGTAGCATCACTTCATTCATCTTTAATTTATAAGTTTTGAAATAATAATTTTTGGTTTAATAGTGATAATAGCTACTCATATTCTTAATTTTTACATACAATTTTGACATAAAAGAAAAAAAAATATTTTTTATTTAATTGAACTTTTAAAAGAAATGAATGCATGATTTCATATGTCAAATAATATTTAGCATGTTTGGAAAGAAATAAACATATGACTTCATTCACCCTAATTAATTCCTAAAGACTTAGATCATTTAAAATGAATCAAATTCTTTAAGGAGATTTTATTTTTGAATTTGAATTTACTTAGGAAATGTAAAAAGAGTTTGTTAGTCCTAACCCATTTCCTCCATGTGTGAATTGGTTTAGTTTAATTTTAGAACAATTAGGTTGATTTTTTGTTTTATTTAGGTCATGGTATGAGTTAAATCCATTAATTACCCCTTACCTATACCACTTTAACATAATTAAATAAATAATTTTGAGCCAACATATGATATGCAATCACATGTAATTTAAATCACCAATGCACCTAAGAAATAAAGGGGCCTAACACAATTGGCTCATAATTATTGATTAATTAAGCTAAAGGGTTTAATTAAGTACTTTCATAACCATCCTACACATGTAGTTTGATTATAATTTTCTTTGAAGTCTCTTAGGTTATTGAACACCTAAGAATCTACCCAAGATTAAATGATTAAGTTCTAGAATGATTTGGTTTTGAATTTGATTAATTGAAATAATTAATGAAGTGATTAAGTCATTAATTAATTTGCAAATTAATTAAGTGTTCACCAAAATGAAATAAAATTAGGGAAAAAGATTGGAAAAGAAATCCTAATCTTATTCCCTAAGTCCATTCACTATTTCATGATGATTAGAAAGCTTAAGTAATGAATTTATCATTATTTAATAGGTTAATTAATCATTTATTTAATTAAGAAAGTGATTAGTGGTGAAATAAGCAATTTCCCTAATTAGTCCAATAATAAAATCTAAGAAAATCATGGGAGGTAGAGATCATCCCATTAATCAGCTTTAGGAAGCTTGGAATTAATTGCTGAAGTAATTAAGAAGTAATTAACCTAATTAAATTTCTAATAAAACCTAAACTGAGTGAAAACTACTATCCAAAATCAATTGATTTTAATTTTATATTATTCTCCTTTGAATTATCTTTAAAATGAGACTGAATTTATATTTTTTTTAGAAATTTCTACAATTAGTTATGAATTTTGGAAGTTTCAACATTAAAAATGAATTAATTAAAACTAATTAACCCTTACTCCCGTCGGACCACATGGCAGCTAACGCGGTGTTCTTTCCATGTGGCGCGATGAGATAGGTTATTTAAGTTGTCACACCCACCTGTCAAGTCAGCTGGAGGTGGACGTTCTTTCTCTACGGGATGGCTAGAATTAGTCTCGTGGTTTAGGCTTAAATCAGATGGGATTTAGCGTGATCTAATCACAGACGTCCATTCTAATCATACAGAATGGAGGACGTGTCATCCTTCTCCTTAGCGAGGGATAAGAGAAGAACACCGTTCATCTATTCCCATTCAATTCGAGCTCTCCCGAGCTCGGATTGGGATCAAAATGATCCCACTTGGAAAAAAGGGGGGATGCACATCCAATGGTCAAGATCTCAAGGGATGACACTTTCCTTCAAAAAGGACCAAGAAATTTTTCTGATGGCTATGGTTTTGAACAATTACCTCACCGGAGGCTATCACTGCTTCCAGGAGGTAGCTTATCAGAGTAGAGCCCTGTTGAAGGTATTGGATCTTGATTTGAAATGAGTGATTTGGTTGACCAAGCTCCCCTTCAATGGAGATCGAGCTTGATCAAGGTGATGCTTCTCATGGCTTAGAGACATGGGAAACGACTTGATTGAGCTAGACGAAGTCCACTGATGGTGCCTGCAAGGTTAATTTAGTTTTGATGGAGAATTGGATGAGTTGAGCTCGAGATTGATCTCCTTTATTTTAGCTTTGAGTGAAACCTAGAATGAGAAATCAATGGAGCTTGGGAAGGGCTTGGAAAAGCTTGGGGAGCTTCGACTCACTCTCCTTAGCTCTGTGGAAATGAGTCCTTGTGGTTTGAGTGGGAATGAGGGAGAGTATATATCTCCCTCCTAGGATGGGACGGTGAAAGGCTGAAATACCATTTTTGATCAATGGGTGAGATTGGGTTCTCAGTTTTGGCTGTTTAACATCCCATGTGAGTTATTTTAGGCAGAGGAGTGGAGGAGAGTGAGTTCCCATGTGCTAGGTTGGTGATCCAAGTGCTCAATTTCCATTAGAGGGGTTGGTTTGGCCTTGGGTCATGGACCCAAGCTCATTGTGTCATGTTCACCTCCTTGGTGTCCAAGTGGACCACTAGAAGGATGCCAAGTGGCCTTGAGAAAGAATTGACCAAATTCTAAGTGAATTTGGCCATAGGATACCCTTTTACCTAAGGAAAAAGTGGTCATTTGGCCATGATTTTGGTTTGGGTAGAATTTAAATTTTTCACAAATGGGTTGGACCAAATTTCAAGTGATTTGGAGTTCATTTGATCTAAATTGGTTCAATTTGACCCATTTAGGTTATGTTGGGTCAAATTGGGTAAGGTTGACCAATTGGTCAAATTGGGTAAAACCATGGGTTAGGTCAAGTTCAAATGATCATTTGGAGCCTATGGGTATCATTGGTTTGGTTTAATTTGGTTTATATTTGGTTTTGGTTCATTTAGGTCAAATGGGTCAAGTTGACCAATTTGACCCATTTGACCTAATTGGGTTAGGTCATGGGTTGGTTTAGGCTTGGTTGATCATTTGAAATATATTACAAGCTTTGGTTTCAATCAAATTTGATTTGGTTTGATTTCAAATTGATTTGATATTGTAGGTCAAGTTGGGTTTGTGGTCAATTGGGCTAGGTTAGGTCTAGTTGGCCAATTGAAGCTTTGGTCAAGTTCAACAATTAATTTTGAATCAATTTGACCTTTTGGTTGCAATCAATTCTGCTTATATCAAGATTTTACCCTTTTTAACTTTTTAGGTCAACTTGGGTCAACTTAGGTTAGTGTGGCCAATTAGGCTTGGTTAGGCTCAATTGATGGCTTGGTCAAGTTCAATCAATGATTATGGATTTGTTTAGATCAATGGTTTCAATCAATTTGTCTTATACTGAATTTTGGCTTATTTAAGTTTGATTTGGGCTAAGTGTTGACTTGGTCAAAGGCTAAGTTTGACTTGGTTTGACCTAATTTGAGTGATTGATCATCTTAGGATGATTGTTGATCATAATGTGAGGCTTAGATGGGCTTAGTTCAATCCAATTTGGGTTGGATTAGAATTTGGCTCAAAAAGGTGCTTTAGGTCACTTTGGGTCAAGTGAGCCTAAGTGGGTCAATTGGCTTGATTCAAGTTTGGTTGAACTCACATATGGATTTATGATAGAAATATAAATCCAATTGCAAGTGATTTGGAGTAAAATGGGTTTTGATTCATTTGACAATTTCAAGTCAAAAGGGTGAACATGGGTTTGACTTGGGTTAGTTTGATTTTCGTTTAGTGATAGTAGTTAATGTTTATATTTGGTCATGTGATTGAAGAAATGATTGTTTGAAGAGAAAATCCAAAGGTTTGGATTGTTTTGAGAATGATTTGGCTAAGTTCAAGGATTTTACTTGAAAGAGTATAAGTTGGATTTAAGTTAGATTTGGATTTGAATTTTGAATTTAGTTTTGGTTATTTGAATTTATATTTCATTTATATTTGTGAACATAAATGAGAATATAAATGGGTTATGATGAAATCTTTTGAGTTTTGGAGTGATTTGGATTTGATTTGAGCTAAGTCCATAAGATGAAATCTTAGGAAAGATTTTGGGATTTGAATTCAATCATGGGTTTCAATCATTTGATTTGAAATCGATTTATGATTTGGATTTTGGAATTGATTTATGATTTGAGAAAATAAATTGACTTGGAATTGATTTAATATTTGATTTGGAATTGATTCAAGATTTGAGAAAATCAATTGAGTTGGAATTGATTTAAGATTTGATTTGGAATTGATTCATGATTTGAGAAAAATTAATTGAGTTGGAATTGATTTAAGATTTGATTTGGAATTGATTCATTATTTGAGAAAATTCAGTTGAGATGGAATTGATTTAAGATTTGATTCGGAATTGATTTGAAGGAGAGAAGCAAGGATTGGGTTTAAGCTATAGGGTTGTCAAGTTTTCCTAATACCCCTAAGGCATAACCTACTCCTATAGCTCACTCTTCTAAGTCTTTAGGGTTAGGTTAAGTGTTCACCTAATCTCTAGAAGTGTCTTAAGACTAAAAAACTCTTAGTATTTAGAAGAGTTCTTATGTCTAGGATGGAGAAGATGAAAGATCACTCCAAAAGTGAGGTCAACAAAGGGCATTGAATAGGTGTGGTGTGATTGACAAAGTACACCGCATGTATTGATGTAGATTGAGATGATCAATAATGTTGAATGATTGCAAGCACTAATGTAAATGATCTACTCCCAAACCCAAGGTGTAGAAGGAATCAAAAGCTTAGTGTAATGTGACTCTACGTATGTCAAAAATATAAGAGAACGAAGTGGAAATCCACTAGGGATGGAGTATATGAACCTTCCACTAGGGAAGCAGGTTCAAGTCATCCACTGAGGGGATGACAGTATGTGAAATCCCCTAGGGGATTAAAATTTGGAATCCACTAGGGATAAAGGATGTGAACCTTCTACTAAGGGAGAAAGTTCGGGTTGGATTGAATTGATTCCACTGGGGAAATTGGAAGGATTTGCATCTCACTGAGAAGAAGTTGATTGATTTGATTATTTAATTTGACTCCACTAGGGAGGAGGGTTGATTTTATTTCAGATTTTAAAATTTGAATTTTAAGATGGATCCTGTCGATTTGCAATGTATCGCACTGACTAGGGGCCATGTCAGCCTTGGCCAACATTAGATTTACCATTCTAAAGGAGTAGTCTACCAACCACATGGTAAGGCTATCCATCCAAAGAGGTTGCCTTTCAGTGTGCAGCGGCTGTACTAAGAAGAAAATGTAGTAGACTTATATCCTCTAATATAGGGATCAGTCGCTGGGGTGATCGTTGGCGAGGCAACGGGTCGAACCCAACCTAAGGCTGACTACTGAGTGAATGCTGTTGAGGGACTTAATTTAGCTCAAATATAGTTAAAATTAATTCACTTTTAATTATATTTGATGGATCCGGTCAGTTTGTCATGGACTGCACTGAGTAGGTGCCATGTCAGCCTTGACCTGCTTCAGATTTGCCAATCCAAAAGGGTAGTCTACCAACCACATGGTAAGGCTATCCAACTGTAGAGGTTGCCTTTCAGTGTGCAGTGGCTATATTAGGAAGAAAGTGTAGTAGACTTATATCCTCCAAAGTAGGGATCAGTCGTTGGGGTGATTAGTTGGTGAGGCAACCAGTCGAACCCAGCCTTAGGCTGACTACTAAGTGAATGCCACTGGGGGACTTAAATCAAGTCAAAGATAGGCAAAATTAATTTAATTGTAATTATATTTGATGAATTCCATTGATTTGAGATGGAGTACATTGAGTAGGTGCCAGGTTAGCCTTGACCTACTTCAGATTTACCGATCCAAAGGGAGTAGCTTTCTAGCCAAGGGGAAAACTACCCAACCAAAAGGGTGCCTTTCAGTTTGTAGTGACCAATTCAAGGAAGAAAACACAGGGACTCACATTTTTCCTAATTAAAAGGCCACTAGGGTGACATATTAGCAAAGGTAACATGTTAATTGACCTAAGTCTGCCCATCGATTTGTGACAGTCATGCTAGAAAGTATGTATAGTAGACTTACATATTCCAAGGCAAAATGACTATTGGGGCAACCTGTTTGTGGTAAAATAGATTGAACCTGACCTAAGGATGACTACAGATAGAGAGCTGACCCGATGACATATCTCAACTCAAGTGTAGTCAGGCAATTCCTATAGGGAGTTTTGCTGACACTGCCGTAAAGATAGGATGCTTGCTTGGGAAAGGGGCCGTTGGGGGCTTAATTCCTAATCCCCAAGCGAATAGATTTATTTATTTATTTGTTTATTTATCGTAGACCCTATTGATTTATGAGGGATCATACTGAGAAGGAGCTTATGTTAGCCTAGACCTATCTCAGATTTACTGGTCCAAGGGAGAATCTATGCATTCGCTGAATAAATTCTCCAATCACAAGGGTGGCTATTAAAAAAGGGGGATAGTCCAATCCAAGAGTAACCTAGGTAGTGTCAAAATGGAGTCACTATGGATGTGATCCAAGTAGAGTGCCCATAGGGGAGGGGCCACTAAGGGCTTTATCTAAAACCCTGAAGAAGATAATGTCTATAGGTATTCAGTGTCCAACTCAAGGAGAAAGCATGGAAACTCATATCTGCCATGAGTACTGTATCCACCAAGTGAGTCACTATCAGCATAGAGAACATCAACCAACCTAAGATGCCCGTTGGTTTACAATAATCAGCCTAGGAAGAAAGCATCGGGGACTCACATGTTTCTACAGTGGAACTGATTATTGAGATAGTCTGTCTTCAGCTCGATAAGTGCTATTTGACCTAGGGAGATTTCTGAGTGAATGCCACTTGGGGATTTATATCAACTTAAGAGTAGTCAAGAGGAAAGAAGCCACTGGGAGACTTATCCTTAACCTCAAATATACTCAACCTAGTCAGAGCATGATGGCTAATTTAAGAAGAAAGTGTGTAGGCTTACATCCTCTTAAATTAAATCAACATGAGGTAGCATACTGGATGCGCAGTGAGGTCTACCAAACTAATAAGGTGCTCACCAGTTTGCAATGGTCAAGTCAGGAAGAAAGTGCGAAGACTCACATCCGCCAGATAAATGACCACTGGGGTGACACACTTGCAAGGCAGTATGTCAGACCGATCTAGAGCAGCTAATGAGTGAGTGCCATAGGGGGCTTGCTCCAACATCAAAATAGCCTAAGAAAAAGGATATGTCTTTGTGTTTATGTTCCTGTTAAAGAAGGATAGGATGCTGCATGGGTTCTCTTACACCTATCCTAGTTGTGCTTGTCGAAATAGGATGCCTCTTGGGTTCTCTTACACCTATTCTAGTAACACTAAAGAATTGTGTTTAGTTTGTGTTCACATTATGAAAGAGGGATAGGATGCCTCTCGAGTTCTCTTATACGTACCCTAAACACGTCGTGGTAGATTCACAAATAAGTAAATAATGCTTTGAATGAAGAGAATATTTTGATGAATTGGAATGAAATTTTTTATGATAATTATTTTCAAACAATATTTTATGGGTAATATTTCTTCAAATAGAGCCCATTAATTGAAAGCATCGGACGTTCCCCTTTACAATCAATAAGTTGATAAGATCCTCCTTGGTAGGCCTTCTTTATGACAAAAGGGCCTTCCCAAGTGGGTTCAAACTCTCCTTCCATCTTTCGATGGGCAACAATTGGTCTCCTTAGAACTAAAACAAGCTCTCCTACTTGAAAAGCTCTAGGGCAGACTAGCTTGTTGTGAGCTTGAATCATCTTGGCTTTGTATAACTCAAGGTTCTAACACGTCGTAGGTGCCTCTCCTCCAAACCTTCAAGCTCTTCTAACTGTAACTTTGCATTCTACTCTGTAGTAATTTTTCTACCCATTGCCATCCTTAGTGATGGGAGGTAGAATGGCTTCAGACCCGTACACTAAGGAGAATGGGGTAGATTGGGTTGGAGTTCTATATGTGGTGTGGTATGCCCACAAGGCTTCAACTAACTACTCATGCCACTATCGCTTATTATCATCGAGTGTCTTCTTTAGTATCTGGATGAGAGTTTTATTGAATGCTTCTGCTAGGCCATTTTCCCTGGGATAGTAGATGGTGGAATATCTCTAACCTATACTATGTCTCCTAGAGAAGCTGCTGATCTTGGTGCTTTTGAATGTAGTACCATTATCAGATATATATCATCGAGGTACCCCAAACCTATATACGATATGGTTCCTAAAAAACTAGAGCACATGCTGAGATGTGGCTTCTCTGAGTGGGATTGCCTCCGCCCACATGAAAAAGTAGTCAGTGGTAGCTAAGATGAATCGATGACCCTTGGAAGAAGGAGGGTTGATAGGACCCACTTTTTTGGTACCCCAACACTCAAATAGCAATGAGGCCAATATAAGATGTAGAATATTGGGTGGTTGATATAGGACCACACCGTGTACCTGACATTGATGGCTTATCCTAGCTACGTTCATGGAGTCTGTGATCATCGAAGGCTAGTAGTATCCTAGTCTCTTGATCTTTGCTTTCATCCTTGGACTAGATTGGTGTGCCCTGCATATACTTGAATGTACATCGGTCATGATCTTATGGGCTTCATATTTGTATAAACAGCGTAACCACATTTGATCAAAAGATCGTCGGTACAAGGTGTCATCCACGAGAGCATAGGAGAGAGCTCTCTACTTCATCTGATGGGCTTGTGATTTCTATTGAGGTAGATTGCTTGTGTTCAAGTAATCTATGAATGGTTGCCTCCAATCCAGCTCCTCATCTTTATTAGCAATGATAACCTCCCCTTCAAGAGAAAGTCTCTCGACGAGTTCAACGTCAATAAGAGATAGGACTTGTCTATTTTGGACCTTTATTAGAATGAACTCATCTTCCGGATATGCCAATTCCTTGGTGAGTTTGGTCAAATCATTTGCTACTATGTTCTCTCCTCTAGGGACCTTGTAGATGGTGACCTTAGGGATTTGGGCCAACAGCTTCATGGTGTACTCGTGGTAGTGATGAAACTTAGGTTTTAGAACCTTATAGGACCCAATAATATGGTAGATGAACTATTGAGAATCCCCATAGATGTTGATGCTTTTGACACACACTATAATAGCTAACTCCAGACTAACAATCAAAGCATCACACTCGGCTTCATTGTTGGTGAATGGATTGGAAAGATAGTATGAGAATCTCATCACATCACGATCTGGAGTTAAAAGGATGATTCCTACCTCTGCCTTTCTTGAAAGAGTAGATCATGGTTCTTCTCCTTTGTGAAAGGAAGTTGCATCATCAAAATACATCTCCCAATAGTGATTGTCAACCTCAAGTTCATGATTTGTTCATCGAGGACATCATCACTAAGCAGGGAATTAGCATGAAGTGGGTGTGCTGCTAAGAAATCTGCTAGTGCTTATCCTTTCACTACACGGAGGGGTACAAATGTAATATCAAACTGTGAGAGAATCATGGACCAACGTGCCAACTATCCAGATAATATAGGGTATGTCATGAAATACTATAGTAGATTTTTTCTTTAAATCAAGTTTACCATATGAGAAAGCATATAGTGTCATTGCTTTTAGGATGCAAAGATTAAAGCTAGCCAATGCTTCTCAATAGGTGGGTAGTAGGATGACGATGAGAGGTAGTAGAGCATTATCCTTCCTTTCATCTTTGGTTTGGGACAACAAAGTGCCCAGGGAGTCATTCAATGCAGTAGTGTAAAGGATAAGTGGCTTGCCCAGGATAGGGGCTGCTAGGTGGGTAGTTTGCTCCCACCTATTTTGCTTCAGTAGGAATCAGACGATGACTAAAGTAGTAGAGAGCATTATCCTTCATTCATCTTTGGTTTGGGATGACAAAGTGCCCAGGGAGTCATTCAATGCAGTAGTGTAAAGGATAAGTGGCTTGCCCAGGATAGGGGCTGCTAGAACTGACGGCTTCACCAAATACTATTTGATGTCTTCAAAAGTATGCTGGCACTTATCATCTCATTTGAACTTAGCATCCTTTTTAATAAGTGCTAAAAATGGCTTGCATCTCCCTGATAGATTGAAGA
Source organism: Cymbidium sinense (assembly GCA_021442155.1). NCBI lineage: Eukaryota > Viridiplantae > Streptophyta > Magnoliopsida > Asparagales > Orchidaceae > Cymbidium > Cymbidium sinense. The sequence continues at coordinate 40,464,702 of CM038224.1, forward strand.
TAAAGCATCTTAGATACGCTAATCGCCCTTGGAAATGTTTGAGTTGAGTTAGACTTTTAGGGGGTGTCATTTCTAAGATAGCTTTGATCTTTTCTGGGTTGATCTCTATTCCTCGGTGTTGGACAACAAACCCAAGGAACTTTCCTGAAGCTACTCTGAATGCACACTTCATGGGGTTCATTTTTAGGTTGAATTGTCTTGACCATTCGAAAACTACTCTCAAGTCAAAGAGATGGTGTTCCTTTTCTTTGTTTTGACTACTCGGTCATCAACATAGAATTCAACGTGATGAAGAATGAGTTCATTGAAGATTTGAGCCATGGCCCGCTGGTATGTAGTACTGATATTTTTAAGGCTGAAAGGCATGACCTTATAACAATAGATTTTGATCAGAGTTCAAAAAATAATGTTTCGTTCGTCCTCAGGGGCCATCTTAATTTTGTTGTAGCCAGATGACCCATCCATAAAGGAGAATACTGCATGAGATGAGGTGATGTTCACTATTAATTCTGGTATAGGAAGCAAAAATTCATCCTTAGCACATGCCTTATTTAAGTCCCTGAAATCAACACATATGCAAATGTGGTCATTCTTCTTCTTAACCGAGATGACACTTGCTAACTAGGTAGGGTATTTTTTCCCTGATAAAACTGGCATTGATTAATTTCTTGACTTCTAAAATGATCTATTGTTCAATTTCTAATTGCATGTGTCTAGGAGTTTTCTTGATGGGGTTAGCGTTGTGGTCTATTACTAGTTTGTGGACTGCTACTTTAGAAGATAATCCAAGCATCTATTCATAGCTCTGTGAAAAGTTGTCCTTAAACTCAATCAATAGCCTAAATAAGTCATTAGTTTCTTCTTTATTTAATAGAGAACTAATGTATATAGAGTGTGGATCTTCTTCTATCCTGAGGTTGATTTCTTTGAGCTTATCAATAGTTGAACGAATTTTCTCTTTAAATTATGGAGGTGCATCTTTGATTTGAAGATCATCAGGATCATATGAAATTTCTAAACACACATCCTCATAAGAGTTAGTGTGGTTTGAGAAGATCCTATTAGACTCTAGATGATTGGTGACAACTAAGCAGTAACCATCATCATCGACTGGACCCACTGTACCAAATCCTAGTGCAGGTCTTGATTGTGTATCCCTGCCTTTGTTGCTCTACAGCTTTTCGAAATACTTTGACCTGTGCTTGGACCATGTATAAGGAATGAAACCTTTCTTCACAAGATTATGAACACAAGGAGAGTACTAATCAAAAGTTAATTCCATTAAATATTTATATGAATTATCCTCAAGTTCTATATTAGCTTCTAGACTTGAGAATGATGATCCCAATAGGAATTTTTTTGGCTTGACATCCATGGAATATCTAGGGGCTTTTTAACTACTAAACCCTCAACTTTCTGAAAAGAAAGTGGGGTTAGAGCTAAAGTTCTCAACTACTACCTAATGGTTTTACATAATCCTTATTCTAATACATTCATGATTCACTTGGAGGTCTAGTCTTCATCACTGTCTAGCTCGAGTGTCACCTCTAATGAAACCCGCTGCAAGGGGTTGGCTGGTCTAATCACATGAGACTCATCCTTTGAGCTGGATTCCAAGTCTATGTGAATTGCTAGAGTACTCCTATTAATTGGAACATAACCCCTATTGGATAACTGTCAACCAGGGGGTCTTCCACCTTTGGAACTGCCTCTTCCTGGTGGAGGTCGAGTTATTCTACCCATACGTCCGTATGTGGGACGAATTGTGGGTGGAATGTAACATGCAGCTCTTCCACTTCCTTGGTGTCCCTTTCTCACTCACTTGTAATTTCCTTTTTCTTTTCTTTTTTCTTTTTCTTTTTTCCTATTCTTCTTTTTCCTTTTCTTTTGCATTTGAATTTTTACAAGTTCATAAGAATAAATATTTTGATTTTGAGAAAGATAGTAGGTCTCATCTTCATATATCTCGACCTCTCTAACTGAAAATGGCTTTTCATCTCCTTTAACACAGTATTCAGTTCCATCTATTCGAAACTTGATGCACAGATGAAGAGAGGATGGAATCATCTTATTCTTGTGTATCTAAGGTCTACCGAGCAAAGTAGTCAATGATGTATTTAAAATAATTATATAAAACTTGGCTTCAGTCTTCTAGTTACCTATTTCCAAAGGTAACATTATGGAGCCTAAAACCCTCTTGCCCTGTTCATTGAATCCTCTCAACATCATCTGATCTCCTCAGAGCTTAGAGATGTCAATCCTCAAATAGAAAAGGGTTTTTAGGCTCATAATGTTCACCGATTCACCTGGATCAACTAAAATACTAGAAAGTCTGAATCTGCCCATATACACTGTGATGTAGAGGGGACGGTTGTGCTACATGTCTCCCAGAAGAAGGTCTTCATTGGTGAATGTGACTTCTTGGGCTTCTCTTGAATAATGTGTCACCTCTATAATAGTGGACAACTAAGCTAAGCATATCTCCAGATCAAGAAGAGCCTTGATTAATAATTCCCTCATCTCTTTGGATAAGACAAGGGCATCATATATGCTTAGTTTAGCTGGAAACTTTCTTAGGTGAGCGAGAACATAATAATCAACTCTGGGCTGATCCTCCATAAGCATATCCATGGGTGGAGCATCTTGTGGAGGGGCTTCTTACTCACTGGTACCAATGACTTATTTACCCTTATCTTGATGTACTGCCCTAGGAGCTAGAAACTTGCCACTATGGAGGTTAACTTCGGTGATCACTTGTGGCAGGTTAGTGAAAGATTCTACCTGCTCATCAGGAATACCTATAGCTTCTCCTATAGGACCCTCAAAATCAGATGATTCCAAGTCTATCTCAAGAGGTGAAACCATAGTATTAAGAAAAAGAAAGTCCATTTCGGAATTAGAAAGAGGCTGATCGGAGTTGTTATAATTATTAAGTCTTAAAGTATTTTTTATAAGAGTAGAATCAGATAACCTATTAGAAGTGGCATAGATTTAATTCAAACTAGCTTCATTCCTCAATTTCTTAGATTTAAAAGGAGGTACGTAGTAGAAATCTAGTAAAGTAAGTGGAGTGAGGGATTTATGCCCTCATCCACTAATACAAAATGTCTACTAGAAGAAGAGCTACCTGAAGTAGGAATGTCGGCTGAAGTATTAGCTACAATGATAGAATAGAGGCTAGACTTGGTCGGTGGTTGCGCTACTTGGCTATACCGGGCAAGTATGGGCTGCTGCTGCTGCTGTTGAGCTCCTACTTTTTGCAAGTTATCTTTAGCAATTTATGAACCTTCCTTGATGTTGGTGGTTTGAGCTACCTCAGGCACCTGTAAGAAAAGTTTCTTGATTTTAGAAATAATCTTTTTAGTGGTTCGGGATAAATAGATATCCCAACCTTCTATTATTTTGAGAGGATCACATGTATCCCCAAGGATTACCCTAACAGAACTAGATGGTTGTTCTACTAGGTATTCTTTAGGGATAACTATAGCGCCTGACTTGTAGCTATGCTCAAGATAGTCCTTAAATGTAAAGCAATCCTCCAAAACATGGCCTAGCATGCAGTGGTAGGGGCAAAAGTTAGGATCATTGCTCTTGCCCACTTCCTCCGGCTTTCTAGGCTCGGGTAGCTGAAAATTAGGTTTCTTTAAGAGGTTCTTAAAGATTTTCTTGACTATCTCCCTCTTAAATGAATAAGTATTATTTAATTTATCCAAAAGAGTAGGTGGATGATAGCCACCTAGGGGCGGGTATGTGTACCTCTACTAAGAGTATGGTTGAGGAGGAGGCAAAAATGGCTAAAGAGGCTACTACGGGGACTGATAGGATGACCTAGGTGGTGGTAAAGGAGGTGGAAGCACTAACTATGGGGCTTGAGGTCTCTCATAATGATCTCTCGGTTTCTCTTATCCAATGTCGCACGCCTCGGCTTCTTCTCATAGGCTTTTGTAGCTTTGACTTTGATGACGATCTTGAACCTGCTTGGCCTCTCCTCTTTAGCTTTTGTTAATTAGCTTCTCAAATGTCTTGATGGTGAAGCCTTTAAGCATGAAGGTGCGGGCCCTGAATATTCTTCAGTAGAATTTCAATAGCATGATGTTCAGATAGTTATGGTTTGCATTTCATGCTTAAATTATGCCATCTAAGAATATAATAAATAATAGACTAATCGAGGTGTTATTGTGCTACAATGAGATCATGTTGTTTCTTTCGAGCTCCAAACCTCTTCACAAAGAGTTGCTCTAGCTCAGTAAAAGTCTTCATTGAATTGTTGGGGAGTTCAGTGTACCAATCAAAAGCTGTGCCTACTAAATTACTAATAAAGAGATGGAACAATAGTGCATCACTGCCACCAGTGTTGCAACAGCTGGCCCTGAAGTGCACCATGTGCTGACGAGGGTTCCCGCTTCCATCAAAACTCTTGAAAAAAGGAGGCACAAAACCCTTAGGATATTGGATAGCATTGAATTCGTATGGGTAGGGTCTACCTTTTGGAACTGATGAACCACCTCAGGCTTGCACCAAACTCTTCTTTTACTTGTTGTTCAACCATGAGTTTTATATGTTATGGTGATTTTATTGTGCTTTATTTCATTTCTAGTCATCCAATGTTCTAGTTTTCTATGAGTTTCCAACTTGCAATTAATTCAAATATTGCATCAACTTTATAATTCAAGTCAATTTGGAGGAGATCTACAAAGATTTTCTTTATTTCTTTACTGAAATTACAATATATAAAGTAATGTAATATGCTCTCTTCTCCCCCCTGCATAATAAACATATTGAAGGTAGCCTTAAGCCTTTGAGCATGAGTATATCATACATTGGAATAAAACCATGTAGAAGCCTCTAGCAAAAGAAAGAAATTGATGGTTTAATGGTTGAGTTCCATATCACCTTTCCCCATGGCAGTTTACTGGTTCCATCCCACCAATTTCCATAAATAGTTTTGGAACTAGATTCAAAATTGGTTTTACCTTTTATGATAAGCTTATATTTCTTGGTAGCCTCTATTGACATATTGCAGATTCCCTTGTATATATGTGCTAGAATTTGCTCTTTTAGTTTGGTTACATTCAAATGTGAGTCATTCTAAAATTCCAAAGCTTATTGGGATTGTTGTGGTTTTCCATCCATCTTCTAATTGAAAAGTCCCCCTATTTAATGATCATTCTAGAAGTCTTCTCTCGTTTATCACAAAAAATCTGATCTTCTACTTCCTCTTTGTGCTTCAGTATGTGTTTTCAAGTTGAGGAGTCTTAATTCCTTGGTTGAGTGACCATTGAGTGAGTATGTTGGCAATATTTTTGATGCATGAAGTCATCCCATAGTGTATTCCTCACTCAAAATTTAATCTACAATTTGATGGTATTGCATTTAATGTTATCTTCTTATGTTTTGAATCTTAGAGCACTATTGTAGGTTGGTTTGCTCATTTTCCTCTAGCTAGCCTAGTGGATGGATTTTTGTTTGGGGCTCCAAATGAACCTATTTAATATCCTTTCAATTCTCTATTGAATGGATTTGGGAATCTATTATACTTGGGTGGTGTGTAGTGGAATTGAGTTGATGATACTTTTCACTAAAGTGACTATTCTACCAAATGAGAGGAAAGAGTTCTCCCAAGAGTGTATTCAATTTTTTATTTTATCAAAGAGCTCATGGAAGAGGGAGGACATGAGTTTTCCTTTGTATAGTTGAATGCCATGGCAGTTTAAAGGAAAGGAGGAATGGGTAAAGCCAGTCCTCTCTTTTATCCATTTAATCTTATTCTTGGAGATCCCTTCCATGTCACAATGAAACATTTGTTAGCATTTATGTCCATACTTGATAGTGATGTGAATTCCTAAATGATTGCCCTATGTGTATTGATGGATTTTTTATTGCCATTATAGGAAAGTAAAAGATCATCTATAAAGGCCAAGTGTGTGATCTAGAGGCTGGTGGTGGTGTTGAAACCAATTGCTTTCTTTGATGCAACTACTTTGTTTAGATTTCTTGAGAGAAGGTTCAAAGCTAAAATGAAAAGAGATGGGGAGAGAGGGTCTTCCTACATAACACCCCTACTAGCTTTGAAGAATCCTTGGGATTTCCCATTAAAAAGTATTTTGTAATGGCTATTTAAAAAAAGTCTCTAAATAAAGATGCAAATGTCATCTAAAAATTCCCTTTCTTTAAGGGATCTGAGGATGAAGCTCAAATATATAGTTTCAAAAGCTTTTATGAGGTCAATCTTCATGATCACATTCCCTCCTATACTCTTTTTGTCAATGTCCTTGATGAGCTCTTAGGCAAGAAGTATATTGTCAATGATATTTCTTCCTTTCACAAAGGCCGCCTGATTGGAGGAGATGTAGGGAGGAGTTTTTGAATTCAATTTGCAATGATCTTACTGATAATTTTGTTAATGATAGGATCTAGACATATAGGTATGAATTTGTCCCAAGTGTGGACATCTCTTTCTTTTGGAATCAAAACAATAGCAGAGGTTGAGAAGATATTATGGATATTCTAACCTATTCTTTTGGATTTAAGAAACTTTGTATTGCATTGACGACTTAAAGTCTCATAATATGCCATGCCTTTTGGTAAAAAAATATAGTGAAGCCTTCTAATCCAACTACCTTGTAACCATCCATGGAGTTGAGTGCCATCAAAATATCTTCTCTCAAGGGAACTGAGATAAGCTCTTCATTGTTGATTAACTCTCTTTCAGTTGAAAAGAATTGCATGTTGGGCTGATGAGTTATGTTATTTGTGTGTGGCTGATTGAGTAAGTTTGAGAAATAATTCTTACAATTCTCCATAACACTATCTTGATTATGAATCTATCTCCCATCCAAGTCTTTAGTTTTTGTTACCCATTTTTCTTCTCTTTTTCTTTTAATGTAAGCATGAAAGTATTTGGAGTTCCTATCTGCTTGAAAGAAAATGTTTGATTAAGCTTTTTATCTTAGTAGGTCCTCTTCTTTATTAATATATTCTTGTAAGTTTGTTTGAAGCTATTCTAATTGGGTTTCAAGTTCACTAGTATTCTAATTATCCATTACAATCATTTCATTCTCGATATTGTTGATTTTTTTTCTTTATGGTTTTGATCAGATTATGTATGTTGCTAAAATTATCTGTTATTTATTTCTTGAAAGCTTGAGGGGTTGTTTTATGTAATGACCATAGTTTAATCTAAATATTGATTTCATCCACAACAATCCAAGCATTCATTATGCATCTATTAAAGTTAAGATACAAAGTCCACATATTAAATAATCTGAACTGATGGTGGGTCTGCTTGGGGATATGGCTAAAACTCACTAGGACTGGGGAGTGTTCAGAGGTAATCCTTGTAAAGTGTTGTGCCTCTAGTGTGTAGAACTGTGAATGCCATGCTAAATTTATGAGAATTCAGTCAAGTTACTCATACACCTTACCTCTTCTCCATGTGAAAGGAAAACCAATATAACATGCATCAAAAAGGTTGGCTATTAGAATATATTCAACAAATTCTAAAATTATAGATAGGTTAGGCTTCCGTCCACCTTTCTTTTCAACTGGGCTTGCCATTATTTTTAGATCCCCACCAGCCAACCAAGGGTCTATAGTGTTGATGATGATTTGTTTAATGTCATTCCAGAGCTCCTTCTTGTATTGCCTAGTGCAACAACATAGATGATAGGAACATATGTGCTCATATTGATGTCTTGGATGTGGATATGAAGATATTGGGTAGTATCAAATAGAACTCGAATCTAAAATCTAGAATTCCAGAAAAGCCAGATCTTGTTGCTAACATTTGAATGGATATTGAATTGGAGAAATCTTCTTTTGATTTTAGGTAGGTTCTAGATTTAACAAGATGTTTCAAAATAGCAAATAGTTTAATTTTATGTTATCTCATAAGGCTTATGAGTATATTAGATTCATTGGCCTTGTCAATTCCTGTAATATTCTAAATCATTATCTTTAGCATGATGGGGGAGGTTTACTCCTAGATGGCCATTTGGAAGACCCTTTACCATTCAAAGTATGTTCTAATCTTTGGTTCTTGCCTACTAGTAGATTCTTCAATTCTCTAATGCCTTTCTGATTATGCTTTTTGAGTTTGTAGGTTTTCCATTTCTCCATAGCTGTATTGAGTATATCTTCATAGTGTTCCCCCTCTAATTGCTCTCCATGTGAGTGGGTTACATCTTCTTTCTTGCTAGTTATGGCATGGATTATCAAAAGTTATGGGTTATTGTTGATATCAGGCAAATCTAGATGTTTTGATTCAGATACAAATTATTTTCAAGTGCCAACTTCTGAAACTAGATTACTCATGGGTTTATTGTACTCATTTGTGTTATTGTGGATTGGGTGCATCAGATTGATCTTGTTTTGCTATCCACTTTGCACAAGGGTTGTAAGAGCTATTGCAGTGTTATTTTCTTAAGTTCTGACATCATTGGAGGGTTTTTTATTCTGATTTTTATGCTAAGGAAGTTGAGGATCTATTTCTTCAAGAATGTTGCTATTAAGAATTTATGGATGGCTTATGGTCTCTAAGTTCTCTTCTAGACTATTGCAATGCATGTCTAAGTCAGTGTTAGTAGTGATGGGTCTGTGCTCCATGCATAGTAAGGCTGTGGGGTGTTGCAAATTTGCTTCCAATGTTGGTTGTTTTCTTTTTTTCGTTTACTATCTCTTAATTCAGGGTATGCTATGAAGCATATCTCAAGATTATGGCCAAACATTCTCCATCTCTCATAATAAAGTGGTTTTTGTTCTATCTCCACCTTTTGCTAATATCCATTAGATTGGGTACCAATTTAGATTTCCTCATTGTAGCTAGTAGTTATATCCATTTCTACTAGTATCCTTATTGCAGGAGGGTCTTGTTAGATTAACTGTAGGGGTATCTAATTTTAGTGGTCTACCAAAGATGGTCACAATTGAGTAGAGTATTTGTTTGTTGAAAAGGTGTAGTTTCAGCCCTGGTAGTCTAATTCATATAAGTGCAATGGGGGATTCAATGCTGTAGTCAAAGAAAGAAGTCCATTTGAGATATTTGACAAGGATACTCTCAATGTGGTATTGTTTTTTGGAGATCAAATAAGCATAATATTCCTCTTTAGAAAGCTTTATCACTATATATCTACCCTCAAGAAAGTCAAAATTCCACTCTCCAACCAACTTTTGGTTCTCAAAGTGTTTGTTAATCAGATCTAGTTTTGGGTGTTTGTATGTAAATTTGAAGGGTTTAGCAAGGTTCCATGTCTCAGATTGCATGGAAGAAGGGTAGGTTTTCTTCATTTCCTGGTGGCCCTTTCTAAAAATCTAGAGCTAGAACCCTCTAAAAATAGGTTATGATAGTTTTACAAGAACATTAAATGTTAGAGTCAAAGCTACCCTCAGTTGGGAGGGAACTCCTAGCCATAACCTTTGTGTAAGAAGAGGGGTCCATAGCAATAGTGAAAGCTAAAAAGATAGAGAAGAGTGATGGTCATTACACCAAAATCTAATGGAACAGTAATAAGCGAGAGGGAATAGACATACCTAAGAGTGGCGACATCCTTTTCATTAGTGGATCACTATTTATAGAATGATTTAAAATCTTAAAAGCAAATTAACCAATTTGACATAGTGTTTTTACTTGATAGACATAAGTTCATGCATAGTCATTTATCTTTGTGAACCATAAAACATCTAATTAAAAACTTTATGAAGATTATCCTATTGGAAACATTAGCAAATTATTCAAATGCAAAACCTATTAGTGAATTAATATACAATCGTACTAACAAAGCATCATTATGTATAAAATTACAATTAAGAGTTTTATGATGAGCCTTATGTGTTTAGAATTTCTTGTACCATCAAAATGGAAGGTATGAAGCCCACAAGTAAGGTTTGGACTCATACTCTTTTAAGAAATGCTAACCATTCTTAATAATATGTTTATAAATTTTTATTATATCTATTAAATAAATGGGATGCAAATGTAATTATATTTAATGAAGCTAAAGATTTATCTCTAAATAACTTGATTAGCTTTTGGAGTTTTGATACCACATGAATATGTATTAGCCCAAAGATATTTGAATGATAGTTTACAAAAGAAAGTGAATGATAGACTTATTTTTTTATTGGCCAATGAGGTTATGGATGAGACTACCACAAGCTACGATACTAATAGTGATGAAGTAGCCATGCTATGATATGAAGACATAAAAGCTAACTTGAAATAAATTAAAGGAATGAGAAATTCAAAACTCATAAATTGTATATTAAGATAATAACATCATTAAATGAAAAACCTATGTGATATGATTGTAAAAAGCCTCGACATGTAAGAAGAGAATTTCATAAACTTCTAATAAAAATAAAGAAAAATTGGAAAAAAAACAATAATAAGAAGTAAATGAAGCACCATAAAAAGAACAAGAAGGCTTTGTGGGATAACCTATAATCTCATAAAAAAAGAGTAGCCCATAGGATGAGGAAGTGAATTTATGCTTTTAATGGACACTAAAGAAGCCATTTATAACCCACGTGAGGTATGCAATGAAATTTCTTAAGAAGAATTTGATGAAGCTTTTAATGAATTAGTTAGTGAATGTAAACATTAAAAAAAACTAAGTAGTAGATATAAAACATCAAAATCTTGAATTGAATTTTTTAAATTTAAAAATAAATGGAATGAGCTAAAATAGGAAAATAATTATTTTGTACCATTCTTATTTAAGAAAATAAAATAGTGAAAATATTTCATTAAATGCTAGATTAAGTCTATATTTGAATTATTGGGCTCATACTTCATTTAGTAAAATGCATGGAAGAAGGAATGGCACTTTTGCACGTTTATCCCATGTTCAAACACATCAAACACAAATTCAAATCATATGAAAATTCATAAGTATGGTGTAATTTCTATTGGAAGAAAGGGCATAATTTATTTAATTTCAATGGACATGCATAACAATTCCATACATTTTCTACATTTAGATGTCTACCAAATGGTGCTAACACCTTATACACTACATAGCATAGATTTATTTATTTCTCATTTAGTATATGGTCATTTACATGTTTAGTTTCTAAACATTCACCAATGAATTTTTTTTAAAGTATCTTTGAAAAAATATTCTTAAAGGCATGTGGTGCTTGGAGAGTGGTTGTGCATAATATATGATGGGATATATGGAATAATTCACTACACTAGAACTAAATGAAGGAAGATATGTGGTATATAAAGATATTGCTAAAGACAAGATTATTAGTATTTGATCCATCTATAAAAATCCAATAGTTAATGTAAACTTTTTAGTTGATAGTTTTAAATCATAACTTAATATAAATAAGAAAATTATATGATAGAAAATTTGTTGTGATATTGCATCCATTATATTGTGTTATTAAAAAACATGAAACTATTTTATTAGTTGGACATCAATAAAATTATGTTTATCAGAATGATTTAGATAACCCAAAAGATATACATTTAAATCTACTTTGTTTTGCATGCATTAATGATGATGTTTTGTTATGGCATAGGAGAATTTGTCATAACAACATGTATGCACTCAATAAATTTGCAAAACTTAAATTTAGTTTTTGGCTTAGCTAAACTTCATTTTATTTTTGATTATGTATGCAACACTTGTATTCATGGTAAGCATTCTTATCATTATTTTAAAGGTTTCTACTTTTAGACTTTTAGACTTAATACACATAAATTTATTTGGTCCTATTAGTAGCACAATTTATGTTGCCAAAAATTATTGAATTATTATTGTAAATGAGTTTTCTAAATATAATTGGATTTTCTTTTAGCAAATAATAATATTTTTAATGTCTTTAAAAATTTATAAAAATATTCATGTAGAACAAAGTCATTTGATTAATAGAATTCAAACAAACCATTGCAGAAGATTTATTATTTGAAGATTATTTTGATATAAATGGAATTTGACATACTTTTTTTATTCGTTCAACTCCCAAATAGCATGAAATTATAGAATAGAAGAAACAAATGTTAGTTAAATTAAGTATGTCAACACTTAATGAATATTCAATACTAAATACTTTTGTGAAGAAGCTATTGACTCTATGTGTTATATGATGAATAATATCTATTTTAGAACAATATTAATATTCAGGAATCTTTGCGTAAATTTGATAGAAAATATGATGATGGAATCTTATTAGGTTATTTTATTTTAGATCTTTAGAGTTTTATTAAATAAATTAATTATAAGATATAATAATTAGTGGTTTTCATTTAAGATGAGAATCTAGTTGATTTGTTTGAAAATGATTTGATTGATAGTGTTATTAATAAGTTTAATAAAATAAATTTGGAAGATAGAGTGGCTGATTCTTTAACAAAAGATTGAATATATAATAGGATTCACCAAAAGGATTTGATTATATGAGGTTCATCTTGAGGTGTTATGACTAGAAGATATAGTAAGAATAATCATTTAGCAATTATATTTAATATTAAACCAAAATTTATTAATAATTCCTTTTGGATAATTAGTTTTGAAAATAAATTCTATACATTTGCAAGAAATTTTGTTTGAAAACTATCTCCATTTCCTTAAGATCAAAATGTTTTTTGTGTAAATTTAGAGTACCAAAATAAGTAAGATGATTCAGTTTGAATTATTTGAAATATGGTTAAGTTTGATGCATAAGTATATATTTATGTTGAGGAAATAAAATTTGAGGAATCCTTCACACTCATAGTATAACTAAGCTATTAGGTTTCTCCTTATATTTATTATAAGAATTTTAAATACACTTTTAAATGGATGTCAAGAGTGTATTCTTGAATAGGTTTATTAACCAAGATAATATTGTAGGAAGAAGGATTACATGAACCAAGGATGCATAGTGGATGGACTGAAGGGCTGTAACAAATCTTTTAAGAAGTGTCTCCCTCATGCCTAAAGTTAATTTTCTATTATTCTGTTGATTTTCCTTCAGCTACAAGATGTTGTTATTATTTGGGTTTGTAACTAATATAAAAAACCTTACAAGTGTTAATATTCAATCAAACAAATACATAATTGAATTAATTAATATTCTAATTTTCCCTCAATCATTTAATGATAAGTTTGAAAAAAGATTTGAGAAGATCTTTACAAAAAAAAAAGTTATGAAAATGCTAAACCATCCCACTTTTTTTATTGATGTTGAAACCAATTTACTCTTTGAACCATTTATTTTCACTTTCATTGGAAAATTTACTTAAAAACACCTCAATATGGATGATTATAGAAAGAACTTTGATAACTTGAAGCTCATTGTTGAATGGAGTATTGGACTACTAGACGGTGGGCACATAGTCATTAAAGTTAACAAGAAAGAGGACTATGCTAGAATATTTTTCTTAAAAGCTATATTAAATAGATAACAACCCTATGAAGAACCTTAAATGGACACCAGTTGTTCCAATTTGGATCAACTTATCTATTTATAACTTCATTTGTTCAACCATCAAATCCTCTACTCTTTTATTGAGATCATTGACAAACTACCTAAACTAGATTTACCAACCTTAAACTTCACTAAACTGTCAACAACATGTATACTTGTTGAAAAAATATGTGTGGATTGGTTCTCCTAACAATGGCTACTTGAAATGAGTTGAAATAGAATAGAAACCATTTTATTGTTCAAAGTATTGAGTGTTTGGACACTTGGTTGAAAACATTTACATTGCCCACTTAGATCTTAGAGAAAATATATAGAAATTAAGAAACCAAAATGTAAATGATGCCCAACACATGAAAATCTAATTTAGAGCTATAATTTTTATAAAATAGAATGAATAGCCTACAACAAACCTAAAATGAGTGGTCGGACCTAGCAACCTTGCTACTGTTAGCCAAGCTAATAATATCACAATGAAAATGTTACACTATTCCCCTTTAATGAAATTCCAAAAATCACACTGAGCAATGAAAAAAAAAACTAATTGGAGCACTAAAGCATTAATTAAATGAAAAGTAGGATCAAACTAATAGTGATTTTCCAGCTGATCTACTAACTAAAAGATATACAAGAGAGATTAAAAATTTGATGAACATGTGAGAAACATCCCAACAAAACCAATTTTAACACAAATATGTAGCAACTCAACAAGACACTCAAAGAGTTTGAATATGAATGAGAAATTCAAAAAAGCTAAAAGCATAAACTTTTATGTCAATCCAATACTACTACCAATATAATGAATTTAATAAGTGTTGGAATCCTATACTCATATATTGATAGGCTTTCTATAGGAACCATAAGAGGGAATTTCTCTAATCTATTGATTTGGGGTATCAAAGATATTTATAAGGATAATGCCTCCAACTGATTACTTAAACTCAGCAAACCACATGTGGGAAAAATTTATGATACCACATAAAGTTTAGAAATTTCTTATTAGGAGGATCAAATGTCTCATTAAAGAGTAAACATATTGACTCAAAAGATAAACACTGTGGGAAAAATTTAAAACATTTTGAGAGAAACATTATGACATTATGTATCATTAAGGAGTAAACATATTATCTTGAAAGTTTAGGGACTAATCTATATGAAGCCAAAATCACAACAAACCATTGTGGGAAAAATTTATGACACCACATAAAGTTTAGGAATTTCTTATTGGAAGGATCAAATGTATCATTTAGGAGTAAACATATTATCTCAAAAGATAAACATGTTTTCTTATAATGGATTCAATCATTTAATGAAATACTCCTAAGGCTAATAAGTCTTTCATATACTAGTGAGTTTTCCCCTGAAGTACATGGAAAGTATAACAAGGTTTATTTTAAAATAAGGTTCATGGTTCCCTATAGAGGCAAGCCCTTATATTTAATTACATCTCAGGAAGAAGGGCCTCTTCCTAAGAATACTCTCGATTAAAGAAATAAGATATTAATTCTATGGATTTCTAAGTTGGTTTTCAATGGGGTGATATTTTGAAATTTCAATTAGGAATGATCCAAAATGGAAAGAGTTATATTAGGAGGCCAAGTAGGATGAAGTAAAAATGTCTGTTAATATTGGGATGCCTAATAAGCATTTCAACTATCCTACCATTTAGCTTTAAATTTTAAAATTTAACTTAAATTTTGAGTTGAAATTTTCTTAGAAGTCTAGAGCTTAGATTCTAGCAGCACAAGACTACAAAAATGCCTTGGGTTGAAGGTTTACTCCAAGAAGGATGCTTCAAAATTTACAAGTGATTTTGACTCAAGTTAGATGCTTGACCTAGTTCCATTTTGAGAATTATCGATCATTCATCTCACTTGATGAATAAACCTATTTCTATTTCTTCTAGACTTACAACTTGCCTAGAGGGGCTACCATCTAACACCACCTAAGCGCATTTTAAATTCATGATGTCAAGTGTTTTGTATACAAGATGGTTAAGCTGTTGAATTTTAGGAATGAAATCTAAGAACCTAGGCTCACTCTCTAATCCCTAGGATCATGTAGGGTATGAAATGCATCTAACTATTGCACACTTTTAGCTTTTTAGACATTTTGAATCAAGATTCTTTTGAGGCCTCAGGTATGCAATTTTATGCCTAAAGGCCATGCAACTAGAAATGGTTATGGGCCACATCAATAAAAGAATGCAGAATTCCCCAAGAAGGTGATAATCCTCACAAGTTAGATGCCCCTTATATGTAATGGGTGAAGTGCCCAATTCAAGAATTCAGAGCAATATGATTGCAAGATTTTTTAGAGTTAATTATTTCTAATTGATTTTAAGTTATTCCATAAGGCTTTAATTTGTCTGAGGTTTCAACTTTTTCTTAATTTTGTTTAAGTTGATTAGATTTAATTTTAGTAAAAAAATAGTTTTTTTTATGATCCTACGTCCAGGCATTCATCATAGGAAGCACAACATAGAAAGAATTCTATAAAAGTAGGTTGATTCTATTATGCACCCTAAATAAATCAAGTTAATTTTAACTTAAAGAAAGGCCAATACGGTTGAGTACCATTGTACAACTCAGAAGAAAGAGAAAATGGGCAGTCGAGCTATGCCCTTATACAGCCTACCCTAGAACTCCCAATTTAGATCTATGGGTCTTCTTTCCGGGATCATCTTCTTCTTCATGGACATCCATTGGGCTTCATAGTGAATCGTTGCAACCATCTGCTGGTGGGGCAGCTCCTACTAATCCTAGACCTCATAGATCCTAACCTAATTATAAGCTCAAATTTATATTTTAAATTCAAAAATAAATCATAAGCCTTGCAAAATAGATGTAGAAAATACAAACACCATATAATAGTTATTTTTCATAAACATACAAGCTTAGCATTAGTTGCTCGCCAAGCCCACATGTCTTATTAGGCTATGCTTAAGGACTTAAGCATAACTGCAAGAAAATAATATTTTGATTTATTTATGACAACAATCATTTCTATCATATCCCTTTCTAAAAGATAATTCTAGTTCTAAAATGAATGTCCTACCATCCAATATAACAAGCAAATAATCTTAAACATGCAATCTAAAATAGTACACCAAAAGACATGAAAAGCATATCACATCATAACACAAGGTATCACAAAGAATCATAGAATGACCTAACCTAAGTCTATGGTCCATGACCTAATGATCAAGTGTGTGAAAGAAATAGGCTTATGTACAGACCTTGCTAAGCCTTGCTAGTTCAAGTTTCAATTTAAAATTATAAAGTTTGTTTGATTTTTTACCTTTGGATGGTTTTAATTCAAATGATTTAATGATTTATTTTAATTTTAATTTCCAACTTAACTTTTATTTTGTAATTAAAGTGAAGTTTAAGTTTTCAAGAATGAAGAGTAGAATAGATTCCACTTTTGGGTGGAACCCATTTTATTCAACATCCTAACCCAAAGACTTTACTAAGATCTTTAACTATCTTAATTAATCCTTTTAGATGATTTGGGTTTGAGTTCAGTTTGGTTTAATGTTTCATTCTTTTGAAATTTAATTCTTCATTTCATTTCTTTGACTTGATTTATTTTTCATTCTTGGTTTAGTTTATTTTCAAATTCGTTTGATTTGTTTCATTTGATTTGGTTTGAATTGGCTTAACATTTATTTTGAATTATATTATGTTTATTTTAAATGATTTGAATTATGGGCACCAAGGTTTAATTAATCTTAACATTCATTATTAATTTCATTAGCCCTTAAGTATGAAAGTAATCAAATTATTTTATTTAGGATGTTGAAGAATTTTCTTTGAATGTTTTGATGTTTGTGAAGATTATTTCAAGTTATTTTATGAATTTTGTGATTTATAAAGTTTTCTTATTTATTATTTGATTTATATTGATCTAGAGATTTGGAAATTCAACATTTCCTAATCCAAAGGTCAATTGGGTTTGAAAGTTTAATGGTAAGTGGGGTTTCATACCAATTTTATATTTCTAAAGTTTCATTTTAATCGAATGTATAATTAGAGTGTAATTATGGTATTAATTATTTTATTAAAACTTAAATTAAGCCTAATTTAATGAGGATTATTTAAGGATTTAATTTTTCCTTGATTCCTTGCTAAAAGATGCTTCTTACAGGGCTTATTTATAATTTTTAGAAATTTGGTTAATTTATTGTAAATTTTCTAAACTTAAGTTAATTATTTGAATTAATTAATTTAATTAATTACATAATTAAGGCATTTTGTAATTTATTAAGTTTGTATTGGTTTTATTGGTGTTTTTAAGTTCATTAATCTTATTATGTTGATTTAAAGTGATTTTATCTATTTTTATGATTTATTTCATTTAATATTAATTTATTTTATTAAATTTGAGGTTTAGAGTTTGAAATATGACATTTCTTGAATTATAATGCAATAATTCATGATAAATTTTCCACGGTGTGTTTTAACCTTAATTTTAATTCCTCAAAGTTTCATTTCAATTGGATTGATAATTTGGGATTAATTTGAGTTTAATTGATTTTATTTAAAGTCAAATTAAGCCAAATATACCCAAAAAATTAATTGATGATTTTAGCTTTAATGGATTCTACTCATTGAGATGAATTCATAGAGCCCTCATTTTCATTTTTTTAATTTATATTTCATTTTTTATGATTTATTTAAATTTCAAGCATTTTTTAATAATTTTTTAATTATTTAAAATGGAATTTACCATTTTAAAATGGTAGCATACCTTGCCAGGCACGCACACTAGCACGTAAAATTCACATGGCAACGATGTTAAACACGCACCAGGTAGTTGGATGGTCCTGATTCATTATGTGATTTCCTTTAGGGATAAATTTGAATCGTGTGGCTAGATCATGATCATCCATTCAAAATAGAAGGAACGGGCGGTGTAGATCATTTCCAGAGTCTTTGGTGAGAGGCGGATTTCGCTATCAAATTCAATGGATTTTTGGTAATTCGATGCCAATTTCAATGGGATTTTGATTGCAAAATGATCAAGGATCAATTTACGATTGATATATATATGGATTGATCTTTATGGGGATTAAATTTATTTCACAAATGACCAAAATTATGCTATAGAGGTTTGTTGTGAGGCATAGCTAAACTTGATGATCTCCAGTGGTGGTATCAATTCAAACACCTTCGCCTTGATGGGACAATGGACATGATTTGGTGGCTTGTCTCCCCACTAAACACCTTGGAGACCAATGTGCCATTATTTTTCATCATGTTTGATTGTTCTTCGGCTCACCAACGGTAAGGTGTCACTGTGAGGATTCGTTTGAGGTCATGTTTGAATGTTCAATTTGAGGTGAAACATACTCCCTATCATTTTTCCATCGAAGGTTAATGTTGGTCATACGATTTGGCCGAATTCTGGCTTGCAGATGGTGAGGGTCAGGGCAATGCTTCCTTTCTTCTTATCCTTCAATTGTGAGTGTTATGTGATGAAAATAGAGATAGAGAGAGAGAGAGAGAAATAGAGAGAGAGAGAGCACAAGAGAGAGAGAGAGAGAGAGAGAGAGAGAGAGAGAGAGGAAAGGCTCTCCCTCCTCTCTTTTCATACATGACTGCCTACTAGGTGGTCAGATTCTAGATACTGGTGGTGAGAGGGTTGGCCAAAGGGTGCATTTTGTCTCCCTTGGTCTTCTGAGTATCTTGTGATAAGAAATTGGAGGAGATAAGGCATCTCCTCCCTTTCCTCCCTTGGCTGAGTGCTACCTCTATGGGATGTACTTTTCTCCTTTCTTTCTCTCTTAGAAGAAGACAATTCACTCTTTGCTTGAGGGCTAGTCAATTGATTTTTTAGCCTTGAAACCATCCTCCAAGATGTGGTCCAAGGTCACTTGGATAAAATCCAAGGAATTTGGATGAAGGGAGAAGGAAGAATCCACCAAGTATCTTTACTTAGTCAAAACTTCCACTCATCTCACCTTTGGCTCTATGGCTTTCAGTATCACCATCGCAACCTTTAGGCTAGTGTGTAGCTGCCCAAATCAAACTTAATGTGAGTTTGAGGTTAAATCCAAATCCATTTTAATTGGATTGAAAGTTTGAACCTAATTAAAGCATTTAGATTCAAAGTGTTTTGGTTTTGAATTAATTCATTGAATTTTGTATTCAAGCATCTTTAATTGATGATTTATTATGTTTTTATTTGATTAATTCATTTATAATTTAAATTAATTTTGGATTACATTTCATTTCTACCCATTTAGGCCTAAATGAGTTAAGCTTGATTCCATTTGGGTTCAAATGACCCATTTGACTCAATTAAATTTTGTTTGGACTTTAATCTTGCTTGATCATATGTGTAAGATGATTTGGATTGATTAATTTCATTTTATTGTAATTTCATTTCAATTTGAACCCATTTGACCCAAAATGGGTTCTGATGGGTTAAAGTTGGGTTCATTTGTGTCAAATGACTAATTTTACCAAATTATGCCTAATGATGGGTTGGATTATATTTGATTATCATTTATAAATGATTTTGAGCAATCAAATTGAATTGATTTCAATTTGATTTGGGTTTGAACCCAATAGGACCCATTTAGGTTCCTTTAGACCAAGTGGTCTAATTAACCTAAGTAAGGCCTAAATAAATTTAAATTTCTATAGATTCATAATTAAACATGTTTAGTTTATCATTTGGGTTATTTGGAATGATTTTATTTAGTCAAATTTTAGTGAGTTGACTTTTGACTTGGTGGGACCCACTTAAGTCAAAACCATGTCAAAAGGGTTGACTAGATATAACTTTGATTTATTTTTAATTTTGTCATTTTGATTTAATTTGAATTCATTTTGATTTATTTGTATTTGTTCTGATTTAATCAAAATTTGGAATTTAGGTTGAGTCTACCTAAGCTCATTAGGTTCAATCAAACATAAGAAAGGTGCACTAAGTCACTAGGTGTAGTTTCAAAAGCACTTAATTAGGAGGCTCCTAATTTAAGATTAGGTGTCCTAATAGTTAATTTAGAAGTGTTGTTAATCTCATCCTAAAAATGGGGTCAATAAATGGACCCCCAATATGTGTAGTGGATTGGTCAAAGTACACTGCTCATATTAGTGTTGACTGAATTACTCAACAATACAAGCATAGGCTTAGAAGGAGTTCAGATTTGGTTTTAGGTTTTGATTTCAATTTGCATTTTATATTTGAAATTATTGTTGGCTTAATGAGTCTTATGTTCAATCCGATCAATTTTGATGATAACAAATGAATGTTTGGATGTTCTAATAAATATTTTTATGTGTTTCAGATATATCAATTGCTAATTACATATCCAATACATCTCACAATATGTTTGAGGAAATTGCAAGAGTAGAAGAATGAAAGATAGATCAAAATAAATAATGTGAAGCTCAAGATACAATATTTTATGTTATATGCATTTATAACTATCTTAGAAATTCATATGAGTTTATTGACATGAATAAATTTTCTCACAACTTAACATATTATTTTAATGAGGTTAATTTGTATAAATCTCTATCTAATTAACATTCAATTATATGCTTCATACATAACATTAAAATTGTCAAAATAATAAATGATAATAAATTATGACTATTATGTGTAATTATTTTATTTACTTAATATAATTAAATATTTTAACTTAATTTGAAGGTTATATGATAACTAACATATGTATGATTATATATAAATTATATCATAATATTTAAATATCATATTTCAAAATTAACAAAAATATGTGAAATTTTGTATGTTAGCCAAAGTCTTTTTATAATCAAGGAATTTATATCTGATTTCATCTCCAACAGATTCGTTGGATTTTTTTTTCCTTTAATTTACATGACCTACATTTGATTAAAATTGAATTTATTATGACTTTTCAAACATTAGCTAATTTTAATAACGAATGCATGCTACATGCTTTGAATATATTAAAAGCCATATTTGATTATTTTTGACTTTCCTATGTGAATAGTTGAATTTTGGCTGCTTATTTAATATTTATTTAATATAAATTATATTTTTATTGAATATTAAATTATTAGATGATAACATGATGTTAGATTAATATTTTTTTTGAAATAATTCAAAATGACCTTCTTGCCTATAAATAGCCTTATTATCTTCATGAAAGTATTCCTCATTCAAATTCAAAATCCCTTCAGTAAATCTAAGAGAAAATTTCTTAGATTTTTCTTCCAAGTGTTCTCCAAATATTGCAAGATCAAATCCTTGGTTTGGAAACTTCAACATCTTCAACTAAGCAAGTTTTCTCAAATTACTTGAGTTTGTTTTCTTGATCTTAATCCTTTTTAGTTGTTCATGCTATTTTCACCATCTATTTATTCTTTCCAATTTATACTTTTTGGTGGATTAGTCTTTGGACATTATTTTTCACATCAAAGTTTTTCAATCATTTTTGTGAAAAGTTCTTGTGATAATTTGTAGGATCTATTTCAACTTGTTGAAATTTTTAACTTCTTACAAATTTCTTTTTGTTTTTTGAAATATTTCTTCATTAGTCTTATTTTGAAAGATCATTTATTCTTAGATCTATTTTAGAAGTATATTTTAAGCATTTTAAAATAAATTATTGTGCTGAACTTATTTTTATATTTGCTAGATCTCTCTTTTTAATTAAAAGCTTACTAGCCTACTTAAATCTATCATATACTCATTTTATTTAAATATTTTATGATCATTAGCATTAATTGAAAGAATCTTTTTGGTTAAAATAAAATAAATTATTCCTTACTGAAATTTATTTTGTTTTGCAAAAGAATATTATGAATTTATTTTAAAATCATTTTTATATTAGTCTACAAATCGTAATAATAGAAAAATCTTAGTAAGATCACTTTAAGATATTTATTTTATTATTTCTTATCAATATTAACTAAGCATTTTATGTTGTCAAGTGATCATATATAAGTTATGAGATCATTTTTTTTGAATTGGATAGCTTGGTATATTTCTGAGAGATTTATTTTATCAAAATTTATTATTTTGTATTTTTCTTTTTTGTGCTGTAAAATTTATACTAGGGTTGTACTCGCCTCTATGTAAGAGAGTACATATTATTGTTAGGGTTGTACTCACACCATTATAGGACAGTACTATTTGTATGCTATTTTTACATTTAGTGATTCTATGGGCTTGGAAGTAGATTTTGGGGTTTCAACCACGAAAAATTGTGTGCCTATTGTCTCTCTTTACTTTACTATACTTTTATTTTTGCTGCATTAGGAATTGTATCTTGTCATTATAAAATCAAAAATTAATTTTCTACTAAAACATAAAATTTAAGATTTAACTTTTAAAATTTTTAATATCGCCCAATTCACCCCCCCCTCCCCTCTTGGGTGCTATAGTGACTCACAATTATTCACTCTTATGACCTTAAATTCACTAAGTTCTAAATGGAATAGGGATGTCATTAGGAATAGACTCAAATAAGGGTCTAGTCCTAACACAATCACTATACTGAAAGAAGATGCCTTCAAGGGACTTACTCTTATCTGAGAATAGTAGATGGAGAGGATGCCAATATGGACACTTACTCCTAATCTATACTACATGATATTTTAACCAAGGAAAGATACAATGAAGGGATTACTTTTATTTGGTTAGTTATTAGGAAGGGGTCTTTGGAGACTTGATTTTAACCTAAATTGGGGAAAAGGGGCTTTAATAGCCTAATCCTAAACCTCAATATTTTGATCAGTAAGGAGGGGTCACATAGTGTTATTTCCTAGTTTGAGTAGTCCATAAGAATGGGGCTTTCAATGGCATAGTTTTGTTCCTTTGTTTCTTTTTTTGTATTAGAAAAGGTGTCACAAAAACTTGAATCCTATTCTAATAAAGTTCAACTAATAGAAAGGGCCTTCAATAGCTTAATTACAACCTTGGTAGCTTGTAAATAAAGGGGGTCTTAATGACTTTATCCTATCCTTATAAGGAAGCATACTAAGGGACTTACTCCTTTATGATTGGCTATTAAGAAGGAACCTTCAATGGATTAATCCAATCTGAGTAGCCATAATGAGGAAGAGGGGCCTTAATGACTTGTTCCTAAACCTCAATTTTTTTGGCTAATAGGAAAGGGGTCTTAATGACTTATTTTTAACCTAACTAGCCTATTTGACAACAAAAGGGTCTTCATGACTTACTCTTATACTATCTTTAAAAAAAAAATGCCTACTGAGGGACTTACTTTTTTTCTAGCTAGCTATTAGGAAGGGGCCTTCAATGGCTTAATAAAACCTAAATAGTTATAATAAAGAAGAGGGGTCTTAATGACTTATTCTTAAACCTCAAATTCTAGCTAATAGGAAATGAGTCTTCATGAATTATTTCTTGCTTAAGTAGCCTAGTTGACAAGAAAGGGGTCTTCATGACTTGTTCCTATCCTTGTCTTTTAGAAATAATGCCTATTGAGGGACTTTTTTTCTTTTTGATTAGCTATTAGGAAGGGGCCTTCAATAACTTAATCCAACCTAAATAGCTTGGGTGGAGAGAAGGGATCTTTGATGACTTTATCCTAAACCTCACATTTTTTTACTAATAGGCAAGGGGTCATAATGACTTCATCCTAACCTAATTCATTTTAAAAGCATGCCTATTGTGTGTCTTACTCATTTGTGATTATCTATTAAGATGAGACCTTCAATGACTTAATCCAACTTAATTAGCTAAAGAAGAGGAAAAGGGTTTTCATGACTTAATCCAATCCTCAAAAGTTTGGCTAATAAGAAAAGTCTTCATGACTTGTTCCTAACTTAAGTAGTCTATGTGACATGAAAAGGGTCTTAATGACTTTATTCTAACTTATGAATAATAGGAATGGTGTCAAAAATAGGCTTGCTCTAAACTTATGGGAAGTTATTAAGAAGTGTGCCACAAAAGGCTTACTCCCAACTCAAGGGAAGAAAGAGTTATGCCATAAAAAGCTTACTCTAAATTTATAAGAATGGTGAACGAAGGCTTACTCCAAATCATAGGCAAGACATGAGAAAAGTGCTATAAAGGGCTTTCTCCCAACTCAAGGTATATATAGGAAAGGTGCCACAAAGGGCTTAATCCCAAACTATGGATCATATAAATGAGGAAAAGAGATCATAGTGACTTAATTCCTAATCCTCAAGTCTTTTGACTAATAAGAAAGAGTAACTTATTCCTTACTTGATTAGTCAGACTAATGAAAGGGAGTTGGAAGGTTTGCTTCCATTTCTTTGTTTACTAAAATTTTACACATGAAGATGTTTAGTGAAGAAGGTTTCAAAGAGGTGAAGTATATTTTTGGAAAAAGGATTTGGGAGTATTTTGGATCCAATGCTTTATTATTCCATAAGTATAGAATTTCATAATTGTTTTATATGTCAAAGTTACATATGACCATGTTATATGTCTAATCCACTTTAGGAAAGACATCATATGGTACTAACCTAAGAATTTTGGCTTTTGAGCTTGTATGTGACTTTCTAGTTCTTAGGCAGCAAAAACTAAAGTCAAACAATGCTTCTCAAATGAAGATTTTTCATTTTTATTGGATATTTATTTCAATTTATTTTATTTTTTTAAAATTTTTTATTTCATTTCACATGAATTAACAACTTATAAGGCTTTCTCTTAGATTCAATAAAGATTAACAAATTCTTGTAAAGCTTCCAGAAGTGAATCAAATTCAAGAAAAACACATTCTTAGATTCTCCTAAAGACATTTTTGTTTTATTCTTTTGTCCCTAATCAATAAGGGAATTGAGAGGATTAACTTATTAGATAATTAAAGATTCTCTTGATATGTTTGAAATTGAATTTCATAAATTAAATTATCATTCTTTAAAAGATTTATTGAATGATATTTTATAAATGGCTTTAATTAATTCTTATTTGTCTATTTTTTATCCTTATAAGTTCCACTGCAAGTTCCTTGAAAATACTTTAAAGGTATATTTTAAGAACCTACATGTAGTGATATGATTATTTTCAAATCACAACAAAGTTTCTTTTATTTTTATTTTTATTTCATCATAATGTTTTTAAATAAAATTTTCAATATAACACTTCACTTAATACAAAATAGGTTATCTTAAATTTGATCATGACTCTTTGATAAATTGTCCGAATATTTTGAGACTGAATGATACGATAATGTAATAGAACATTTTTTTGTAAGGATTTTGAATGTCATATCGTTATCAATTGTTTTCATATATGTTCTGATTTGACAATTTTCAGATAAGTTATCCTTAATGAGAATAATCTTATGCATGAAAGCTATTTTGAAATGGATGGGTAATAAGAACCAATCTTCAAGGTAAAGATTTTATCCTAGTCCCAAGATATAACACATGAGGATTTGATCTTTTCTTTACATTTTTTTATTCTTGTTCTAATGATGTAAGCTGACCAAGAATAATGTTTTCTTCTAATGTAAGGCCATAATTGACTAACTTTTAGTCTAGCAACATCATGCTCTTCTTTTGAAGTTTAAGTACATTTGTCAAGGGACTTAGCTCATTTAAAATGGCATCAAACCTAAGCTTATAGACCTCTACATCTAAAGAATATTTTAAGTTATTTACAAATAAAGTAGTCTTTAAACTTTAACATTAGTTTGATTAAATCATCAATATCTGACTCATCAAAGAGTTAGATTATTAATATCAGTTGTAGATCAACTTCTATTTATAGACTTATTTATTTTAACTTGTTAATTATTGATTTAGATTCTTCTTCAAAATCTAGGGGTGCATCCTGAACTTGATGATTATATAGATCTTTAGACATATCTAAATAATATTATTTAAAATGTTAGAGTGCCTTTGAAGAGAAAGTCAGGACCTTGACTATTAAACATTTTTTTTATCTTGCAATGGCTCTACAGTTCCATAGCTTTTTTTTTTTTGCTTATGACTATTATTAATAGGCCACTCGTAA
Source organism: Cymbidium sinense (assembly GCA_021442155.1). Classification (NCBI taxonomy): domain Eukaryota; kingdom Viridiplantae; phylum Streptophyta; class Magnoliopsida; order Asparagales; family Orchidaceae; genus Cymbidium; species Cymbidium sinense. The sequence continues at coordinate 40,491,069 of CM038224.1, forward strand.
TGGAATCAGATTATACTCAATTTAATCTTTGACATACAAAAGATAAGGATTCTTAAAAAAGAATATATGTTAACATGACAAAAGCCATAATGACAAAGTATCAAGTAACTAATTGTTTTTAAGTTTGGGGCTATTCTTGACATCTAACCCTACCACTTTATTTTGATGTAGAGGAGTTTAAAGCCAAAATATCCACATATTTAGAAATTTCTAACTTCATCCTTTTGATCTTAGATATATTCTTTCCATCCCTTCAATTCTCATTGTTTATTTCATTCTTTTATTTTTTTATCAACATTCAAACAATAATTTAACTATTTATAAAATATTACATTTGACATTTTTCCTAGATACAAGATTTACTATGAGACTGAACACATTCGACTCTCTATGTGAATACAATATTTGATGTGATTCAAAAGTTTTTTTTATTGATTGATCATACTACATGATGTGATGCTTTATAATTTTTTGATTGAATATAAGACTTAGTGAGGTCATTTAGGAATGCCAAAATAACATTCCTAAAGACTCTATACTCATGAATACATAATAGATATAAACATCCATTCAAAATAATTATTATATTTTTTATTTCATTTCATTCTATTCATTTTTCTTTTTCTATTTCATTTTTGTTATTTGGGCTAGATAGATCATCCAAGAGCATTAAAGATGTTCTTGAATTCCTAATATTCTTCTTCTATGTTTGAATTCTCATCTTCAATCAATAATGTGATTGAGATTAAGTTCTTCTTTTGAATTAAGTTTTTAAGATTAAGTTTTCATCAAATTGAAAACTCTTATCTTTGCTTGATTGAATCCACATGGCTCCGGTTATCAAAGTTAGATTAGAATTAGGCCTATGTATATTCCCATTAATGTTTGCTTAAAATTGATGTTGGCTGATGCACCCAGATCAACAATCATTATGGAGATTTTTTTTAACTTTTCTATATTGGCTAAGGAATTGATATTCTATAGTAGTATATCTTCATCATAGAACATAACCCTAAAGTTTCTTTAGTAAAATGCCACATCATGAAGTTACTTATAATTAAAGAAGGAAAATTACAGAATTATGTAATGCATTAATTCATTTTCATTTCTTTTCATTTTATTTCATTTCATTTTTTTAGAGCATTATGATGCTCAATTTTACAAGAAACGTCTCTAAGATGGGCAAAACATCATATTTAAAATTTTGAAGTGAATGACTTATTTGCCATTTCTTTTTAATGCCATTTGAGGTGGTATGGCTCTACCATTTTAAATTTGATTTTAGCAATTTCTCTTTTCATATGGGGGGAGGGTAGATCTAAGTCTATCTTCAATAGATCAATAGACCTCATGATCTATTCATTTGGAAGATCATTATCTAAAGTAGAAATCATGTAAAGGATGTGCTTCCAAGGAGTCAAGTATGACTTGTACTTTTTATAGCACAAAGAATATTAAAAGTAATCCAAAATTGTAATGAAATCCTAAACCACCATGCTAGACATCAATACAACATCAGATGGGTCATAAGATATTGCAATGGATTCACCATAGATTCACATTGAATGAAAGAATATAATGCCTTAGTTTTTGAGCGAAGAAAATTAAGACTTTTTTCATTAATTTTGACTAATAAAGTCCTAAAACATTTATCTATCAACCTGCCAGAGATAGATGTTTCATACTTTACTCTGAGAGATAGAAATATCACCCTTAGGACCCAATCCTAAGGTCATGAATTTTTTAGAAGGATTAAAGTCTTCATTTATTTTATAAGATTTATCTTTAAACCATTTTTGAAATATCTATCACTGAATGGGAGAAGACTCCCATTAAGAAAGTTGATTTAAATTTATTAGATTTAAATTTTATTCATTTCAATTTTATCAGGAGAATCAGAATTCTCTTTTACTGCTATCTCTTTTCTTCTATTGATTAGGAGCAAAATTGAGATTTGATCATCTCTTTTTTTTGTTCATGATATCATGTCTTCATATTTTGAATCAATGATTCATGGTTTTAGAAGGTCTAAAAGAGAGTTACCTCTAAGCCACTTCCTAGAATTGACCAATCAGCTTGAACAACTAATTTTCCAAAATTCCAGTGGATGTATGAAGATGAATTAAGATTAAAGATAATTTTCATTTATGTAAATTTCCTTTATAAGAATAGAATATTGACATTTATTTCCTTAATTGAGCTCTATCTAAGGTCAATAAGGCATTCTTTAAGATGATTATCTATATATATATATATATATATATATATATATATATATTGTGTGTGTGTGTGTGTGTGTGTGTGTGTGTGTGTGTGTGTGTGTGTGTATGTGTGTGTGTGTGTGTGTGTGTGTGTGTGTGTGTGTGTGTGTGTGTGTGTCCTCTCTTATAATTTTCTTTTGATATGATTTTTTTTTAGTACAATTCAAGCTTCAATCATAGTGGTAAAGAGTAATATGTAAGGCTATGCCCACTTCATTTGAATTGGATTTTCTTAAGATTTGAGGGAACTTATTTATTTCAATATACATCCTTAGGTGTTTGCTACCTTTCAATGTATTAGAACAAAGGGTATCATGTTAAGACCGTCTGATTCTCTTTAGCTTTGCTATAAAGAAAAAGTAGGATCACAGATAAATTTAACTTTGAGATTTATTTTTGAGTTTACTTTTTAGAATTTGAGGTAATTTTCAAACTTCTTTGAATATAATTTTTTTTTCACATTGGAATGATATCAAACCCATCTTGACCAGACTTAGGTCTAACAAAAATGACTTAATTTTCATTTGTTTCTCTCTCCTTTTTTTATGTTGGGGTTTGGTTCTAAGACTCACTCATTTAATTATGGCAAATGAAGAGTTCTAGAACCTTAGCTCAGAATGTTGGATGAACTCAACCAATAATGAAATGGAGAAGCACACAATGGAAAGAAAGGTTATCATGACCCGGGAGTGGCACAAGTACACTACCGATATATCAAAATTATAGCTTATTTCTAAAGATGAAGAGAGGAACCATTCCCTGGTGGAGTCGATAGAAATATCTCTATGGGGAAAATTTATGAAACCACATAAAGTTTACAAATTTCTTGTTTGGATGATTAAATGCATCATTAAAGAGTAAACATATTATTTTAGAAGATAAACATAATTTCCTGTATGGATTTGTTCATTTAATGAATGACTCCAAAGGCTAATGGGTCTTTCGTGTACTAGGGAGTTTTCCCTAAACTACATGGAAAGTATAACAAGGTTTATTTTAAAACTAGGTTCATGGTTCCCTATATGGGCATGCCTCTATAGTTAGCTACATCTCAGGAAGAAGGGTCTCTTCCTAAGAATACTCTTGATTAAAGAAATAAGATATTATTTCTATGAATTTCTAAGTTGGTTTTTAAAGGGATGATATTTTGAAATTTCAATTGGGAATGATCCAAAGTGGGAAGAGTTATTTTACGAGGCTAAGCAGGATGAAGTAATAAATTCATATTGATATTGGGATGCCTTGTACGCATTTCAACTATCCTACCATTGGGATTTAAATTTTAGAATTTAATTTAGATTTTGAGTTAACATTTTCTTAGAAGTCTTAGGCTTAGATTCTTGTAGCACAAAACTATAGAAATGCCTAGGTTTAAAGATTTACTCCAAGAAGGATGCTTCAAAACCTTAGTCTACAAGTGCTTCTAACCCAAGTCAGATGCTCGACCTAGTTTCCTTTTGGAATTATTAGTTACTCCTTTCACTTGAGGGAACAAACTTATCTTTAACTATTCTAGACTTACAACAGCCCTGGAGGGGCTGCCAGCTAACACCACCTAAGTACATTTTAAATTAATGATGCTAATTCTTATGTATGTAAAATGGGTAGGGTGTTGTCTTTTAGGAAAGGAATCTAAGAACCTAGACTCACTCCCTAATCCTTAGGATCATGTAGGGTATGAAATGCATCTAACTAATGCACATTTTTAGCTTTTTAGACATTTTGACTCAAGATTCTTTTGAGGTTTTGAGTATGCATTTTTTGCCTAGATCCCATGTAATTAAAAATGGTTATGAGCCAAATCAATAAAAAAAGGTAGTCTTCCCCAAGAAGGCAATTATCCTCACAAATTAGACGCCCTTTATGTGCAATGGGTGAAGTGCCCAATTTAAGAATTCAGAATAATATGGTTGTATGATTTTCAAGAGTTAATTATTTCTAATTGATTTTAAGTTATTCTGTAAGGCTTTAATTTGTATGAGGTTTCAAGTTTTTTTTTGTTTCAGTTGATTAATTTAAATTGGGTAAAAAATTTAGTTTTTTTTCCATGAGCATATGTCCATGCATTCATCACAGGAAGCACAACACAAAAAGAAATCTAGAGAAGCAGGTTGATTCTATTGCACACCCAAAATAATTCAAGCCAATTTTATTTTAATGAAAGGCATGTGGTTAAGTACCATTGTACACCCTGGAAGAAAGAGCAAATGTTCAGCTAAGCTATGCCATTATATAGCAACTTAGAACTATAGTTTAGATCTATGGGTCATCTTTCTAGGATCATCTACTTCTTCATAGACCTCCATTGGGCTTCATAGGGGATCCACTACAACCATTTGCTAATAAAGCTAGCTCCTAGTAATCCTATACCTCATAGAGCCTAACCTAATTCTAAGCTCAAATTTATATTTTAAATTCAAAAAAAAAAACCTAAGCCTTGTAAAATAAATGTTAGGAAATTATAAATAACATATAATAGTTATATTTTACAAACATACAAGCTTTCTAAGCCCACCTACCCTATTTGATTATGCTTAAGGATTTAAGCAAACTTGCAAGAAAATAGCATTTTAATTTATTTATGATAGTAGTTCTTTCTAGCATAGCCCCTTGCTAAACATAATGTTAGATTTAAAAAGAATGTCCTACCATCCAGTCTAACATGTAAATAGTTCTTGACGTGTAATCTAAAATAGTACACCACAAAGATATGAAAAAAACATCACATCATAACACAAAGTATCACAAAGAATCATTGAATGACCTAACTAAGTTTAGGGTATGTGACTTAATGATCTAGTGTGTGAAAGAAATAGATTTGTAGCAAGACTTTGCTAGACCTTTTTAGTTCAAGAAAAATTTGAAGTTTGTATGATTTTTTACCTTTCGATGGTTTAAATTCAAATGGTTTAATGATTTATTTTCATTTTTATTGTAAAGTACACTTTTTTTTTTTTTTAAAGTGAAGTTTAAATTTTCAAGAATGAAGAGTATAATAGATTCCACTTTTGGGTGGAACCAATTATATTCAACATCCCAACCTTTAGTAGAATTAAACCATCATTATGATGAAGATCCATCCCAAAGACTTAACTAAGATCCACAAATATCTTAATTAATCCTTTTAGATTCATTTAGATGATTTGGATTTAAATTTAGTTTGGTTTAATGTTTCAATTCTTTTGAAATTTAATTCTTCATTTCATTTCTTTGACTTGATTTATTTTTCATTATTGGTTTAGTTTATTTTCAATTTTGTTTGATTTGTTTCATCTGATTTAGTTTGAATTGGTTTGACATTTATTTTGAATTATGTTTATGTTTATTGAATTATGTTTATTTGGTTTGATTTAAATGATGTTAACCTATGGCACGTAGGTTAGTGTTTTAATCCATTCTTAGATTACTTTTATTATGGATTAAGATTTTATTAATTGGTTGGATTATGAATTCATTAGCTTAAGGTTTAATTAATCTTAAAATTCATTATTAATTTCATTAACCCTTAAGTATGAAAGTAATCAAATTCTTTTATTTTGGATGTTGGACAATTTTCTTTGAATGTTCTGATGTTGGTGAAGATTATTTCAAGTTATTTTACAAATTTTGATTTATGAATTATTTTATTTATTATTTGGATTTATATTGACCTAAAGAATTGGATATTCAACAATTCCCAATCCAAAGGTCAATTGAGTTTGAAATTTTATGGCAAGTGGGGTTTCATGCCAATTTCATATTTTCAAAGTTTTACTTAATTAGATGAATAATTAGGGTGTAATTAAGGTTTTAATATCTCATTAAAACCTAAATCAAGCCTAATTTAATGAGGATTATTTAGGGGTTATATTCTTCCATGATTTCTCTTTGAAAGATGCTTCAATAGAGAGCTCATTCATGATTTTTGGAAATTTAGTTGATTTATTTTGATTTTCCTAAATTTAGGTTAATATTTGAACTAACTAATTTAATTAATTACCTAATTAGGGAATTTTATAATTCATTAAGTTTCTGTTGGTTTTATTGATGTATTTAAGTTCATTAATATTTGTTATGTTGATTAAAAGTGATTTAATCCATTTTCATGATTTATTTAATTTAATATTAATTTATTTCATTAAATTTGAAGTTTAGAGTTTGAAATTTGATATTTCTTGAATTACTTTGCAATAATTTATGAAATGTTTTTCTATGGTTTATTTTAACCTCAATTTTAGTTCTCCAAAGTTTCATTTAATTATATTGATAATTTGGGATTAATTTGTGTTTAATTGATTTCATTTAAAGTTAAATTAAGCCAAATATACCTAAAATTAATTTGGAATTTTAGGTTTAATAGATTGTGCATTGAGATGAATCCATAGAGCCCTCATTTACATATTTTGGATTTATACTTTCTTTTTTATTATTATTTTTAGTTTCATGCATTTTTTAATAATTTTTTAGTTATTTTAAATTGGATTTACCATTTTAAAATAGCGGCGCTGATGTGGCACCTTTGCCACATGGTGCCACTGGGCCACATAGAATCAACATGGCAGTCATGTTAAAAGTGTCGCCACACGAGATGGATCTTGATCATCTGAACAAAGATTGGATGATCCCGACTCGTTCTATGGTTTCTTATAGAGATAGAATTAAATTGTGCGGCTAGATCTCGATCCCATTCCAAATAGAAGGAATGGACGGAGCATATAATTTCTCGAGAGCCTCCAATGAGAAACAGATGTTGTCCATCAATTTTGATGTATTTTCAATTTGAGGCCAATTTCAATGTGATTTTGATTTCAAAATGTTCAAAGAATGATTTACAATCGATCTATATGGTTTGATCCTCATGGGGATCAAATTCATTTCAAAAAAACGAAAACTAAATGCTATAGAGGTTTGTTGTGAAGCATACCACAACTCTAATGATCTATGGTAGTGGGTTTCAACTTGAACACCTTTGCCTCCATGAGATGAAGTTATGGACATGATTTGGTGACTTGCCTCCCACCAAATGCATTAGAGACCAACATATAGCTTTTTTTTTTTTGTCAGGTTTGATCATTCTCTAACTTGTCGATGGTGAGGGGTCACGATGAGGATTTATTTGAGGTTACCTCAACCTCTATAATGTTTTAGAATGTTCAATTTATGGTGAAACACACTCCTTATTATTTTGTCAATGGAGAGGTCGAATGGTGGCCGCCGAATTTAGCTGAATTTTATCTTGCCGGTGGCGAGGAGTTGGGGGAATGTTCCATTCTTCTTCTCCTACTTTTGTGAGTTTTTTGGGATGAAAAGAGTGAGAGAGAGAGAGAGAGAGAGAGAGAGAGAGAGAGAGAGAGAGAGAGGAAAGGCAATCCCTCCTCTCTCTTCATACATGGCCAAAGCCATATAATCAATCTTAAGTTGCCAGATTCCAGCCACTAGTGGCAGGAGGGTGGACCAAAGGGTGAATTTTGTCTTCCCTAGTCTTGTGAGTATCTTGGGATAAGAAATTAAAGGAGAGGAAGGCATCTCGTCCCCTTTCCTCCCTTGGCTGAGAGTTAGCCTCTATGAGATTTCCTTTGCTACTTCTTTTATTCTCTCTTGCAAGAAGCCAATTCTCTCTTTGCTTGAAGGCTGGTCAATTGATTTTTTAGCCTTGGAACCATCCTCCAAGAGGTAGTCAAAGGTCACTTGCATAAAATTGAAGGAATTTGGCTGAAGGGAGGAGGAAGAATCCACCAAGCATTTTTACTTGGTCAAAATTTCCACTCATCTCCCCTTTGGCTCCATTTATGCCTTTAGGCATCTCCATCACAACTTTTAGGCTAGTGTGTGGCTACCCAAATCAAACTCAATGTGAGTTTGAGTTAAATCAAAATCCATTTGAATTGGATTGGAAGTTTGAACCCCATTCAATCATTTGGATTCAAAATATGTTGTTTTTTATTTAATTCATTGAATTTTGGATTCAACCATCTTTAATTGATGATTTATTATGGTTTTATTTGAATAATTCTTTTAGTATTTGAATTAATTTTGGATTTCATTTCATTTCAACTCATTTAGAGCTAAATGGGTGGGTTAAGCTTGATCCAATTGGGTTCAACTGACCCATTTGACTCAATTTGATTTTGTTTAGACTACAATCATGCTTGATCACTTGTGGAAGATGATTTGGACTGATTAATTTTATTTAATTTTAATTTCATTTCAATTTGAACCCATTTGACCCAAAGTAGGTAATAATGGGTTAAGCTTGGATTCATTTGGGTCAAATGACCAATTTGAGCAAATTAGACCCAATGATGGGTTAGATTATATTTTATTATCATATCTAAATGATTTTGAGCAAATCAAATTGAGTTGATTTCATTTTTATTTGCATTTGTAACCCAATAGGACCCATTTAGGTTTATTTAGACCAAGTGGTATAATTAACTTAAGTAAGGCCTAAATAAATTTAATTTTTTTTAGATTCATCATTAAACATGTTTATTTTATCATTTAGATCATTTAGAATGATTTTATTTAGTCAAAGTTTGGTGGGTTGACCTTTGACTTGGTGGGACCACCTTAAATCAAACCTATGTCAAAAGGGTTGACTAGATTTGACTTTGATTTAGTTTTGGATTCATTCATTTTGATTTATTTGGATTTATTTTGATTTAATCCAATTATGGAATTTGGGTTGAATCTATGTAAGCCCACTAGGTTAGATCAAACACAAGTAAGGTGCATTAAGTCACTAAGTGTAGTATTCTATGCACTTAATTAGGAGGCTTCTAATTTAAGATTAGGTGCCCTAATTATTAAATTCAAAAGTGATGTTAACCTCATCAAAAAATGAGGTCAACAACCACATTGATAAGATCATCTATAAGATTGAAAGGAAAATAAACTTTTGGAAGAATACCCTTTAATTTTATTCCATTTTAATGTTCGAAACATGCCATCTAAAGTGAAAAAAAAATTTAAAAGAAAATTCAACAAATTTATATGGAATCCAAAATGAAAAGCCATACAATGGACCAATTGGAAGAAAATCCACAAGATAAATAAGGGTTAGGATTCAAAACAATAGCATATTTGGGAGAACAATTCCTTGTGAGCCAAATTTTGACATAACAAATATTATTCAAAATTACATTGAACAAAAGTTATGCTTCATTTGAGAGAATTTTACACTAGAAAAATCAAACTCCAACATAGAAATAAAGTGAAGAATTAAAATGTTTTGGGACATTGGAGAAGCAAAAACAATTTTTGTTTTTTTGGTTTGATCAATAAAACCATGAATGCACATGTTAACTTATTTTCTAACTTGTTTCTTCATGATATTCATTCTCTTGATTTTTAACCATTTCCAAATTTTGTCTAAATGGGAATTGGAATATCCAAAAATTATTAACACATCCCTAAGATATATTCCCAAAGATTTCTATCGTACCCATCAACACAAACAACAAATATCAACTAGTGATCAATGACAAAAGAATCACTCCACCACCAAAATCATATATATGATATGCTAACAAATGAGCCAATAATAAATTGGTAGAATTTCATTTAAAATTGAATTTTGAAATCTTGAATTTCATTATTAAATTTTAGGCTACTTTATGAAATGGAAATCTCACACCGAAAAATGATTGAGAGTACATATCAGAACCATAATTCCCTTGATTACTTTCTAGTTTATTTGGATGGAATGGAACAACCAAAAACATGATAGCAATGATAGCACAAGAATCCAACTTTAGAGATCTTACATATGGTCAAAAACTACATCTACAAAGCTTAATAGAATGGATGTTTGAAGCAAGCACATATCATTGGTAAGCATACTTCCATCAATCTACTTGGCCATACTATCACCCTCAAAACACTTTCTTGGGATCTTATTTCCTCAATAAAACTAACAAAACCTAACATTAAAATACATATTGACATGCTTGAATTAGGGTTTATTTAGAAATCTTGAGGGAAAATGCCTTCTTAACTTCTTAATGCTATGCTTTGCCATCTTAACACTCCTTATCAAATTCATTACTCTTTTAATAGCTCTGAAGCTCATGAGATTACTTCAAACATCACATTTTTGGATTGAAACAAACTTACACACACTTAACTACTTTATTAAAGATAATAATAACATCCCTTGGAACCTGATTACCACTTGCAAATAAATCAAACTACTTAGGACATCAACTTAAAAAAATTTATTCAGATCTATAGAAATGGAAATGAACCTATAGACTACCTAGAAAAATTTGAAGCTCTCAAAGACTTCATTATCTTCTTTATAGCACTGGTAAATAAACTTCAAATTCTACTTATTGGACATAGCTTAAATGTTCCAAACATTAAAGGCAAAATTTTATCACCTATTTATTTTAAAATAATCTTTTGTATCTCTTCTACTAACTAGTTTCCATCAATATATAAACTAATTTTCCTTTATATAATAAAAAATGTTATTGTAGAAAAACCCATCATTTTGAAAGCCTTGATTATTCTAAACATATTTATAAGTTGAAAAATGCTAAAATTGAATTTAAACATGCTCCTCATGCTTGATATGAAAAGTTTAGTAAATTTTTGACTAAGCATAGGTTTATAGAGGATAGAGTAGACACCACTTTATTTCTAAGAATATAGGAGAAGACCTAATGTAGTACATGTTTATTTTGATGAAATATCATTTAGAAGGGAAAATGAATCTTTGTGTCATGAGTTCTCATTTTAAATATCTAAGGATTTTGAAATGAGAATGATTGGAGAGCTCAATTATATTTAGTCTTCAAGTGAAGCAATAAAACATAAAATGTTTATTTTTTTAAACTAAGCATACAATCGAATGGATATAAAGTTTTGACATAAAGACAATCAAATCAAGTACTTCAAATGCCCATCAAAATAATTAGATTTTCATAAATTAAGTAAATTTATTATTAAAAAACTTAATAGGGGCATGATAAGTTTACTCTTATACATTATTTCTTGTAGGCCTAATATTATAGTTGTTATTTATTTGTGTACTTACTTTTAAGCCAATCCAAAAGAATTACTTGTAGTTGAAGTCAAGTATATATTTTATTGTTTGATAATGACATTTAGTACTATGGCAACCAAAATAATACATGTTATGTAATTTAGTTGATTACTCTTATGCAAATTTTATCTATTGTAAAATTTATAGGAAAGGTATATCTACCGCCAATTTTTAAGATCATTATTTGTATCTTGATCCTATAGAAAAATAAAACTCTATATCTTTATTTATAACTAAAACTATGTACATGGCTACAAGTCCTTTCATTAAAGCATCAACTAGATAGGTTCAAAAATAAGTTAGAACACATTCTTAATAAGTGTAAGACCTTTAGTGGAATTGAGTTAATTAAAATTCCAATTCAGCACTCATAAATAAAGTATATTAAGATTAGACATTATTTCTTTAGAAAACATATTTGTAAAGGTGATGTATACAATGCATTTATAAGTAACTATTTACTAATTATAAATATCTTTGCAAAACCTTTAAAAACTGTAGTTGCACATTAAGACATATGGATGGCTTGTTAGATCCAAACTTTAAAATCATGTTATATCTTCCATTACATTTTGTCATTTTGATGTTTTCAAATGGGAGAGAAGTATATATGTTGGTTTTTAAAATTTTATGCATGCATACATTTAGGGGGACTTTTATGATTTATTTTGATAAATATTTTAAAGTATGATTCAAGGTCATTTTAATCCTTCATCACTTCTCATCACTAGCATAGTTTTCTTATCATAAAAAAGGGGAGATTATTTGCCACATGAGCCAAGTGATTCATTACATTAATTTTGTTAATAATAAACCTAAAGATAAGAAGTACTAAATGTTTATTTAGAATTTTACATTAAGAAGATTATTACATAGGTAACACATCTAGACATACTTACAGGCACATATTTTTGGAAGTTGTATCTTAAAATCCTCATGTTGTAATTTGTAACATTTGTCAAAAAGCTCAATAGAAAAATCACTAAAATTATAATTACAAGCTCTATTTTGAAAGGTATTTGGGAAAAACTATCAATGCCCTTATAGATGATTCAATTGTGGCCATCCTATTAGTCATGTGTAAAGTTAAATCTTCAAGGTTGAAATATTAAGTTTGATAACAAACCAAAATTCAATGTTGTGTCTTCAAAAATAGAGAGAGAGAGAGAGAGAGAGAGAGAGAGAGAGAGAGAGAGAGAGAGATTGTGTTTCATTATTATCACTAGATTTGTTTAGGGGTATAATGGTATTAATTGAGTGATATAATTTATACATAGGATATTTCATAATAATGACATAAAAGGTAGAATCCAAATTATCTTCTATCATTTATCTAAGCTTTTGATTAATTATTATCCAAATTATATTCTATCCCTTATCTAAGCTTTTGATTATCAAAGACTTTATAAGGAATACATTAGGCCCAAAGGGTTTAGATTAAAATGGAGAAATTATGGAAAGGGTAGAAAAAACATAGTTTAGATCTCGTGCATCCATCATTCTAAGACATCAAGCCCTTAGTGTTTAGCTTGGGTAGGTGGTCAACCCAATTGAGTCTAAAGATGCTATGTCAACAACCAAAAATAATGTCTTCTATAGTTAATCTTATGACCCAGACCATGAAAGGATAGCAAAGATTCCTAAGTAGGGTTGTTTTAAGAGAATAAGAGAAGAACTTAAAAGGTGTAATACTTGCAATAATGAAAAAGAACAAGATGTACCTTATAAAAAAATTGGGATATGTCATATTTTTGTCACATGACTAGATTATTGAGACTACATTAATGAACTTGTTTGGGTTGGGTCATGCTATCACTACCTAATGCTTTATGATTCTCATAGCTATCAATCAATACCTTGCATATCTAAAGCTTTATCTTAAAATGGTTATGCATGTATGCAAGTTATTTATTCTTAAGCAATTTTAATGCATGCTTAGGTTGAGGGTATGCCATGATAGGTGCCAGCATTTAATGATAGGTAGGCTCATTCATATACCTCTTCCTAGAGTTACATAAGGAGTTAAGGGTTTTAAATTAATAAATTTAGTAGAAAGGGATTTTAATTTTAATATTTAAAGATTATATTAATCATTTTTAAATTTATTAAAAATGTATTGGATTTGGAAGAAAATATAATGTTCCATCCCATGATCTTATGATAGCTTACAAATTCTAGAAAAATAAGCATATTACAATAATTAAAATAAAAGGAATGAATCAAAGTGGGCAATGCAATCAAACAATTATTGTGTTATGATGTTTATAAAAGAATAAGCCTACACAGACTGATGTGATTAGGCAACCCATTTATATATATGTAGTTAAAAGTATAAATAGGGTAGCTAATTTTTACACATAAATAGACACTTGGGTAAGTTTAGTCCTTTATCTAGTCCAAAGTACATGTTCATATTTTTAGGTACAATGTCTCCATGTAGTAGGTTACAAAACTTTGTTTATATTTTATTACTACATCATGAAACTATAAAACTACTATAAAATGAGAACATTTAATCTAAATGGATCCATCACTCAATAGATGCAACATTAAACATTTATATCATAAGATAAATATCATAGAATGATTACTTTGATGCACAACTCCCTATAAAATAAAGTAAAACATTGGTCCTATTTTTGGCATGAACAATAAATTATTTATCTAATCTAATTGCAATACAATAGTATAGAGGAACTCATATTACAATTTGCACAATCAATGAAAGTAAAATAATTGTAGCTATATTATTGCCTAATCTTATAGAAATAAAAGGATGGCACGAACAAAGCATCCTTGCCATAATATCCCTATAATATTGACTGTAGGGTTGTGGACTATCATAATATATGTGTGTGAGAGTTAGTGTATGCATAGAAAAAAATCTTATATTATATTAACTTACCAAACAAAGTCAAGGAAGTAATTAATCATCTTAATGCTTATCACTTATGTATTTCACCATGAATGAATTGATAAGCTTTAGACCATGTAAGTAGTATCAATTAGGTTTAAATTAATATTAAAATAATTTCATAACTAGATTAATGTCAAGCTAATAATAAATATTATTTAACCATAATTAAAGTCTAGTCTAGGCTTTAATAAGTCGAAATAACCTAAAGTGTTGACTATATATATATATATATATATATCAATATGATAAATAGTGGTTAACAAAGTGAATTATTGAATAAAAGTTGGTATCAGAGATTAAATACCAAAATTATCAAACAAATAATGTATGGACCATAATGTTTATGGTACAAAAGCGAGAATAAATAAAGATGATTCATTCAATTGGAAACAACAAGAGTAAATATAAGTGTATACCTTAAGTTTTAATATTGTTTGGTCTTAGTGGTTAACTAAACTATGAAATAACTATGTCTTATCATATGAAAAAGTTGGGTAATAACTATCAACCTTCCTTGGATGGTGGGTGAAATTTTAATATGATTGCTAATTTTGATGAAAAAAAGGAGGAGCTAACCCCAATTCTAGTACACTTGCTAGCTTTATAGAATCTATTATCAAGGTTGGGCATTTGAATGATAGTTTCATTAGGAACAAGTTCACTTGGAGAAGAGAAAATATTCATGAAAGACATGATTGAGTGTTTCTCAACACAATTTAGAATTCTCAAATACAAAACACTATTGTTCAACACCTATTCACAACGTCCGTCGACAATGCCCCTTTACTCTTAGCTTGGAACCCACACAAAGACCAAAAAATGTTGTTTCAAATTCTACCACATGTGGATTTACCACATGGGTTTTCTCCCCTTCATGAGAAGCATATGGATACTTTAGAATAATGATTGTAGTTGGATCAAACTTTGAAAAGTATTCAAAGCACTTAGGGAGTGGAACATAATTATTTTTGGTTAGTTACAAATATTCATTGGTGAAGCTAAAAAAGTGGTTGTCTCTCTAGAGGACCATTATGCTTGCTTACCTGATTCTAATATTGAACACAAGTTAAATACTACTTTGTGTCAACTATAAAAAAGCTAAAAATGAAGGATCTATTTTGGACCTAGAAAATAGCATGAATGTTCTTTGTGGAGGGTGAAAAAACACTAATTTTCTTTTCAATGCTTTGTCCAAGAAAAAGAAGAACAAGTTACCATAACCTACACTAAAGATACATGAACCATTGGCTCACCAATATTAACAAAATCTAGGACTCAACTATAAATTACTTCAATAATCTTAATGGCAACTGGAAACTCCATAAACCTCCTTTAGACATCTTCACTTAACATCAGTAGCATCCTAGAGAAAAAGGAGAATAGGATGATCATTTTTTTATTTTTTCATTGATCAAGTAGTGAGCTCTGATGAATTCACATCCATTTTTTTACCAAACTACTTGGGATATAATTGGAATTGATGCAGTATCAACCATTCAAGATATTTTTAATAGTGACAACATGCCCTACTACTTTTGCTATAGTGAAGCATACATCTTGTCTCAAATGGCTTATGTTTAGGTCGATCAACCTCTTCACCATTATCAATAGAATAATCAACAAAATCATACCTTAAAGAATTTAAGACTTGCTACCTAACCACATTTCCCTTAACCTAAATGTGTTTACCAAAGGGACACAAGTGGGAATATGTTGCTTGTAGAGTAAATATTAAAAGAACTAAGAATGTAGAGGAGGTAATGCTATCATTAAATTGGATTTACACAAAGCTTTGATACTATCAATTGGACTTTCATTCATTAAGTATTAATTATAAAATTATTCAATTTAGATTTAAAATCTTTGATTATGAGAAACATCTCAAACAACTTTTATTTTGTCCTTATCAATGGAGCTAGAGTTGGGATCTTGAAATCAAAAAGAGATCTCAAAAAAGGAGAACCCCTCACCCATACCATCTTCATCATTGCAATGGACTACATCTCTAGTCTCATTGATTGATTAATGGAATACAACCCATCTGCCAAATTTTATTTACAAGGAGGGTTAAATGTTTCTCGCTTAATGTTTGCAGATGATATTTTGGGCCATTTGCAATAGATCTAAATACTCCATCAGAAAAGTGTATAAGGTTATTAAATATTTAAATATACTACTGGGATGCACTTTAATAAAGAGAAGTCTCATATCTTCTTAAGCAAAAGAATTAGGCAGTAGAGTTCAAGGTGGATCAAAAACCACACCGATTTTGCTAATGGAGAACTGCCCACAAATTTCCTAGGGAATTCCTTTTTTTGGGAAGGCTTATGAATGAATACTTTGGTACTATCTTCACTAAAGTCCAAAATAAGATCCTATCATGGGAGAATAGAGAACTTTCATTTGGTGGGAGGTTTATTTTAATTAAAATATTTCTAAACTTAATTCCACTACATGTTTTATAGGTCATAAATATGCATAGAGGAACAAAAAGAATGATTGAATCCTTGTTCAACCAATACCTATGGAATGGTAATAAGTGGGCTCTCATTTGTCAAGCTAGAGGAAGGTGTTTATGCCAAGAGAAAATTGAGGTCTAGGTTTTAAATCCCATTATGATAACATTTTTTGTAACACTTATAAGCTATGGATTAAATTTCAGTAATAAACTACCATGTAGGCTAAATTTATGATTCCCAAGTAATGTCCTACCACACACCTCATGTTTATTCAATGTTACTTAAGAGACTCACCTTGTAGGAGGACTATGCTTACAGTCAAGAATCAAGCTAAAGATTTTCTTTGATGGCAAGTTGGTGAAGGAAAACTTAATATTTGGTATGACATTTAGCTGTAGTATGAGGTACTTTCTTTTTTTTCAATTACAATGAGTGAATAAGCGCAGAGTTTACAACTTTTTTTTAGTTATAGGGAGGTGTAATAATGTGGGATGATGGTGAATTATCTAAGGGTCTGCCATGTGACATTATGGTGGATATAAAAAGGATCTAAATTCATGATAGTAGCAAAGATCAATCAATAGTGATCAAGGAGAAATATTAACAATCATTATTTCTTAGGTTATATACAATAAAATCTAGAATTTCACATCTTGTGCTTGGGGAAATCAGCTTTAACACCAATGTTGTAGACCAACCATTTCTTTTTTCTGCAGGCATCTTTTCAATTTGACCATTCAAACTAATGATAGATAATAAATAAATCCATATTAGTAGATTCTAAATGTGGGCATTGCTTTAATGCAGAAACTATAAACCACATATTCATACATTGTAATAATGCTAGTGAAATATGAAAGAGTTTGGAAGAGCTTTTAATATTCATCTGGATAGGTGGACCTTAACAAACCTTGCCCAAATTTTATAATATTGGAAAAATCATTTCTGTTTATATTTAAGTTAAACATATCAGAACCTTGATCGTTATTCTTGCTTTTTGATTTTTTTAGGTTCATAAGAATGACATGAAGCATAACAACACCATGATAACATCACAGCTACTCATACATCAAATCCTTTCCTTTCTTCAAAGATCTCAAAGTCATAGAATCCTCACCTATCCATACTTTGAAGAGTAAAAGCAACTTGTAGCTTTTTCAAGTTATTTAGCAAAAAAAAATGAGAGTGAGCACCACTTTGGTGTATTGTATGAAATTGAAGCATCATTGGCCGAAATGCAATAATAGTGGTTCATTCAAACCTATGTCTTTTATTGCTAGATCTAGAGGAATCATTAGGGATTGGAATTCTAAAATCAACTATACATTCCATAAATAATGTAAAACATTGAGCTCCCTATACACTGAAGACAATGTACTATTATTTGATCATATGATTGCTCAAGCCATATAAAACAACCCCATATGGTTTGAAACTGATTCATAGAACTTGTTGCATTGATTTTACAAAAAAAAACCACCTCCATGGAAGCTACTATACATCTTTAGATGTATATGAAGGCTTAACTCGCAAGGCAACATGGTACTCATATATATCTACCAGGAATGAAATAAAGCATATCATCTTACCAAGCAGGGAGAATCCACACAAACTAACTACATTTCTTTAAATGATTATCTTAATGTAGGTCACCTTTTTTTTAGTGATAACCTTAGGCTTGCCTTACATCAGTGGAAACTTTTGTAACACCTTCTATCAATGAATGAAAATCTAGTTTTCATGTCAATAAAAAAAGAATAAAAAACTATAAAGTGGTGGTTAGGCATTATTGAACCTATCCCAAAAGTGTGAACATTTTCCATAGGTTGATCTAGTATGGTTGCAAGGAGGCAACCTTACTAAGAATGAGTCAAAGTAAACATAACTAATTTATGAAGATTCCTCAATCACACAAACATGATTTAGAGAAATATTAAGGATGTCAACTCAATGTATGTATAAAAGCATATCAATTGTCTTAAATGAGTGGTTAAAGGTGACTGGACATAAAATAGAGATTATTAAGTTATTAAGAAAGATAATACATGTTATGATGAAGTTTCCTTTCATATTCAATCAAAAATTAATCAAACCTTAAAATGCTTCATAAGGTGATACTAGCTTGTGTGTTTCCCAAATAGGTTGGTCTATCTCAGTGAGAAGATCATCCTATGTACTCATGTGATAGTGT
This sequence comes from Cymbidium sinense, assembly GCA_021442155.1. Taxonomy (NCBI): domain Eukaryota; kingdom Viridiplantae; phylum Streptophyta; class Magnoliopsida; order Asparagales; family Orchidaceae; genus Cymbidium; species Cymbidium sinense. The sequence continues at coordinate 40,509,925 of CM038224.1, forward strand.
AATGTGGTTGATTAGTTTAATTGATTGCATAATAAAGATAAGTCTGAAATCAATTTAATTAGATTTAGAGGCCTAACAATGTACCAATGCATAGCCATATGATTAATGCCTAATTTAATATAGATGTGGGAATATAAGATGGTGATATTATTTACTCCATGAACCATATTATTTATGTTATTTATTTTAATGAAAATAAGCATATGATTAGATGGATCTAATGTTTTATTTCAAGTGTTTCAATAAGCTCACCAGAATAAGTTAGCTTAGTCAAATTTGGAAAGTCAAGATCAGCTTGACTAGGGCAGTTTGGGAATCTTCTTAAGTTATGCAATAATAAGATAAATAGAAGATCAATAACATGAAAATAGTTATTCAAAAATTCCCATATGATTCATTTGAATTTTTGCATAATTTTTCATATTTAATTTACATGTTATTTTAAAATATTCTTTAAATTATCTTTTTTTTTGGATAATTTAAGTGCTTGTATGTGATTAAGACTAGTCTGACACAATGTTATTTTTATCAAGTTGATGCCCACTAGTAATATCAGTGAGGTGACTAAGGATATGGATGTTTTAAACTTTGTCATTCAAAAGAACTTTATAATATATATAGAAATGATTATTTATAATTCCATTAGTAATATGTTTAGGGGGTAGTACTACTATAGGATACAATCATCCTTCACTCATTTATGGTTTAAGTGCTGCGACAAGTGCGTTGGGAGAGCCTAATGAAGAAGTTCTTATTTAAAAGGCTCCTTTGATGAAAAGGATAATTGAAGGATTTGGGCCAAGGTTTGAGGTGGGGAAAAGTTCAACTGGCCCCATAATCTCGATCCCAATCCTCCAAAATATTAAATGAACAACTCCAAAAAATTGGAAGAGATGTTTAGATTTAAGGAAAAAAGGTTGGTGAGAGAAACCATAGGTAACAGGCCTTAGAAAAGAAATTTGACTATCATATGGATTAGTAGTAGGAATAGTTTTCTTACATGGCTGAGTTTAACTCAACATTAGTCATATGTTTGAAAAAAGTGGCTTTTGTAGTGTGGTTCAGGTTTCCTTTGCTACGACACCTTAATATCTACCTTATGTGAGCACCCTACTAGAGTGGGGGAAGAAGAAGAGGAGGGGATGATAATAACTACGATTATTAGTTTTCCCCCCTTTTCCATTATTTTTTTCATACAATTTATACAATCATTTTGATTTTTTAAAAAAACATAATTTTATTTTACATTTTTATGTAATTTTGTGTTAATTATTATTTAGTTGCTCCAAGATTTAAAATAATAAAAATTTTAAGTCTTAAAAAGATGTCATCAACGCCATGACCCTCGATGCTATAACATATTGCACTTTGAAAATTAATAAAAAATATACGGATGAAACCCAGGCTTAAATTCAAAGATGGCAATGCTATGGCACTATACTAATAGTGCTACAGACTTAAAATCTGAGAAAGCTGCTTTGCGATGCCTTAGAGGCAGTGCTCTAAGTTATAAAATTTATTGATAACCTGAGATGGTAGAACTGTGGTGCTAGCTAGACAAGACTACAATTTTGGATTTAATGAGGTTAGTATTCTAAGTGTTAGAAATTGTTAAATTAATATAGCACCTCTGTGCTTAAATGACATCACAACACCATGATTAGACGTATTGCTCCTACAAAACTCGAGAGGTTAGCGCCTTAGGGATAAGACATCAACACCTTAGTGTTGTCAAATACTTTCTTGAGATTCAAGATTTTTAAAAGCTCAGCATCTTGGCGTTGGACCCAATAGCATCATGGCACTATTTCATCAGTGTAAGATTTAATAGTTTTTTGGAGAAATTTGAAATTTTGGTAATATAACACCATATTAATGCTCGATTTCATGATTTTTAATGCATTAGCTTTCTTCTCCTTTGTTCTAGATTCTAGATCAATGGAGAAATAATTTTATTTTACACCAAAATCAAGTTCGACGGTGGAATGGATATATATATATATTAAATATTTAATTAGGTTAATTAGATCATTTGATCAAAATAGGACTAAATTAATCTCCTTAGATTTAAATTCAAGATAAATTATAATTAATCCAAATTAATTATCCACACTCATTTTGAAAATCATTTGGCACACAATGTGACCAATTTTTTGGGATTAATTTATCTAATATGATCATTTGACCTAACTAGCCCTATCTTAACCATTAATCCCAAATTAGGCCAAAGTGGGTTTTAAATTTAAAAAAAATGAAACCAATTGACCCAACTCGTCCCAAATACTTTGATTAACATAATTAAAAGCCAAATACATAATGATTTAAAAAAATAAATTATTTGACTTAATTGAATCCAACCATATTTACTTAAACTATAATGGGTTAAATGTTGAAATAAGTAAATAACCAATCCCAAATCTCATGAAGCCCTTAAATTGGAAACATCATAAATGATTAAATGAACATAATTAAAACTTAAATCCAATATCAATCCAACAAATGGAATAAGCTAGATTAAGCTAAAAGAAAAAAATCTAAATGGCATAATACAAAGAATTTGAATTCAAACCAAGACTAATCACCTTGGAATGTACCTTAACTCATTCTAAGATGAGCTTAGGGTAATTAATAGCCAAATTTAAGTATATTAAGATGGCCTAAGTGCATCCAAAAAAAAAAGGAAAACATCACATGGAGAAATGAAGTGGAGTATGCAAACAAAATCCTCTCTAATCCAAGATGCATCTTTGATTCCTCTTCCTCACTTCATCTTCACTTCTATGGACTGATCTCAATTAACTTACCACCCTTTGGAGCTAGCCTCCAAGAGTGGCAATCACCTTGGCCAACCAAGGTAAGCTCTCCATGGCGTAAAGCTCTCAGCCTCTCATGGTAAAAAAGAGGAGAGCTATTTTCAAATCCAATTGAGCATCCTATCACCTTTCCTAAGATGAACGAAGATGAGAGCACCTTTCCCCCAATGCCCACACCACTGACAAGCCCAAAAATGACTAGAGCTACTAAAAGCTGCATGGACCTTGGTCCATAGAGTGATTCGAGAGGAGGCAGTCTAATTCCTTTCTCCCGAGGCTTGAAGCATCATTCTAGAGCTTTTTGAATCATCATCACCACTGAAGACCACCGTCGAAGACATACATCATCAAACTAACCTCTTCAGATTTCAATCTTGATACTTTTTAATGCAAATTTGATCTCAAGAGATAAAACTATATAAATACATTCCATTTGATTCACTAATGGTTTTATAATTGAAATCAAGAGATCTTATCGGCTAGATCACTGAAAATCTTCTTGAATCAATGTATGATTTGTAGTTTTATGGCCATTAAAGGAGATATAATCTCCACCATCTATTCCTTCTGTAAGAATGGATGGTCCCAATCTAGCTGCATAAATCGATTTAAATCTCTTAAAAGAAGATGGGTGAAATCTCGACCATCTAACCAAAGATTGAATAACCGTGATGAATCTCCCAGTCCTTGCCACCATCTGAGCTGAATCTGTGAGGATCTAGCTATCTAAATCGGGTACCACCACATGAAAAGCAATACCACATTGGCGCCGCATAGCGCTACTCATTAAAAAGTGAAATTCCTTTTTCCTAATTAAAAAATGTCAAAAAATACCAAAAAATTCAAAAAATCATAGAAAATAATATACACATCTAAAAATACAAATAAGAGTTTTATGGACTCATCTTAGTTAGAGGAATCCATTAAACCCAAAATCCCCAAATATTATTTGGAAATTTTTTAGTTAATTTTAGTTTAAATAAAAGTAATCAAACTTAAATTAAACTCAAACCACTTTTCAAATTAATTTATAACTTTGGGGAAAGAAATTAAGGTTAAGCCACACATTAAGGTAAATTTTTCATAATTTATTGAAAAGTAAATAAAAAAATATAGAATTTCCATTCTTAACCCATAATTTAATGAAATTAAATTAATTTAAAATAAGAAAAATCATGAAAATTTATGAAATAATTTAAATCATCATAATAAACCTAAACACTTCACTGAAACTCTTTGAAATACAACAAACTAATAATTAATTCCAAATAATCAATATGAAATTGAAAATCATAATAAATCAACTATATTTTAAAACATTTGAAATAAATTAATCTTTGTAGAGGAATATAAGAAATATAATTTTGCCTAATTAAAACCTTAATTACTTTAAAATACAAATGTGATCAAATTGAAACTTTAGGGAAATCACATTGGCAAGGAACTATTCCTATAAAAATTTTAGGGTAAATTGATCTCTAGATTAAAAGTTATTAAATTTCCAATCTCTAGGTCAATTTACATGAAATATTAAATCAAAAAATTATATAAATTATAAAAAAGTCATAAAATCAACTTGAAACATATCAATTAGCACCATAACACTTAAAGAAAATTTTCTAACCCTCTGAAGTTAAGAAATTCAATTAACTATGCATTTAAAGCTTAATGATATAATTAGAACATACAATTTAATCAAGCTTTAAAAAATCAATTTAGAAAATTCACAATAAACTAATTATAATTAACAATATATGGTATGCACTCCGACATCCGAGGTGGTAAGGCTACTAGTCTGAATTAGGTCTTGATACCTCAAATCTCTGGTTTAATAATGACACGTACTTATAAAGTGAAATTATGAAAAGTTAAAATCTAAAAATTAAATTAAATTTTAAGAAACCTAAATTAAAAATTGAACTTAAAATGGCTAGTAAAGTCTTACCACACATCATTCACACACTAGATTATCATGGCCACCTACCCTAGATTTAGGTTAGGTTGATCTGTGATGTTTTGTGATGCGATGTGATATTTTTACTATTTTTGATGTATTATTTTAGATTGAATATCTAGGATTATTTGTTTGTTAGACTGGATGATAAGACACTCTTTTAGAACTAATGTTATCTTTTGTAGGGGGTTGTGCTAAAGGAATTATCATAATAAATTATAAAATTATCATTTGTTTACAAGTGCTAAATAAGTCCCTAAGCATAGCCCAGTAGGATAGGTGGGCTTGGCAAGCAACTAATGTTAAACTCATATGTTTGCAAATATAATTGTTGGTATGATGTTTGCATTCCCTAACATCTATTTTATAGGGTTAGAAGTTTATTTTTGAATTTTAAATATAATTTAATCTTAGAATTAAGTTAGGATCTATCAGGTCTAGGAATAGTATGAGCTGTTCCTACAAATTAGTAGTCCCCTGTGAAGCTCATGAAGGTCCCTAAAGAAATATAATCTTGGAAAAAATCCCATAGATCTAAACATTTAGTTCTAGGCCGGGTAGTATAAGGGCAGAGATCGGCTACGAACATTTCTTTCTTTTGGGGTGTATGGTAGTACCCGAGCATAATGGTTTGTTCTTCTAATTTAAATTTGGCTTGATTTATTTTGGGTGCATAATAGAATCAACCTAGTTTTCTAAGTTTTATTCTATTTCATGCTTTCTATGATTAATGCCTGGATGTTAGACTCTTAGAAAAAATAAATTTTCTACCCAACTTAAATCTAAACAAGTTAAACAAAAATAAAGAAATTCAAAACTTCTCACATAAATTAAAGCCTTACAAATAACTTAAAAACTAGAAAAAATTAGCTTTTGTGAATCATACTAGCATATTGCTCTAACTCTATGAATTGAGTGTTTCACCAATTGCACATATAAGGCATTTGACTTTTAAGGGTGACCAACTTCTTGGGGAAGTCTACCTTCTCTTCTTGATTTTGCTCATAACCACTTCTAATTACATGTCATTTAGGCATGAACACTTCTTGATTTTCCTTAATGAATTGTGAGCCAAAATGTTTAAAAGCTAAAAAGTTGCGTTAGTTATGTGCATATCATACATAATATGATCCTAGTGATTAGAGAGAGTCGTCAAGGTTCTTAGATTTTTTTCCTAAATTGTAATAGCCCATCCATCTTGCACGACGTAAAGGCTAGCATCATGGATTTAAAAATTCATTTAGGTCATGTTAGTTAAATCCTTCCAGGCAAGTTATAATTCCAGAAGAGTCAGAGATAGGTTCTTTTTCTCAAGTAAGAGAAAGTGCCAATAATTGCAAAAGTCATTGACTTATGTCAGAAGCATTTATAGACTTAGGTTCTAATGTATCCTTCTAGGAATATGTCTTCAACCCTAGGCATTTCTATACTCTTGTGCTACTAAAATCTAAGTCCTAGATTTGTAATAATATATCAATTCAAATATCAACAAATTTTATCTCAAAAATATAAAGCATAATGGTAGGATAGTTGAAATTCCTACTAAGCATACCAATATTTATAGGCATTTCCTACTTTATCTTAATTGGTCTCAAAAAGAACTCTTCCCCTTTTAAAGTGTTCTCTTCTGAAACCTTAATTTGACCATCCTTTGGAATCAACTTTAAAATCCATAAGAATAAGATCTTATTTCTTTAATCGAGAGCATTCTTATGAAGAGATCCTCATTCCTAAGATGTAATTAACTATAAGGGCTTACCTTTATAGAGAACTACAATCCAAGTATGAAATAATCATTGTCCTACTTTTTCATATAATTTAAGAGAAGAATCTCTGGAACATTAATAAGGCCCATTAGCCTTAGGAGTCCTTGTTTAAGTGTTTAAATCCATTATAGAACAACATGTTTGTCTTTCGAGAAAATATGTTGTTCCTTAATAATAAATTTGATTACCTAAATAAGAAATTTCTAAAATATATTTAGTGTCACAAATGTTTTCCCATAATCATGCATCTGTAGATGATGGTGTGACTAGTAAATGTAGCCACTCATAGCTTATAAGGGTGTACCAAACACTGACTTTGGGTCTCAATCTTCTACCTCATGATGTAATATGTGAGAACCCAAAAGCTTAATTATGCTTATAAAAGGAGCAGTATCTACACCTGGTTGACGCAATTCTGATTCCCAAAGCTAAGATGATCTATGAACCTCTCTAAAGGAACATTATGATTATGTTTTAGCTTTAAATTGAGATCATGTCTTGATAGAATCGAATCAATAGATAGAATGTGTGATGATCAAGCAAATGAATCCACAAAATATCCTTTCCAATCAATATATCCTGATGCCATGATAATTGATTATATAATCTGATTGAACATTGCAGATCATGGGCTTCAATAGTGTCCAATATTTGCTTCTTAGTGGACTTAGTAGGACACATATCCTCTAGCCTTTTTAGGTAAACATTATAGTAAATCTATAGTAAATTTGGATAAGAGAATCATATAAATTTTGTAGGCCTTATAAAAAGTAATAATATCTAAATTTGTAAATGAGCTATACTTGTATGTTTTAATTCAGTCTTCTCCAATTTCATAGTTTAAATTTACATTAAGATTTAATCCTTTTTGAATATATTGAATCCAAATTTATATTTAGACCCACTCCTTTTTGTGTATGTTGGTTATATTTAAAATTAAGCCTAATTCATATAGACAGGTTGGATTAAGTTTAGGTATAGATCCGATGCATTTAGACATGATGGAGTTTAAGGTTTAAATTTAGATCCAACCTTTTTGAGCATGATGGAATTAGAATTGGCTCCTTGTGCATGATGGAACTTGATTTGAATTTAGATCTATCCTCTTTATGCATGATAGATCTGATTCGACCCATTTAGGCATGATGGATCTTGATTTAAGTTTAGATATAGCCCTTTGGGCATGATGTATCTTGATATAAATTTAAATCTAGCTTTTTTTTCAGCATGATACACCTTTAAGTAAGATGGATCTTTGATTTAAATTTAGATCCGACCCATTTGGGCATGATGGATATGATCTTGCCACTTTATGCATGATAAATTTTAATTTAAATTAGACCCAGCCCTTTTGGGCATGATGGATTTGATTCTGCCCCTTTGGGCATGATAGATCTTGATTTCAATTTAGATCCAACCCTTATGGGCATGATGGATCTAATTCAGCCTCTTTGGGCATGATGGATTTGATCCGCCACCTTTGGGCATCACGGGTCTGATTGAACCCTTTTGGTCATGGTAGATCTTTGGTTTAAATTTAGATTGAGCCCTTCTAGATATGATGGATCTAATTTGGCCTCTTTGGGTAAGATGATTTTTTACTTAAATTTAGATCTGGACCCTTTGGGCATCATAGATCTAATCTGACCCATTTGGGCATGATGGATCTGATCCTCAACTTTGGGCATGATGGATCTTTGTTTAAAGATAGCTTTGATTAGAGAGAGTTTCACTTTGATGAAAAATTTTCTTGTATTGTAAGGCTTATAAAATTACCCATGTTGATAGGGGAATTTTTTTTGGAGATGTGTACATTATTCTTATACTTAACTAATAAGTATCTTCAATTGATAGATTTAGAGTTTTTTTTACTCTTGCATTTGTAAAGCATGACGTCTTTACTAGTTATGCATGATATCTCTTAAATGTAAAGCATGACGTCTTTACTAGTTATGCTTCAAGCTCTTCGAGTCATATTCAGACACTTTCCTTCGTTGTAAGTTTATTTTAAACTATCATATGAAATGAAGGTAGTTCAACTTCATGAGGAGGTATTATTTCAATTTTAAAGACTAAGTAGTATGACATTGCTTGTATAGTAATTTTGTATGTAGTATAGTATCACCATAAGGCTTCTATTAATTTATCATGACATTCCCTTTTATTTTTAGAGAATGTTATTTTGAGAAGTTTAATCAACATTTTGTTGAATGCTTTTGTGAGACCATTGACTCTTTGATTATATATTAAAGAATATTGCCAATCTATCATGTATTTCTTAATGAAGCAATAGACTTTGGCATTCTTAAAGGTAGTGTCATTATTAGATATAATTCTTCAAGGTATTCAAAATGTATAATATGGTCTCAAAAAAATTTCACTACATTGTTGCTTTAACTTCTTTTAATGGAATTTTTTCTATCCATTTGAAGAAGTAATCAATGGAAACTAAAATGAAACAATGTCTCCTAGATGATGAATGATTTATTAGGCCTATTATATTGGTTCCCCAACTTTCAAATGGCCAAGATGCCACTTTGGATGTAAGTGATTAGGTGGTCAATGCAACATGTTTGTATATGTTTGACATTGATGATAACTTTTTAGCATGTTCAATGTAGCCTTGAATTATACTAAGCTGATAGCATTCCATTCATTTGATTTTAATTTTTATTTTAGGCTGGATTGGTGTGCACCACATTACCCTTCATGGACTTTAGTCATCACCATATTTGTTTCATCTGGTCCTAGGCATCGCAACCATATATGGTTGAATGAGCACTGATATAGTGTATCATTCACAAGTGCACATCATATCACTCTTTATGAAATTTGATGAGCTTTTGATTTATCTTTTGATAATCTGCTGCCTTTAAGGTTGGTGATGAATTGTTCTCATTAATCATCTTATTATATTATTATTGAAATCTCTCAATTTTCTTTAGCATTAAAAGCTTGCAAAAGGATATGTGTCAATGCTAGTCTGCTTTGGACTATTATTGTAATTAGCTCTCCCTGAGGGTCTATCATTTCTTTAGCTAATTTAGCTAATGCGTTAGCTTTTCCATTATCTCAATGTAACACCCTTGTAATTATTACTTCAAGGATTTATTTCAGAAGCTCTAAGACATGTTTATGATAAAGCACCAATTCATTCTTGTTTATCTTGAAAGTTATAATTATTTATTAATTATAAGTTGAGAATCTTCATAAACATGAAGTTTCTTAATTTTCTTGTTAATTGCTAGCTCTAGACCCATAATTAGTACATCGTATTCAGCTTCATTATTGGTTTAAGCTTCATTCATACTATATGAATATGGGAGAATACTACCTTATAGTTTCACAAATATTAAGCCAACTTTGACATGTACTATAGGTAAACCAAGTGAATTACCTGGCTTTATTGATGAAGCTCTATCAAAGTAGAGTTCCCATTCTGATGATTGTTGAGCTTCTTCACTTAAAATATTTCTTCATTAGGTAATTCATTGTTGAGTGGAGAGTTTATTGGTAAGGGATAGTAGCTAGAAAGTTAGCCAAAGCTTGCCCTTTTATTGCCTTTTATGAGATATATGTTATATGAAATTGAAGTAATAGAACTACCCATTTAACTAAGTGGCCAATTAGTGTAGGTCCAATCATTAGAAATTTAAAAGGATCAATTTTAGATATCAAAGTTATTTTATATCATAGCATATAGTATCACAGTTTCTGAGCAACAAATATCAATGCTAAACATTACTTCTTAATAAGAGAATATCTTATTTTGGCTCCTATCAGACATCAACTTATATAATATAAGACATTTTTCTTTCTTTCTTCATTATTTAAGCTAAGAAAGTTCCCAATGACTTTTCTAAGGCTGCCATATAAAATATTAATGTCTTTCCCATTATAGGTGCTACCAAAATTAGAGGATGTAAGAAATATAATTTTATGCTATCAAATGTTTCTTAACAAGCATCATCCCATATAAAATGTTATGACATTTTTCATCAATCAAGTGAAAGGTTGACATCTCTTTGAAAGATTAGAAATAAACATTTTAATATAAGCTAGTTTTCCTTATAGTGAATGTAGTTGCTTTAAAGTCTTAGGCGATGACATTTCTATAATTAGTTTTATTTTAGAGGGATCAATTACAATCCCTCTATGGTGCATAATAAATTCCAAGAATTTTTTAGCAGTCACACCAAAAATATATTTTAATGTATTCATCTCTAAGTTGAAACTTTAAATTCTTTTGAATACAACTCTTAGATCACTTATGTGTTCATTTTGATTCTTATTCTAGACAACCAAATCATTAACTTAACATTCCACAAGTCTATGTATTTGGTTGTTGAAGATGTGGGGTCATTGCCATTCGGTATGTAGCGCTAGCATTTTTCAAGTTAGATGGCATCACTTTGTGGCAATATATGCTAGTTAGTGTGTGGAAGGAAGTATGCTTTTCATCATCTAAAATTAATTTAATTTAGTTATAAATTGATGAACCATCCATGAAGAAGAATATATCATAGTTTGATGTGTTGTATACCATGAGTTCTACATTGGGTAGGGGGAAGTCATCTTTTGGGCATGTTTTGTTTAAATCCATAAAATCAATTCATACATAATTTTTTCCATTCTTTTTCCTTACTAGAATAATAATGGCAATCTAGTCAACATACTTCTCTACCTGGATAAATTCTACTTCAATTAGCTATTTGTTTCAACAATTACAAGCTCTTCAATTTTCAATTGAATTCACCATGATGCTTATTTTAGTACATCAAGTTTAATTATAAGTTTATGTACAACCACATATGGCGGTGGGCCTGGCATTTTCTTGTAATTCCATGCAAAATAATCTTCATATTCACAGAGTAGTGCTTTTAATTTCTGCAATCTTTTTGATGTAAGGTTAGCACTAACAAAGGTCAGCCTAGGTTCTTCTTCAATACTTAGGTTGATTTTCTAAAGTTCATCAATGGTGGATTGACTGCCTTCTTCGAATTCCCTTAAGACTTATTTGAGGTCAATTATTAGTTTCTTTTCAGGTATATTCTTATTTGAAATATTTCTTCATTCATTAGTAGTTTCTAAAGGGACTTTTTCTTTATAAGATATGGTATAGCATGAGCTCATTAGAGGAGATGCTAAATAAATATATCCTAATCCCCATGTGGTTAACTTGCCAAGCCATATGGAATTTTGGGTACTTTGCGAAGGTCTTTTAATTAATCAACCTTGAGTGCTTGATTGTATAGGCTGAATGTTATTTTTAAGATGATTTTTTAGAGCTGATGAGTAGTATTGAGAAATCATTATTGAAATATCTTCTTACTCAAAAGCATCTTCTTCTAACAACATTTGTGTAGGATTTATGATTCAATTTTCTATTTTATAGAAAAGGTTCCCATGTCCATTATAGCCTTTTCTAGAAGGGACATAGAAAGTTTCCAGCAAATATATTTCCTCATTTTTTAATGTTGTTAAGGCTTTCATATGCACCTTTGGCACTATAGTTATTATCATAGCTTTCTTGAAAATTTGGGATTCGGATGCCCTTATCAAAGAAACATGAGTTTTCTCTAATTATTTTGCCACTTTACTAGTACTAGCTTCTTCTATATTTTAGCTTTGAGGCTTTTTTGGGTTGATAAAGTACTAATTTCACTTCATCATCTTCAGTATCACTATCAAAATGAGGAATTACCTTAAGTTGCATTGATTCATTAGTACTTTTTCCCTTTGAATTATCATCTTTTAGCATTAGTTTGATGATTGGAGTCACATGCTTTTAGGAATTAACTTCCTCTACTTTCTTAGTTATGAAGTACATGGCATCATCGTATATCCTTATCTCATGTGTCAAGAATGGATTCATGTCACCATTAATTTGATGTTCTTCACCATTTTGAATATACTTCATACATTGATAGGAAGTTGAAATTACTATGTTGTATTCATTAATCCGTGACATACCAAGAAGTACTTTGTAAGTAACTTGGGCTTCAATCAAAAGAAATTTAGCCTCTGTGTACAGTTTTTTGAAGGCATAGCTAGAATAAGATATCTTAATGTTTGTTGTCCTTGTTCAATGAACTCTTGTAATAATACTATACTTTTATCCATATAATGAGCATCCAAGGCTAATGTCCAAAGAGTTTTAGCTATTAAGAGATTGACTGAAGTGCTTGGGTCAATTAATATTCTTTTTATGCATAGAATTTCTTTTAGCTATGACATAAAAGGGTCAATTATGTTTGGTCATCTTTAATAATAGGTCATCATCATTGAATGTAATGGTTGATAATTTATGAGAGGTTAAATCAACTTTCATCTTTTCTTTAGGCTGTTGTACTTCGTTCAGTTACGTATTGCTAAAGACTTTGATTAATGTCTCATGTATATCTTTTGGCAATATGAGAGAATCATAAATACTTAACAAAGTAAGGAGTTTGTGTAAATGTGCTAGAACATTATAGTCTACTCTAGTTTTGGTAGACTTTTAATATTCGACCAATGATGGAGGTAAAACATTTTCATTAATTGGAATTTTTTTGCCTTTATCATTGGCTTTCCATCGTGGAGGTGGAGAGATTCATTTTTTACTTCTTAACTAGACTTGAGTTACTTTTTTTGTCTAATCTTCTTTATCTGAAGTCTCTAAAATTCTATGCTTCTTCAAAATTTATGGAGTTTTCAGTGCTCTCAAAACTAATGCCTAGTTTAAGATGTAATTTTTGAGCATGATTTAACCATTCATTTAGTGAGCTTTTTCTCTAGGAAAGCATAGTTCTTCCTTATAGTTGGTTAAATTTGTAATAAAATATATGACATGACACATTTCTATAAAACCACTTCTTTATTATGTCAAGTTGTAAGTGATGTATATATTCTTCGACTTTAACTATCCTTCGAGGAGGAGGTTGTTCATACTCCTCTAGAAAGTCAATCATCTTTGGTGTTTTAGATTTTGGTTTTCTATATTTTCTCTTTTACATTAATTTGTAGTGATTTCATAAGGAAGACTGATTCATTTTATCTGCTTCTTTATATTACATAAAACTTTCCCCTTATTGAGGAAGAGCCTTTTTGGATATATTTTAGGCTCTAAGGAATTTGTCCTCCAGATGCCTTCTATGGCTAAAAGAAAATTAATCATCCTTTTAGTCTTTTTAAAGATGAATGTCTCCCAACCACCTTCTTCTTCTTCTTGTATTTTTGGAGCTTTTCCCTTATCATCATTTATATTCAAAGTTCCATTTGGCTCAACATCTTTATCTTTAGCTTTTTGGATTGGTGTGTTGTAATAATTTTTAGGATGTACCAGTACAATACTTAATAAGGTGAATTCCCCATTTTGATAATTATTTACTACCAAATCTTTAAAAACAAAATAATCTTCAATTAGATGACTTATGAGCCTATGAAATGGATAATAGTTGGGATCGTCAACTTTGTCTACTTGGTTTGGTCGTTATGGCTATGTAATTATAATCCCAATTTCAGGTGTATTTAAAGATCTTGGCAACAAATTCTCTTTTGAATGAGTACTACTTAGACATCTTCTATTAGAGGGTTGACCCTTTTTCTTTTCCTCTCTAGGCTTTGTTATAGGTCATGAGGTTTGCACCTCCATTTCACATTTTATCAACCATGAATGTGAATATTGTATTCACATCATTCTTTTTCAAATTTGATTATTTTCTTTTTCTGAAGAGAATATCATTGTAGTTGGCATTAAGGACTTTTTGCGTAGGGAGCTTTTTGAACTTGGCTATATGATCCAATAATTTTTAAAACATATTAATCATAGCCATGGCTAAATATAGGTCATTTGATCATCGATATTCCTCTTAAGGAATTCTACTGCATGTTTTCCTATGAGCTGTTGATCATATTTCATGCTTAAATTTCTCCATCTCATAATGTATTTTGTAACACTCACATCTTTCCTTCTCTTTTTTAAGGAGAGATCTTCTATAATTATTGGTGGATAAATTTTCTTCCACCAATGAGTTTTATGACTATTCATAATGAATAGGCAATCTGGTAGCTCTACGAGAGGCATTATACTTTCTCTTAGTCCTCCTGGACATTTTAGTGCCTGAGGAAGATGCTTCATGGTCATTACTGGCTAGAGTAAAAGTTGCATCTTGTGGGATAATAAGCTCCCCTGATGCACTACTAAGTGGATTGATAATGATAGACTTCAACTTAGCTTGACAACCATCTTATGTTTAGTAGGCATTGTCGACATTTCCTTTGACATCCTATCAAAAATGAACACCTTTTGAGGTTAAGGCTTTAGGCTTGGGCTTGTTTGGAATGATCATATTCAGTCTCCTTCCTTTCTTGAAAGCCTTTGACATTTATGTGCCCTTAATGAGAGGCTTAATTATAGGTATGTGGTGAATTTTTAAGTTCATCTAAATGAATAAATGGAAACAAAATTATGCTAGGTTGAACACCACATACATCCATAGATGTTTTTATTAGGGTGATCGGGTATGACATTGAGGAATGATGTACTATCTTGAGAGACAAAAATTACCATCCTACAATAGACTTAATCACTTAATAAGGACTGATAAGGATAATGGGTCTTTGAATGTACCAGAGATTTTTTCCCTGCCTTACATTGAAAAGTAAAATATGGTTTATTTAAATTGGGTTCATTAAATTCCCTACAGAGGCAAGCTCATAGTTAATTACATCTTAAGAAATAAGATTCCTTAAAAATACTCTTGATTAAGGTAAATGATTATTGTCTCTAAAGATTCCAAAGATAGGACTATCAATCAATTGGTTATTTTTGAAAGATCAAGTGGGATTGATCAAAAGGAGAGAGTTATTATCAAAATCAAAAGGAGATAAGTAGGGAGTACTCACGATGATAGAAAACCTAGCGAGTATCCCAAACAATCCTATGATTGGGCTTTATAATTTTGAATTTGAAGAGAATTCTATATTTGAATTGAATTTTTATTAGAAATCTAGGACTTACAATTCCATGATACAAGATCATGAAAATTCATAAGAGGTGAGGATTTATGCTATAGCCACAAAGGGAAACAACAATCTCGGATCCTAAATCTAGAGAGCTTTAGCGAGGGCCAAAACATGACCTAAATCTAAGGAGAAAATGGGCATATGGTTTACCTCTACAAGAGAGGATAAACCATTTGTTGGACTTACAACTGCACGGGGTGGTGGCCAACTAACTCCTCATATAATTTTAAATACATGTAGGCAAGTCTTATTCTTTTTTGCAAGATAGAGGCTTTGTTTTAGAAGAAGACTAAGTCCTTAAACTCACTCCCTAAGAGACTAGATCATGTAGGGCATGATCTCATGACTTAATCTAATACAAATTTTGTTAAGTTTATTTTCATTTTTAGACAATTAATTTAACACGGGCTGTGGGATTCATATGCCTAATGCATTAGAAATTGGTTATAGGCCAAAATCAGCAAGAAGGAGGTGTGTTTCCACTATGTCTCTCAAAGGTTAAGCCATGTTCTCTGGCAAAGGTGGAAGCCCTCCATGAGCAAGAGTGAAGCAAGATGATTTTATGCATGATGTGAACATACAACATCCAACTATGAGGTTGTTAAATCTTTTATTATTTTGATTTATATCCTAGGCTTTAGGTGAGGTTATGAGTTATTTAATTTTAATTTTTTTGAGTTAAGCAATTGGATAGAAAATTTATTTTTCTTTAGGAGTCTAATTGCATCCAGCCCATTCATCAAATAATGAAGAAACTAGGAAAATCATGTCATCTTAATGCACAAGCTAAATAAACATCAAATAATTTTATAAAGCTAGCGCAAAAGAGTAAAAGGCCTTTGTGGTCAGGCTCCACAGCAAGAAATGTGGATAGCCGAGTTCTACCCTTATATAACCTGGATTACAAATGATTAATTAGAATTTAGAAGGAATTTATGTTATGGGGGTCTTCATTCTTCATTTCTTTGTTTCTTCATTTTCTTCATTTTTTTATTTGCTTCTTTCCTTCCTTCCTTTTGGCTTGGTTGGAATGTGATTGCTCCAAAGGCTTCACTTGATGCATAAGACATAGTCTTATGACCAATGTTCACCTCCACTTCCCCATAACATTCATTCAAAATCTTAATTGTAACAATTACATGAAAATAGGAAAGGTAAATCTAACTAAAACTTGCAAAATAAAGATTAGCTAGACACACCACACATCCCAAGAAGTTATATGAATAAATTAGACTTAGCACCCCACACATGGGTAACCAAGTCCACATGGCCTATTTTGGATCATGCTTAGGGTATAAGCAACCGCAGCTATTTATATTTTTATTATAGCTCCTTAAGCATAATCTCTAGAAGACATGATTAGACTAATATCACCTTCTATCCACCTACACCCTAATCGTCTAAAAAAAACATTACTTCACAAAATAAAATCCATCAAACCATGCATACAACATTGAGCTAGAAATGGTGACTTAGCCTAATGTGTGTGCCATTTAAGGCTTGTGTGGCATGTCTTAACTAGGCTTTAAGATTGGAATTTTCTAAGTGTGAAAGGATTCAACTTAGAGGGTGGTTTCATTTTAAGTGATTTAATTGATTTGCCCAATTTTATTTGATGATTTAATTTGATTTCAATGAACCTACATTTAATTACTAAGTGTTATAAAGAGAAGAAAAGAGAAGAGAACTTCTCTTTCATCCCTACCTTAAGTAATTTCTAAGGTAGATTCATTAATGATTTTTTTTAGTGAATGTTTTATTATGTGTTTTAATTAACCATAAGTTTAGATTTGCTCTAAATAAACATATTCATTAAGAAAGGCATCTTAGGACTAATTAAGATAAATTACTATCACATAACACACAACCATTTATTTCTTTCCAACATGTATACCATGCATATGAATGATCCTAAGCATATCTATACATGTAAAGAAAAATCTTAGCACACCTTAATGATGAATGCAAAGAGATGTTCTTTAATCAAATTTGGATGATTCATGAATGCATGATTTTATTAAGTAGAAAAGAGGGACTCTTTTATCCATTAATCAAATACACATTTACATGTATGAAAGACATAAGTGAGTACGATGCCATTATTTTCTACACCATGGGTGTAAGGTACAAGACCTACTTGGGGCTACTTAAAGCCTCACAACCCCGAGATGTCCAGACTAATATACCTTTTCTTACATACATGTGCATGTACAAAAAGAAAGCAAATGGATAAAGAGTCATGCAAAAGATTTTTTTTGTTTGATTTGGTTATGCAATTTACATGTGTAAATGTGAAGATCCTTCTTAAGTCATAACATGGAATGGCATAGGAATTGATTTGATCAAGTGTTGTGTTCTTTTCAAATGAACTATACACTTTGTAAATCCTATTCAAATCCATGTTAAGAGAAGAGAAGGAAAGTAACACCAAATGCACAACTTATGTTATAATCACATGGAAGCTTATAAGTATTTATAAGTAACATACCTTCATTTGTAATTTTTGATTTATAGGTTTTAAAAATATTTTTTGATTTACTAGTGATAATAGCCACTCATATTCTTAACTTTTAGCTAAAATATGCAACTTGATGTAAATTGAAATATTTTATTTAATTTGATCTTTCAAAAGATATGAATGCATGATTTCATATGACAAACACCATCTAGCATGCTTGGAAAGAAATAAAGTGATGTAAGTATGTAACTTCATTCACCCTAATTAATTCCTAAGGACAATCTTATAAGATAAGATTATTCAAAGTGAATCAAAATTCTTTAAAGAGATTTTTTTATTTTTGAATTTGATTTTGATTTAAGAGATGTGAAAAGAGTTTGCTGGTCCTAACTCATTTCCCCTATGTGTGAGTTAGTTTAGTTTAATTTTAAGATGTTTAGATTGATTTTTATGTTTTATTTAGGTTAAGGTGTGAATTAAATCCTTTCATTACCCCTTACCTACACCACTTTAACATAATTATTCAAATAATTGTGAGCCAACATATGATATGCAACCACATGGAATTTAAATCAACAATGCACCTAAGAAAGAAAGGGGCCTAATGCAATTGGCTCACAATTATTGATTAAATTAAGCTAAAGGATTTAATTAAGTTTTTTCATAACCATCCCACACATATGAGTTGGAAATGATTTCCTTAAATTTACCTTAGGCTTTTGAACACCTAAGGATCTACCCAACAAGAGATTGATTAATTTCAGATTGGTTTTAAAATTTTAATTAGATTAATTAAATAGATCATTAGTGGATTAGTCCTTAATTAGGTTTGGATTAAGGAAGCAAGGCGATTTAGGGAATAGCTTAGGAAAAATATCCCAAAATCATCCCATATGCCTCCTATTCACTTAAACAATGTCTAATTATCTCAATTAAGGGATTAATTCACTTTTCATATGATTGATTATTCTTAATTACAATAAGAGGGTGATTAGAGGTTCATTAATTAATTTTCTAAATTAACTCATTAATAAATCCCAAAAAAATTAAAGGAGACATAAGTCATTCCACTGAACATACCCAAGAAATTTGGAATTAATTAATGAAGTCATTAAGGAGTAATTAAGGTTATTAAATTTTTAATTAAACCCAAATTAAGGAAAACCCATTATTCAAAATCAATTAAAGACTATTTTATTAGATTCCCCTCTGAATTATCTATAAAATGAACTTGAGTTTGCAGTTTTTGGATTTTTCTACATTTAATTATGAATTTCTGAAATTTTTATGACTAAAGGGTAATTAAATAGCCTAATTAATCTAATCATCCCGTGGATCACGCGTGATGCGCTTTCCACATGGTGTGACGGGATTGGGTATTTAAGTTGTCAAATCTCGCATTAGCTTGGCGCTTTCACGGGCCGTCAAGGATCGACGGTCGGATATAAGCTCATGGTTATGAAGGATAAAATCAATGGATCTAAAGCATTTAATCAAGGTCATCTATCCAAAAAAATCGATGGATGGCCCATGATTCATCCCTTTACTGCGGAGGAGGAGATCCTCCATGGCTTGATCCGAGCTCACTTGATCTCGAATAAGGTTGGGATTCATTGACACCATCTAGAAGCATAGAGAAGAAGATCCAATGGTGGAATTTTAATGGGATTACAATTCCCTTCACAAAGGACCAAGCATTTTTCAATAGGAGCTCGTTTTGAGTCATACCTCTGAGGCTATTATCGGTGCTTCCAATGGAGGAGGTGGTTTCTTCTAGTGGATATGAAGCTCTGTTGAAAGTTGCAAGGTTCAATTTGCAGTGGATCTTCCAATTGACTAAAGCTTGCTTCAATGGCTTGTGACTTTGGTCTAGGCCTTTATTCCCATGGTTTGGATGCTTGGAAAACATCTTGGGTGAGCTCGACTTGCCTCCTTGATGGTGCTTGCAAAGTGAATTAGACTTTAGTTGAGAATTGAGTAGGTTTGAAATTTCCCTCACCTCCACTATTTCGGCTTTGAAGAAATCTGAGAAGGAAAAATTTAAATGAGCTTGGGAATCTTTGGAAGCTTTCCTTTGATCCTCTGAGCTCAATCGAATGCAGAGCGATAGTTTGAGTGGAAATGACAGGGAGTATATCTCCCCCTACTTGGATCGGATGGTAAGCTTGCTTTGCCATTTTGATCAAATTGAGGAGATTGAATGTGTTGTTTGATTGTTAGGAGTGTCATGTGCTTCAGTTTTGGCAGAGGAGTGGAAGTGTGGAGGTGCACATATGTTAAATGAGTGTGGGAGGTGATCCATGTGGAGAATTTTGAGTGGAGTGGTCAGTTTGGCCTTAGGTTGGGTCATGTGCACCATCTCCCTTAGTGTCCAAATGGTCCTAGGAGGATGCCAAGTGGATCTTGAGTTGGAATATGATCAAATTCAAAGTGAATTTGATCATAGGTTTCCCTTTGACCTAGGGGTAAAATGGTCATTTGGCTTTGATTTTTGATTTGGGCATATTTGGAATGATTGAAAAATGGGTTGTGCAAATTTTTAATGAATTTGTAGTTTATTTGATATGATTTGGCTCAAGTTGACCCATTTAGGTCAAAATGGGTCAACTTGGGTCAAGTTGACCAATTAGTCAAATTGTGTCAAACCATGGGTTAGTCAAGCTCAAATGATCATTTTAGCCTATGGTATCATTGGTTTGGTTAAATTTGATTTATATTTGATTTTAGTTCATTTGAGTTCACTTAGGTCAAATGGGCCAAGTTGACCAATTTGACCCATTTGACATGATTAGGTTAGGTCATGGGTTGGTTTAGGCTTGGTTGATCATTTGAAATGTATTGCAAGCTTTGGTTTCAATGAATTTTGGTTTGGTTTGATTTCAAGTTGATTTGGTCTTTTAGGTCAAGTTGGGTTCATGGTCAATTGGGCTTGGTTGGGTCTAGTTGGCCAATTGAGGCTTTGGTCAAGTTCAACAAGTGATTTAGAATTAATTTGACCCATTGGTTGTAATCAATTTGGCTTAGATCAAGAATTTACATATTTTGACTTTTTAGGTCAACTTGGGTCAAGTGACCAATTAGGCTAGGTTTGGCTCAAATGATGACTTCGTCATGTTCAATCATTGATTTTGGATTGGTTTAGATCAATGGTTTCTATCAATTTGGCCTATGGTGGATTTTGGCTAGTTTAGGTTTCATTTGGGTTAAGTGTTGACTTGGTCAAAGGCTAGGTTTGACTTGGTTTGACCCAATTTGGGTGATTGATCATCTTAGGATGATTGTTGCTCACAATGTGAGGCTTAGATGGACTTAGTTCAATCCAATTTGGGTGGGATTAGACTTTGGCTTAAAAAGGTGCTTTAGGTCACTTTGGGTCAAGTGAGCTTAAATGGGTCAATTGACTTGATCAAGGCTTGATTCAAGTTTGGTTGATCTCACATATGGATTAATGATTGAAATATAAATCCAATTGCAAGTGATTTGAAGTCAAATGGGCTTTGATTCATTTGACAATTTCAAGTCAAAAGGGTGAATATGGGTTTTACTTGGGTTGTTTGATTTTAGTTTGATGATTGAATTTTATGTTTATATTTGGGTTTATGATTGAAGGATTCATTGTTTGAAGAGAAAATCCAAAGGTTTGGATTGATTTGAGAATGATTTGGTCAAGTTCAAGAATTTGACTTGAAAGGGTATAGGTTGGATTTTGGCTAGATTTGGATTTGAGTTTTGAATTTGATTTTAGTTATTTGAATTTATATTTCATTTATATTTGTGAATATAAATGAGAATATAAATGGGATATGAGAAAATCTCTTGAGTTTGAAGTGATTCGGATTTGATTTGAGCTAAGTTCATAGATGAAATCAAAGTGATTTAGGAAAGATTTTTGGATTTGGAATTGAGTTTTGGATTTAGTTCTGGTTATTTAAATTTATATTTCATTTACATTTGTGAATATAAATGAGAATATAAATGGGTTTTGAGAAAATATTTTGACTTTGAATTGATTTGGATTGTTGGAATGGATTTGAATGATTTGAGAAAAGTCATTTAAGTTGAAATTTGATTTGAAATTTGATTTGGAATTGATTTGGATTTAAAGTTCATTTGGATTTGAGGTTGATTTGAATTTGATGTTGATTTAATTTGAATTTGATTTGAATTTGAATTTGGTTTGAATTTGAGGTTGATCTAGATTTGAAGTTTGACTTGAAAGAAGGAAGTAAGGATTGGGTTTAAGCTATAGGGTAGGCAAGTTTTCCTAAAACCACTATGGCATAACATATTCCTACGGATAACTCTTCTAAGTCTCTAAGGTTAGGTTAAGTGTTCACCTTATCACTAGAGGTATCTTAAAACTAAGGAACTCTTAATGTCTAGAGGAGTCCTATGTCTAAGATGGAGAAGTTGAGAGCTCACTCCAAAAGTGAGGTCAACAAAAGGCACCCAATAGGTGTGGTGTGACACAGGTACATCGTGTGTTAATGAATGATGAACAACATCGAACGATCACAAGCACTAACAGAAATGATCTACTCCCCAACCAGGAGGTGTAGAAGGAATCAAGAGCCTAGTGCAATGCAACTCTACTTATGCTTAAGACATAAGAAAGTGGAGGAGGAATCCACTTGGGGATTGAGTAACTGAGCCTTCCACTAAGGGAAAAGGTTCAAGTCATCCATTGACGGATGAAAGGTTTTGATTTGATTTGTGCCTCACAGGAGAGAAAATTGATTTGATTTATTATTTTATGATTTGGTGTTCCATTGGGATGAAATGTGAACTCTCCACTAGGGGAGCAAGTTTAAGTCATCCACTGGGAAAAGAGGTTGTGAAATCCACTGGGGAATTAGAATTCAAGATCTGCTAGGGAACGGAAAGACTTGCATCTAGTTGAGGAGAAGTAGATTGATTTGATTTGTCTGTTTAATTTGACTCCATTAGGGAGGTTGATTAGATTTTTTTTATTAGTTTAATTTGACTCCAGGGTGGAGGTTGATTTTGTTTAGATTTTAAATTTTAAATTTGAACTCTGTTAGTTTGCGATGGATCGCACCGAGTAGGGACCATGTCGGCCTTGATCTAGCTCAGATTTACCAATCCAAAGGGGTAGTCTACCAATCACATAATCGGACTATCCAACCAAAGGGGGTTGCCTTTCGGTGTGCAGCAACTGTACAAGGAAAAAGCATAGTAGACTTATATCTTCCAAAGTAGGGATCAAAAATTAGAGTGATCAGTTGGTGAAGAAATGGATCGAACCCAACCTAAGGCTGACTACTGAGTGAATGCTGCTGGGGGACTCAAATCGGCTCAAAGATAGTCAAAATTAATTTCATTTTTAATTGTATTTGATGGATCCCATCGCTTATGCGATGGGCGAGTAGGGGCATCACCTGTCTATCTTGATTTACCAATCCAACGGGAGTAGCTTCTCGGTCGAGGGGAGAACTATCCAACCAAAGGAGAGTCTTTCAGTTTGTAGCGGTTAATTCAGGGAAGAAAGCAGAGGGACTCACATATTTCCTGAATAAAAGACAACTAGGGCAACACATTAGTAAGGTAACATGTTAACCAGACCTAGGGTTGCCCGTCATTTTGTGATAGTCATGCTAGAAAGAATGCATAATAGACTTATATCTTCCAAAGTGAAATAAACATCAGGGTAACCTATTTTTGGCCAAATAGATTGAACCCCTAAGGACTCGAGAGTGTATTGGGACTTATCTCTACTCGAGTTGTCAATTCCTATAGGAGTTTTGCGACCGCCCTAAAGATAGAATGCCTACTTGGGAAAGGGGTCGTTGGGCTTGAATTCCTAATCCATAAGAGAATTAAATTGTTTATTTTATTTATTTATTTATTGTGGACCTTGTTGGTTTGTAAGGGATCATACTGAGAAGGAGCTTATATCAGCCTAGACCTATCTCAGATTTACTTAACCAAGGGAGAATCTATGCATCCACTGAACAAATTCTCCAACCACAGGGGTGGCTACTAGGAAAGGGGGATTGTTCAATCCAAGAGTAACCTGGGTAGTGCCTAAATGGGGTTGCAAAGGACGTGATCCAAATAGAGTGCCCATAAGGAGAGCAGGGCTTTATCCAAAACCCTAGAGAAGATAATTTGCATAGGTATTCGGTGGCCAACTCATGGGGAAAATGTGGGGACTCACATCTTCCAAGTGTGGTGTATACACCAGGTGAATTGCTGTCAACATAGCAAAAATCAACCAACCTAAGGTGCCCGTTGGTTTGCGACAATCAGCATAGGAAGAGATCATCGGGGACTCACATCCTCCTATAGCATAAATGATTATGGGGATTGTCTATCTTTAGCTCGACAGGTGCTATCTGATAGGGCGACTACTAAGTGAATGCCACTGGGTGACTTATATCAACTCAAAATTAGTCAAAAGGAAAGGAGCTACTGGGGGGCTTATCCTAAGCCTCAAGTATACTCAACCTAGTTAATGTATGATGGGTAGTTCAAGAGGAAAGCATGTAGGCTTACATTCTCTTAAATGAAGTTAACATGAGGTAGCTTCGGGCTGCGGAAGTACAACTGCTCGGTTTGCAATGGTCAAGTCAGAAAGAAAGCATGGGGACTCACAACCCCTAGACAAGTGACCATTGGGGTGATGTACTAACAAGGTAGTATGCCATCCTGACCTAGAGCAGCTAATGAGTGAGTGCCACAGGGGGCTTGCTCTCACATCAAAATAGCATGAGATAAAAGATATGTGTTTATTTTTGTTCTTGTGTTAAAGGGAATAGGATGTCACTTGGGTTATCTCACACCTACCTTAAACACGTTAGGGGATTTGATGAAATAGTGCCAAGGATGGTAGTTGTAATTCCAACAAGAAAGGATGCTTGGGTTCTCTTACAAATAACTTAGTTGTGCTAATCAAAATAGGATGCCTCTCCGTCTTATCACACTTATTCTAGTAGCATTAGGGAATCGTGTTCAACTTGTGTTTGTGTTGTGAAAGAAGGATAGGATGCCTCTTGGGTTCTCTTATACCTATCCTAAACACATCATGGCAGATTCACAAACAAACAAACAAAAAGAAGAGAATATTTTGATGAATTGGAATATAATTTTTTATGATAATTATTTTTAAATATGATTTTATGGGTAATATTTCTTCAAATAGAGCCCATTAATTGAAAGCATCGGGTGTTCCCCTTTATAATCAATAAGCTAATAAGATCCTCTTTAGTGGTCCTTCTCTATGGTAAAAGGGCCTTCCCAAGTGGGTTCAAACTTGCCTCCCATCTTTCAACGGGCAATAATTGGTCTCTATAGAACTAAAACAAGCTCTCCTACTTGAAAAGATCTAGGGCGGACCAGCTTGTTATGAGCTTGAATCATTTTTGCTTTGTATAACTCGAGGTTCTAGCACGCCCGTAAGCGTCTCTCCTCCAAACCATCGAGCTCTTCTAACCAACTTGGCATTCTTCTTTGTAGTGATTTTACTACCCAATGCTATCCTTAGTGATGGGAGTTGAACTTTTAATGGTAGAATGGCTTCAAACCCATACACTAAGAAGAATGGGGTAGATCGAGTTGGAGTTATGTATGGATCGGTATGCTCACAATGCTTCAATTAATTCATGCCACTGTCGCTTGTTGTCATCCAATGTCTTCTTTAGTATCTAGATGAGAGTTTTGTTAAATGCTTCTGCTAGGCCATTCACGCTGGGGTAGTAAATAGTGGAGTATCTCCAATCTATACTGTGTCTTCTGGCGAAGCTATTGATCTTAGTGCTCTTAAATGCAATACCATTATCAAATATAATTCATCAAGGTACCCCGAACCTATATATGATATGGTTCATAAAAACCTAGAGCACATGCTAAGCTATGACCTCTCTGAGTAGGATTTCCTCCGCCCACTTGGAAAGTAGTCAGTGGCAGCTAAGATGAACTGATGACCTTTGGAAGAAAGAGGATCGATAGGACCTACAATGTTGGTACCCCAACACTCAAATGGCCATGAGGCCAATGTAGGATGTAGAATGTTGGGTGATTGATGTAGGACCACACCGTGTACATGACAATGACATCTTCTAGATACATCATGCAATCTATAATCGTCGAAGGCCAGTAGTATCCTAGTCTCTTGATCTTTGCTTTCATCTTCAGACTGGATTGATGTGCTCCACATAAATCTGAATGTACCTCAGTCACAATCCTATGAGCTCCGTGTTTATCTAAATAAAGTAACCAAATTTGATCGAAGGACCATCCATATAAGGTGCCATCCACAAGAGCATAGGATAGAGCTCTCTGTTTTATCTAATGGTCTTGTGATTTCTCTTGAGGTAGTTCACCTCTAATCAAGTAATCTATGAATGGTTTCCTCCAATCCAACTCCTTGTCCTTTTCGGCAATGACAACCACCCTTTCAAGAGAAAGTCTCTTGATGAGTTCAACGTCAATAAGGGATAAGACTTGTCTATTTTGGAACCTTATTAGAATGGACTCATCTTTTGGACATGCCAATTCTTTGGCAAGTTTGGCCAAAGCATCTGCTACTGTGTTCTCTCTTCGAGAGACCTTATAGATGGTGACCTTAGAGATTTGGGCCAACAGCTTCATGGTGTACTCATGGTAATGACAAAGCTTAGGTTTTAGAACCTTATAGGACTTGACAATCTGGTTGATGACCAACTCAGAATCCCCATAGATGTTGATGCTCTTGACATACAATGTAATGGCTAACTCCAGACCAGCAATCAAATCCTCATACTCGGCTTCATTGTTGGTGCAAGGGTTGGAGAGATAGTATGAGAATCTCATCACATTGTGGTCTAGAGTTAAGAGAAATATTCCTACCCTTGCCTTTCTTGGAAGAGTAGATTATGGTTCTTCTCCTTTATGAAAAGAAGCCACACCATAAAAACATCTCCTAATGGTAATTGTCAACTTCCCCTAAGTTTATGATTTGTTCATTAGGGAGATTTTCACTAAGCAGAGAATCAACAGGAATTGGGTGTGCTGCTAAGAAATTCGCTAATGTCTATCCTTTCACCTCATGGAGGGGTATGAATGTGATATTGAATTGCAAGAGAATCATGGAACAATGTGCCAACCATCTGGATAATGTTGGTCATGTCCTGAGATACTACAGTGGATTGATTCTTGAAATCAAGTCCACCTTATGAGAGTATATAGTGTCATAGCTTTTAGGATGAAAAGATTAAAGGTAGGCAATGTTTCTCAATAGGTGGGTAGTTTGCTTAGCTAGAATCAGATGATGGTTGAGGTAGTGGAGAGCGTTCTCCTTCCTTTCATCATTGGTTTGAGCCAACAAAGCGCCAAGAGAGTCATCCAATGTAATAGTGTAGAGGATAAGTGGCCCTCCTAGGATAGGGGTTGCTAGAATTGGTGGCTTCACCAAATACTGCTTGATATCTTCAAAAGCATGCTAGCACTTGTCATCCCACTTGAACTTGGCATCCTTTTGACAAGTGCTAAAAGCTTTGCATCTCCCCGATAGATTAGAGATATAGCATTTTAGATATGCCAACAGCCCACTGAAAGATCTAAGTTGAGTTAGACTTTTAGGGGGTGTCATTTCTAAGATAGCTTTGATCTTTTTTGGATCTATTTCTATTGCCCGGTGTCAGACAACAAACCTAAGGAACTTCCCTAAAGCTACTCCGAATGCACACTTCAGGGGGTTCATTTTGAGATTAAATTGTCTTAACTGTTTGAGAACTACTCTCAAGTCAAAGAGATGGTCTTACTTTTTTTTTCTCTTAATTACTAGATCATCAACATAACATTTAACTTGATGATGAATGAGTTCATTGAAGATCTGAGTCATGGCCCGTTGGTATGTAGAACCAGCATTTTTAAGGCTGAAAAGCATGACCTTATAATAATAGATTCTAATTGGGGTTCAAAAAGTTATGTTTCTTTCATCCTCGGTGGTCATATTTATTTGGTTGTAGCCAGATGACCCATCCATAAAAGAGAATACTGCATGAGATGAGGTGATGTCCACCATTAATTCTAGTATATGAAGTGGAAATTCATCCTTAGGATATGCCATATTTAAGTCCTTGAAATCAATGCATATGTGAATTTGGTCATTCTTTTTCTTTACTGGCATGACACTGGCTAACCAGGTAGAGTATTTTTCTTCCTTGATGAAACCAACATCGATCAATTTCTAGACTTCAAAAATGATATGTTCAATTTCTATTCGCATGTGTCTAGGAGCTTGCTTGATAAGGTTGGCATTAGGGTCTATTGCTAGTTTATGGACTACTACATCAAGAGATAATCTGGGCATTTTTTCATAGCTCCATGCAAAGAAATCCTTAAACTCAATCAATAGCTTAACTAAGTCATTAGTTTCTTCTTCATTCAATAAGGAACTGATGTATGTAGGGCATGGATCTTCTTCTGTCCTGAGGTTGATTTCTTTAAACTTGTTGATTGTTGAATGTATTTCTTCTTCAAATTCTAGTAGTGCATCTTTGATTTGAAGATCATATCATCTGAAGTTTCTAAACACACTTCTTTATAAAAGTTAGTGTAGTTTAAGAAGAACTTATCAGACTCCAGATGATTGGTGATAACTAAGCAGTAATCATCATCATCGACTGGACCCACTGTACCAGATCCTAGTCTTTATCTTGATTGTGTATCCCTTCCTTGATTGTTCCCAGCTTCTCAAAGTACTCTGACTTGTGCTTAGACCATGTATAAGGAATCAAACCTTTCTTTTCAAGATTAAGAATACAAGTACCAATCAAAAGGCAATTCCATTAAATCTTTATATGAATTATCCTCAAGTTTTACATTAACTTATGGACTTGAGGATGATGATCCCAATAGGAATTTCTTTGTCTTGGTATCCATGGAAGACCTAGGGGCTTCCTTAACTACTAAACTTTTACTTTTTTAGAATAAAAGTGAGGTTAGAGCTAAAGTTCCCAACTGCTGCCTGATAGTTTTACATAAACTTGATTTAAATACATTCATGCTTTGCTTGAAGGCCTAATTTTCATTACTATGGCTCAAGTGTCACCTCCAATGAACCCCACTAAGAGGGGTTTGCTGGTATGCTAATCACATGAGACTCATCCTGCGAGTTGGATTCCAAGTCTATGTGAATAGCAGGGTACTCCTATGAACTAGAACATTACCCTTGTTGGCTGGTGGCCAACCATGGGGTATTCCATCTCTAGAACTGCCTCTGTGTCTACCTCTCCCTCTGCCTGGTGGTGGTCAAGTCATCCTACCCATATATCCATATGATGGAATGAACTATGGGCGGAAGGTGACATGCGGCTCTACTTCTTCCTTGATGTCCTTTTCTCGTTCACATGTATTTTTTTCTTCTTCTCTATTTCTTTATCTTTGTCTTTTTCTTCTTTTTCTTTTCTTTTTCTTTTGAATTTTGACCAAGTTTATAATAAAAGGTGTTTTGAGGAAGATAGTAGGTCGCATCCTCATATATCTCAACCTCTCTAACTAAAAATGGCATTTCATCTCTTTGACATAGTATTCAATTCCATCCTTTCAAAACTTGATGCACTAATGGAGGGAGGATGGAATCATCTTATTCTGATATATCCAAGGCCTACCGAGCAAAGCAGTGAATGAAGTATTGAATTAATTATGTTGGACTTGGCTTCACTCTTCCAGTCACCTATTTCTAAATGTAACATTATGGATCCTAAAGCCCTCTCACCTTATTCATTGAACCCTCTCAACATCATCAAATCTCCTCGGAGTCTAGAGATGTCAATTTTCAAATAGATAGAGGTCTTTAGACTCATAATGTTCATCGATACACCTAGATCAACCAAAACCCTAGAAAGTCTAAATCTTCCTATATCCACTTTGATGTAGAAGGGACGGTTATGCTCCATGTCCCCCAGAAGAAGGTCTTCATCTGTGAATATGACTCACTGGGTTTCTCTTTAGTAATGTACCTCCTCTCCAGCAGTGGTCAGCTGAGTTAAGCATACTTTGGATAAAAAAGAGCCTTGATTAATGACTCCCTCATATCTTTGGATAAGATAAGGGCATCATTTATGCTTAATTTAACTGACAACTTTCTTAGGTGAGCGAGGACATTGTAATCCACTTTGGGCTGATCTTTCATAAGCATATCCATGAGTGGAGAATCCTATGGAGGGGCTTCTTAATCATTAGTACAATGACTTATTTTCCCTTATCTTGAGGTGCTTAGGAGGTAGAACCTTGCCTTTATGGAGGTTAACTTCAATGATCTCTTGTAGGTTGTGGTGAAAATATATTCTTATCTTCATCTATCCTCTTTTGAAAAGGATAAATAAAGAAAAATTATATACGCCTTGTTGGGATGCCACGTAGATCCACAGATATTCTTATTAGGGTGATCGGGATGACATTGAGGAGATGTGTACTATCTCGAAAGATCGAAGTCACCACCCTACAATGGACCTAATCACCTCAATAAGGACTCATAAGGACTTTTAGTCTTTGGGATGTATCAAAGATTCTTCCCCTACTTTATATGGAAAAGTAAGCGAGGTTTATTTTAAAGTTAAGTTTCTACAGCAAGCCCCCCATAGTTAATTACATCCTAAGGAATAGAATTTGATAGGAATACTCTTGATCAAAGTAAATGATCATTGTCTCCAAAGATTTCAAAAAGGTAGGACTATCAATCGATTGGTTTATTTTTAGAGAGTCAAGTGGGATCAATCTAGAGGAGGGAGTTCTTATCGAAGCCAAATGGAAACAAGTAGGATGCTTAAGATACTAGGAAGCCTAATAAGCACCCTAAACTACCTTATGGTTGGGCTTTATACTTTTGAAATTGAATTAATTTATTTGAGTTGAATTTTTATTAAAAATGTAGGGCATATAATTCCATGATATAAGGTCATGAAAATTCCTAAGAGGTGAGGATTTATTCTCGTAGCCTGCAAAGGGAAGTAGCAACCTCTAAACCTAAATCTAAGTATTTTTAGGAGGGCCAAAATGCATGACCTAAATCTAAGGAAAAAAATGGATATTTGTTCACCTCCACAAGAGAGGATAAATCATCTGCTTAAACTTACCTCTATGGGCAACTAACTCCTATAGTTTTAAAATATGTAGGCAAGTCAAATGCTTTTGCAAGATAGCTAAGCTATTATTTATTTAGAAGGAAACTATGTCCTTAAACACACTCTTAAAACACTAGATCATGTTGGGCATGCTTTCATAACTTAAATCTAATACAAATATTTCATATATTTTATTTTCATTTTGGACAATCAATTTGAGAAAGGCTTTAGGATTCTTTATGCCTAATGCATGAGAAATTAGATTATGTGCCAAAATTAGCAAGACAAGGAGGTGTGTTTCCACCATGGCTCTCACAGGTCAAGCCAAGTTCTTTGGCAAAGGTGGAAGCCCTCCAATCAAGAGTGATACAATATGCTTTTATGCATGATGTTATAAAAGTAAGATAACATCCAGCTAAGGGGTTGCTAATTCTTTTATCTTGATTTATAGCCTAAGCTTTAGGTAAGGTTATGAGTTGTTTATTTTTTATTTAATTTTGAGTTGATTAATTTGGTAGAAGATTTATTTTTCCTTAAGAGCCTAATCATCATCTAGGAGATACATCAAAAAAGGAAGAAACTCAGAAAAGATGCCATCTTAATGCACTAGGTTAAACAAACATCAATCAATTTATAAAAATAGTGCCAAAGAATAAAAGCCATTTATGGGGCTCCACCACATAAACCCAAAAAAAATTGGGTAGCCGAGCTCTACCCTTATACAACCCGGATTATAAATGAATTAATTACAATTAAGCAAGGAATTCATATTATGGGGGTCTTCATTTGTCATTTCTTCCTTCTTCTTTCTTCTTTCTTCTTTCCTTCTTTGGTTCCTTCTTTTGGATGGTTGGAATGTGGATGCTCCAAAGGCTTCACATGGTATATAAGATATTATCTTATGAACAATGCTCATCCTAATCCCTCATAATAATCATTCCAAAATCTTAATTACAAAAGTACATGAAAAGGAAAAAAGTAAATCTAACTAAAACCCATAAAATAGGGAATAGCTAAACAAACCACACATTCCTAAGCATGTATATATATAAATTCGACTTAGCACCCCACACATGGGTAACCAAGTCCACCTGACCTATTTTGGATTGTGCATAGGGGTATAAGCATCTGCACAGTAAAAGAAATTTTATATTTTTATTATAGCACCCCTTAAGCACAATCTTCTACAGAATATAATGATTAGACTAAATCATCCTACTATTCAATCTACGCACATACACCCTAACATCCAAACTAAAACATTACATCATAAAATAAAATCAAAGTATCAAACCAATCACTACCCTAACCTAAAGCTAGAAATGGTGACTTAGTCTAATATGTGTGTTTTAAAAGGTTTGTGCGGTATGCTTAACTAGGCTTTAAGGTTTAAATTTCATAAATATGAAAAGTTCAACTTAGAGGGTAGTTTCATTTAAGCTTTTTTTAATTGATTTAGTTTATTTTTATTTGATGATTTGTTTAGGTTTCAATGAACCTACAATTAATTACTAAGTTATAAAGAGAGGGAAAAGTGAAGAAAACTTTTCTTTCCTTCCCTACCTTAAGTAATTTTTAAAGTAGATTCATGTTTAATTTTTATTTAGTGAATATTTTATTATGTGTTTTAATTAATCCTAAGTTTAGATTTTCCCTAGACAAACCTATTCAAGAAAAGGCATTTTAAGATTAAAGTAAAGTGAATTAATATAACAAAACACAATTCATTTCATTTCTTTCCCAACATATGTAACATGCATATGAATGAACCCTAAGCATAAATATACATACAAATAGGAATGTTTAGCACACCTTAATGATGAATGCTAAGTAGTGTTACTTAATAAATTAAGGATGCTTTATGATGCATGATTTTCATTAAGTAGAAAAGAAAAATTTTTTTATCCATTTTTCACATGCACATTTATATGTATGAAAGGAATAAGTGAGTATCACCATTATTAGTAATTTAGGGGTGTAAGGTACAAGACCTATTACTTACTAAAAAGCCTCAAACCTTGTCCGACTAATATACCACTTTTTTAAAATACATATGCATGTACAAAAGAAATGAATGGAAAAAGGAAGATGCAAAAGTTTATGTTTATTTGTTTGATTTATTTATGCAATTTATACATGCAAGTGTGGATGACCTTCTTAAGTAATAACATAGGAATGAATAGGAAAGGATTTAAGCAAGTGTTGTGTTCTTTTCAAATGAACTATACACTTTGCCAAATCCTATTCAAAACTATGCTAACAGAAAAGAGAAAGAAAACTACATTATACATATCTTTATATTTCTACTCACATGCAAGCTCATAAATTAATAAGTAGCATACCTTTCAGTTTTAATAATTAATTCATAAGTTTTGAAAATAATTTATGATTTAATAGTGATAATAGCCACTCATATTCTTACTTTAGCCAAAACATGCAATTTGACATAAAGGAAATATTTCTTTTTTTTTTTTACTTTGATTTTCAAAAGGCATGAATGCATGATTTTCATATGACATACATATTTAGCATATTAGGAAAGAAATAAAGTGATGAAAGCAATGTAAGTTCATTCACCCTAATTAATTCCTAAAGACAATCCTATGAATAAGATTATTTTAAGTAAATCAAATTTGTTTTTAAAGAGAGTTTGAATTTTGTTTGAGTTTGATTTTAATTTGAGAAATGTGAGATGAGTTTGCTGGTCCTAACCCATTCCCCCATATGTGAATTTTTAAGTTCAATATTTAGGTGATTAGATCACTTTTATGCCTTGGTTAGGTTAAGGTGTGAATTAAGTGTGTTAATTACCCCTTACCTATACCACTTTAACATATTTAATTAAATAATTGTGAGCCAATGATAAGACATAAAACCACACAAGGAATTTAAATCAGCAATGCATCCTAGGAAAGAGAGGTACCTAATGCAATTGGCTCATAATTAATGATTAATTAAGTTAAAGGATTTAATTTAAGTACATTCATAACCCTTCCCACACATATGGGTTGGATTTTGATTTCATTAAGCTACTTAGGCTATTGAACACCTTAGCATCTACCCAAGATGAATTAGTTAAGTTCTAGAATGTTTTGGTTTTAAAATTTTGATTAATTAACACATTTTATTAAATGATTAAATTATTTAATTAATTTTTCACCATAATTAGATTTTAATCCAAATGAAATAAACTTATGGAAAAAGATATGGGAAAGAATCCTTAATCTCATTCCCTAAATTCACTCACCATCTTAAGATAATTAGCAAAGTTAATTGGTGAATATATCACTATTTAAAAGGTTAATTAACCATTTAATGGATTAAGAGAGTAATTAGGAATGAGCTAAGCAATTACTCAAATTAAGCCACTAATAAATTCCAAGAAACCCATGAGAGGTAGAGGTCATCCCATTAATCAACCCTAAGATGTTTGGAATTAATCAAAATAATTAGGGAGTAATTAATGTAATTACGTTCCCAATAAAATCCTAATTTAGAAAATATCACTATTCAAAATCAAGTGAAATTAATTTTACAATATTTCTCTTTGAATTACCTTTCCAATGCTTTTTCATTTTGTATTTTTTTTATTTTTCAACAATTAGTTATGAATATTTGAAGTTTCCATAATTATTAACTAATTAATCCATTAATTATATGGCTAATCCCATCGGCACCACGTGGATGGAGATGCGGCACGCGCTATCCACATGGCATGATGGGATAGGCCACTTAAGTTATCACATCATAGCGCCGCATCAGTGGTGGCACTACTCGCTTTCTCCTAATCTATTCGATCAAGGATCGGACAGCTAAGATCAAGATCGCAGTTCTTAAAGGGTTAATCCATGGATCCTACGCATCTTGATCATGGTCGTCCATCCAAAATGCGCGGATGGACTACCCATGATCTATCACTGATCTTCCCTATGAGAGGACATCCATCCATGCTGAGATTTGAGCTCAAATTGAACCCAAATTCAACCCACACCATCATCATGCAAGAGAGATCACATCTAACGGTCAAATTCTCATGAGGTTAAAATTTCATCCACAAAGGACCAAACTATGGCTAATTTAAGCTCGGGTTGAGGGCATACCTCACCGGAGGCTATCACCGGTGCTCAAGTTCGATGAGGTAGCTTCATCTAGTGGAGACGAAGCCTGTTAAAATTTTTAAGCCTTGGGGTTGAGTAGATCTCTCTATGGACCAAGCTCACCTTGAATTCCTTTTGGCCTTGATCGAAGTGCCACCCTCATTGCTTGGAGAACTTGTTTGAAGGCTTGGGTGAGCTCGATTGTTCCCTCAAGGTGCTTGCAAAGTTAATTGGAATGAATTTTAGTATTGGCTAAGTTGGATTTTCACTTGAGCTCCCTTATTTTGATTTGAAGAAATTTGAAAATGGGGAAATGGAAAATGCCTAGGAAACTTTAGGGGAGCTTGGGATCACTTCCTCTAAGTTCCTATGCTTCAAACGAATAGGGGAGAATAGAATTCAAGTGAAATTAGGGGGAGTATACCTCCCTTTAGATAAATCGGACGAACCATGCTTACATGATATTTTGATCCAATTGACTTCCTTGAGTGGGTTTGTTAGGGCGTTTAGGGTGGCATTGCATTTAGTTGGCCAGAGGGAGGTAGTGGAGGAGTGCCATGTGCTTGAAATTTGTGGAGGAAGGATTCCCATGTGCTCATTTCCATGAGGGTGGTCGGATTTGACCTTGGGTTGGGTTTGGCTGACCCAAAACCCAATGGGTCATGTGAACCATGTCCATTAGTGACCCTTTGGTCCACTAAGAGGATGTCAAGTGTCCATCAAAAGGAATTGACCAAATTCCAAGTCGTTTGATTTTAAGTTAACATATGGCATAGGGGTAAAATGGTCATTTGACCTTGATTTTAGTTTGAATATATTTGGTAAGGTTGAAAAATGGGTTAGGCCAAGTTTCATTGAATTTGGAGTTGGTTTGATATGATTTGGCTCATGTTGACCCATTTAGGTCAAAATGGGTCAACTTGGGTCAAGTTGACCAATTGGTCAAACTGGGTCAAACCAAGGGTTGGATCAAGTTCATATGACATTTCAAATGTTTTGGCATCATTGGTTTGCTTCAATTTGATTTATATTTGAATTTGGTTCATTTGAGTTCATTTAGGACAAATGGGTCAACTTAACTAATTTGACCTATTTGGGTTAGGTCATGGGTTGGTTTATGTTTGGTTCATCATTTGAAATCGATTGGTATCTTTATTTCTAATCAATTTGGTTTATATTTGGATTTGGCTCAGTTTGACCCTTTAGGTCAATTGGGCTAGGTTAGGTTCAGTTGGCCAATTGGCGCTTTGGTAAAGTTCAACAAATTATTTGGAATGAACTTGATCCATTGGTTTCAATTAATTTGGCTTAGATCAAGTTTTGACATATTTTGACTTTTTAGGTCAAGTTGGATCAACTTGGGCCAAGTGGCTAATTGGGTTAGGTTAGGCTCAAATGATGACTTGGTCAAGTTCAAACATTGGTCATGAATGAGTTTTGATCAATGGTTACAATCAATTTGTCCTATGGTGGATTTTGGCTAGTTTAGGTTTCATTTTGGCTAAGTGTTGACTTGGTCAACCCTTAGGTTTGACTTGGTTTGACCCAATTTGAGTGATTGATCATCTCATGATGATTGTTGCTCACAATGTGAGGCTTAAATGGGTTTAATTCAATCCAATTTGGTTAGGATTAGAATTTGGTTCATAAGGGGTACTTTAGGTCACTTTGGGTCAAGTGAGCCTAAGTAGGTCAAAGGGCTTGGTCAAAGCTTGATTTGGGTTTAATTGAACTGACATATAGACTTATGATTGAAATATAAATCTATTTGCAAGTGATTTGAAGTCAAATGAGTTTTGATTCATTTGACAATTTCAAGGGGGTGAACATGAGTTTGATTTGGGTTTGATTTTTGAATTTAGTTTTAGTTTGATGATTGGAGTTTATGTATATATTTGGATTCATGATAGAAGGATTGATTGAATCATGAAGAAAAATCAAGGGTTTGACTTGATTTGAAATTGATTTAGCTAAGTTCAAGATTTTGACTTGAAGGCTTAGGTTGAATTTTTGATTGAATTTGGATTTGATTTTTGAATTTATTTTTGGATATTTGAATTTATATATCATTTATATTTGTGAATATAAATGAGAATATAAATGGGTTATGAGAAAATTCCTTGCATTTGAATTTATTTAGATTTTATTTAGGCTAAGTCCATAAGATAGAATCAAAATGACTTAGGAAATATTTTTTATTTGATTTTGAATTTTGAATTTAGTTTGATTGATTTGAATTTATATTTCATTTATATATGTGAATATATATGAGAATATAAATGAGTTGTGAGAAAATTCTTTGACCCATAATATATAATCAAAATGACTTAGGAAATATTTTTGATTTTTGAATTTCAATCATGGGCTTCAATCATAAGTTTCAATTATTTGGAATTGATTCATGATTTGAGAAAAATCCATTGAATTGGTTCAAGGTATGAGTTAGAGTTAGAGTTGATATGAGTTTGGATAAAATCAATCAAGTTTGAATTGATTTGAGTTTGACTTGAAGGGAGGAAGTGAGGAATTTGGGTTAGGCTATAGGGAAGGCAAATTTCCCTAACACCCCTAAGGCATAACCTATTCCTATGGCTAACTCTTCTAAGTCTCTAGGGCTAGGATGAGTGTCCACCTAAGCACCAGATGTGTCTTAACTAAGGAACTCTTAAAGTCTAAGAGAAGTCCTATGTCTAAGATGGAGGGGTTGAGAGCTCATCCTAAAAATGAGGTCAATAATAGTTTAGTGGAAGATTCTACCTGCTCATCAAGCTCACCTACAACTTCTCCTATAGGACCCTCAAAATCAGATAATTCTAAGTCCATCTCGAGGTGAACCCATATTATTCAGAGAAGGAAATACCATCTCTAAATTAGAAAGAGGAAGATCAAAGTTATTATAATTATTATTTAGACTTGAAGAGTTTTCTATAATAATAGAATTAGATAACCCATCAGAAGTGACATAGATGTAATTCAAACTAGCGTTATTCCTTAATTTCTTGGATTTAGGAGGTACATAGCAGAAATCTAGTAAAGTAAGTGGGTTTAGAGATTTGATGCCCTCATCTACCGATATAAGATGTCTACTAGAAGAAGAGCTAGCTGAAGTAGTAGGCTAGATAGTAATTTGGAGGTGGCTCGGTGGTTGCGCTACTTGGCTATCCCGGGTTGGTATGGGCTATTGCTGCTGCTGAGCTCCCACTTTCCCCAAGTTGTCTTTGGCAACTTGCAAACCTTCCTTGATGTTGGAGGTTTGAGTTGCCTCAAGCACCTGCAATGAAAGTTTTTGATTTTTGAAACAATCTTTTTAGAGGTTCAGGATAAAGAGATATCCTAACCTTCTTTGGTTTTAAGAGGATCGCATGTATCCCCAAGGATTACCCTAACAGAACTGGATGGTTGTTCCACTAGGTATTTCTTTGGGATAACTATGGTACCTATCTTGTATCTATGCTCAAGTAAGTCCTTGAATGTAAAGCAATCCTCCAAAACATGGCCTAGTATGCGGTGGTAGGGGAAAAAGTTAGGATCATTGCTCCTGCCCACTTCCTCCAGCTTCAGGCTCGGTAGTAGTCAAGTTTTTTAAGAGGTTCTTAAAGATTTTCCTAACTACCTCCCTCTTAAATGAATAAGGTTTGTTTAGTTTATCCAAAAGAGTAGGTGGATGGTAGCTACTTGGTGGCAGGTATGTTTCGCTATTGCTGTGAGTATGGCTAAGGAGGAGGCCACAAAGGTCATGGAGGTTGCTATGGTGGCCGATAGGATGGCTTAGGCGGTGGTAGAAGGTGGAAGTGATGGCTATGGAGCTTGAGGTCTCTCATACTACTCTCTGGCCGGTTGCTTCCCCTTGTCCACTATTGTTACTGCCCCTGGCTTCTTCTCATAATCTTTATGTGGCTTTGGCTTTGATGACTAATCCAAAAAAGGCAACTATTTGGCTTCTTCTTGTAAGCTAGCCACCTTGTTGATTAGCTTCTCAAATGTCTTATTGGTAAAACCTTTGAGCATGAAGGCTACTGGGCCATGAATATTCTTTAGTAGAATTTCAATGGCATGCTGTTCAGACTGCTACGGTTCGCATTTCATACTCAAATTGTGTCATCTGAGAATATAATCAATGAGGACTCACAGTGTTGTTGAGCCACAACAAGATTGCCATTTTGAGCTCCAGCAAACCTCTTAATGAAGAGTTGCTCTAACTCAGCAAAAGCCTTCACTGATCGGGAGTTCAGCATACCAATCAAAGCCTATGCCTACTAAAATGCTAGCAAAAAGATGGAATAGTAACGCATCACTACCACTAGTGTTGCAACATCTATCCCTGAAGTGTGCTATGTACTGATGTGGGTTTCTGCTGCCATCAAAGCTCTTGAAAGAAGGTGGCACAAAACTCTAGGATACTGGATGGCATCTAATTTCTCTGGGTAGGGTCTACCCTTTGGAACCAATGATCCTCCTTGGGCTTGCGCTAGCACTTCTCTCACTTGCTGCTCAACCATGAGTTTAATATCCTTTTATTATATGGAGGTACTATCTACTACCTTCTTATACAAGCTAGTTCCATCCTTATCTACTGGAGGTAAACTCTTAGGTTGATCCAAGACATGCAACAACTCAGGCTGATAGGTCTCTACAATAGTAGAATGCACTACTGGGGCTTGGTTCTGAAGTGCCAAAACTACTGCTAACAAATCTTCAAGCCTCTTTCCCATTTTATCAATTTGGTCATCCTTCTATTTAAGTTGTTGAAGGAGTTATTGGGTTGAGTGGGAAGTATCATCCTGCTCGGCTCGCAACACTTTTCAAACTCTGTTGATCCCGAAGGATGGAACCCCTAGTATCAACCATGTGCACTCTCACTGAATCATCCAATAAATCATCTTCATTGGGATCAAAATTGACCTTCTCCTCCTCTAAGTTAGACCATTCATACCCTAGGATTTTCTTCTTCTCAACTAGATATTGTGCTACAAAATCATCTAGGGAATGGTCCAACTACGCGAGCATAAATGATCACGGCTGATCGGTGATGAGATCATTATAATGAATGGATAGGCATCTAACCTCTCTACTATTGGAGAGTTAATCTTGTGAGGACTACACTCACTTGAGGATAGATACTCCTGACTATCACAGGATCTGGGTGGAGTAGTACTCCTGGGAGGATCTACCGCCATAGGGACAGTGGTACTATCTCATTCCCCCTCTACTGTTGCTAGCTCTGTTGTGGTGGTGGTGGTGATGGCACAACTACAATGCTCCGAGGCCCCATTCCCTCTTCACCACAACTGGAGTAGGAGGTCAAGCAGGAGAGCTCGGCCTCACCTCAATCGGTGGTGTAGATGAAATGGGATCTCTTGGCCATAGCTGAATCACCAGTAGGGCTTTTTTTTCTCCAGAAGCTGCCTTCATGGCTTTTGTTGGAACTATGGATGATGGAACTTGTACTAGAGATGGTGGACGTGGAGTGGAGCGGTGTGATGGAGGCCCCACTGACTCTCTCTGTGCGAGAGCTCTCCTCCCATGGTGGGTAGTATCCATCAATACAATACTGTTACTAGTATGACCGGCCGGGTAACATGTCGATCAAGAAAATCCATGAGGGTTGAGGCTGCTTACTGCCTGCTATACCTTCGCCTCTATCGGCTCATAATTTTTACTAATAAATGGGCCTCCTTGGCTCTCTCCTGTCAGATATGCTCCCCTATGCTATGAGGGATGACTAAATGTAAATCAAATTGGGCCCTAGACTCTGATTGTTCGTAAGCTCCGCCAATTAGATACAAAACTGATCTAAGGTTGGCATACGACCTCCTCCTATCTTTTATAGGAGCCTCATTTATACTACAGGTGGAGGTGAAACTAAGATCCTCCTAACATCTTCCTCTCTACAGATCCAGAGAGAGGATGGAACTTATTTTGTGTGATCAGAGGAGAAATTATGCGGGGTAACTCCTTTACTGTAGCCTAAGAAACTACCTCCAGCTCCTTTGCTATGCGCACGTGATGTCATTTGATCTTGCAGTGTTGAGTCCTGCTGGGAGGAGCAGTACAGGAACTAGACCCTAGATTGAAGGTAGGGGAGACTATCCCTGAAGACAGGGTAGCCTTCCTCTTGGAAGAGGCCAATGAATGGGTGCTAGCCCGCATAGGGGAAGTAAGGGGAACCATTGAATGCGGTGCTAAAACTGTAATTGGAACTACCACAGCCTTCCTCTTCAATGAGGGAAACTCTGAGTCAGACAACATCTCAACATGGATGACCGATTTCTAACTAGCCACTGTACTCTTGTTGACCATTGAGAGGGTACCCCCTCATAAGCAATCTTAGCCCCTTCAAATCCTCCACCGAAATGAATCAAGTGAGAAAAGTTAGTCTATGGGAGGCTGGCCCGATCCAAGGCCAAATCCATTCCAAAAGAAAAAGTAAAGACATACTTCTGGGCATCCATA
Source organism: Cymbidium sinense (assembly GCA_021442155.1). Classification (NCBI taxonomy): domain Eukaryota; kingdom Viridiplantae; phylum Streptophyta; class Magnoliopsida; order Asparagales; family Orchidaceae; genus Cymbidium; species Cymbidium sinense. The sequence continues at coordinate 40,551,539 of CM038224.1, forward strand.
ATGCTAAACTAAACTAAACTAACTGAAACTGAGTTGAAATTCTGCAATTTTGGAAAACAAACTCACATCAGATCTCTGCTTTGGTATTTTGCTATCTTTTGAATTTTGACTTAGAATTTGAACCAACACTCAATAATTTGAATATGTCAAGTGGGGCTCTTTGGATTTAGGAGAGATTTTTGAATGGATTGGAAAGGAGGCTTTTAAATTTAGAATCCATCTTCAATAAATTTGTGTATATTTACAATGGGTTATAATCTTCTTGAGAGATTTTTCATGCTTCCATTGGTTCTTATTTGAATTTGATCTTTATGTCTGGGGACCCTTCATTTAACAAATTTGAGTATGTTAAATAGAGGGTTAATTGATTTTGTGTGAGATTACTCATTTAGCAAATTTTGGTAGTCTAAATGAGGTGTTTAAAAATAATTTTCTTCTTTTGTTTGTTTGCTCATGATGTGAATCATGAGTGAATTTAGAAATGGAATCTTCACTTAGCAAATTTGTGTATGCTAAACAAAGTCCAAATCTAATCTTTTGTTTTGATTTTAAAAGGTGGGATCTTTACTTAGCAAATTTGGGTATGCTAAATAAAGCCCAAATATGTTTCACATTTTGTTTTATTTTTGAAAAGGAGGATCTTCACTTAGCAAATTTGCATATGCAAAATGAAAGAATCCAAATATGTTATGTTTTTTATTTTGATTTTTGAAAAGGGGATCTTTACTTATCAAATTATGTATGCTAAATCAAAGATCCAAATGTATTGATATTTTTATTTTGATTTTTGAAAATAGGATCTTTACTTATCAAATTTGGGTATGCTAAATAAAGAATCCAAATGTGTATGATTTTTGTGATTTTGAAAAGAGGATTTTACTTAACAAATTTGGGTATGCTAAATAAAGAATCCAAATGTGTTTTATTTTTTATTTTGATTTTTGGAAAGAGGGTCTTTACTTAGCAAATTTGTGTATGCTAAATGAAAGATCCAAATGTGTTTGTTTTTTAATTTGATTTTTGAAAAAATGAGGATCTTCACATAGAAAATTTGGGTATGCTAAATGAAGAATCCAAATGTGATTGATTTTTATAATTTTGAAAAGAGGATTTCCATTTAACAAATTTGGGTATGTAAAAATGGAAGTCAATTTTATTTTTGAAAGATGAAATCTTTATGTGTGATTATTGCTTTTTGAAAAGAAGGAAATTCTAACTTAACACATGTGTGATGTGTTGTGTGGAATTTCAAATGATGTGATTTTGCTTGAAAATGAAACCTCCATCCAACACATTTGGATGTATTGAATGGAAAGACTCATCCTCAAATTTGTACTTTTTGAAAAGAAATAAATTCTAACTCCAACATATGTGAGATATGTTGAAATGGATTTGCAATGTTATGATGTGATTTTATTTGGAGATAAAATCTTCATTCAATAAATTTGGGTATATTGAATGAGGATGTACATATTCGAATATGTGCTTTTTGGAAATATAATTTTTAATTTTGCTTGGAAATGAAAACCTTCATTCAATAAATTCAGGTATATTGAATGATGATATTCATAAGTGCTTTTTGAAAAGATGATTGTTGATTTTGTTTGGAAATGAAAATCTTCATTCAATAAATTTAGGTATATTGAATGAGGATGTTTATATGTGCTTTTTGAAAATATGATTTTTGATTTTGATTTTTGGATATGTCATATATGTAACAATCTTGAAGATTGTTAGTTGAGGTTCAAATATTTTATTATGAGAATTTATTTTTGAAAGTGCTTTTGAAAGTGATGTTTTTTTAAAGGATTTATTCTTCTTTATTTTTTGAATGAGCTTTTTACTGTACCATAAAGATGGTAAGAAAAAATTCTTTAATTATTTTTTTTTATTAAATTTTGTTTTCACCTATTGGGGGACCCAACAGGGGTTTTAAGACCTACAAGGAGTGAGGTCCTAAAACCTAAATGATGTTGGCTAGCTTAACTTAAGAATGAAATAAACTAAGTGTCAATGGAAAAGAAGGATAGTCTCAAACTCATATGAAATATAAATCCACTCTCGATACTTGGAGACTGTGATTAGTTACTAAAGATGGAGACAAGAAACTTCCCCAGCAGAGTCACCAGAAAAAAAATGTGGTAAATTTCTATTTTCATCTAAATGAATAGATGAAAACCAAATTACACTATGTTGGACACCATGTAAATTCATAGATGTTCTTATTAGGGTGATCAGGTACGACATTGAGGAATGATGTACTATCTTGAGTGAGAGAAGCTACCATTTTACAATTGACCTAATCACCTAGTAAGGACTCATAAGGACAATGGGTCTTCGAATGTATCAGAGATTCTTCCTCTACATAACATGAAAAAGTAAATTAGGGTTTATTTTCAATCGGGTTCATTAAGTGTCCTATAGAGGTAAGCCCTATAGTTAATTACATCTTAAGAAATAAGATTCCTTAAGAATAGTCTCGATTAAGGTGGTAAATGATCACATTCCAAAGATTTCAAAGATAGGACTATCAATCGTTATTTTTGAAAAGTCAAATGGGTGATCAAAGGAGGGGAGTATTATCAAAACTAAAGGAGATAAGTAGGGATGCTCACGATGCTAAGAAACCTAGACAGCATCCCAAACTATCCTATGGTTGGGCTTTATATTTTTGAATTTGAGAGAATTATATGTTTGAGTTAAATTTTTATTAGAAATCTAGGACTTACAATTCCATGATCATGGAAATACTAAGAGGTGAGGATTTATGCTTGTAGCAGAAACAAAACCTCAGATCCTAAATCTAGGAGCTTTGGTGAGGGCCAAAGCATGACCTAAATCTAAGGAAAAATGCATATAGTTTACCTCCACAAGAGAGGATAAACCACTGATTGGACTTACAACCTTGGTTTTAAAATACATGTAGGCAAGTCTTATGCTTTTGCAAGATAGCTATTTTTTTTAGAAAGAAGACTATGTTCTCCCTAAGAGACTAGATCATGTAGGGCATGAACTCATGACTTTGTTTAATGCAAATTTTGTTAAGTTTATTTTCATTTTTAGACAATTAATTTGACACAGGCTATGGGATTCATATGCCTAATACATGAGAAATTGGTTATAGGACAAAATTAGTAAGAAGGAGGTGTGTTTCCACCATGGCTCTCAAAGGTCAAGCCATGTTCTCTGGCAAAGGTGGAAGCCCTCAATGAGCAAGAGTGAAGCAACATGATTTTATGCATGATGTGAAACATACAACATCCATCTAAGGGGTTGTTAAATCTTTTATTATCTTGATTTACATCCTAGGCTATAGGTAAGGTTATGAGTTATTTAATTTTAATTTTGAGTTGATTAATTGGACAAAAATTTATTTTTTCCTAGGAGCCTAATCGCATCTAAGCCATTCATCAAATAATGAAGAAACTAGAAAAATCATTCCATCTTAATGCACAAGCTAAACAAACATCAAACAATTTTATAAAATTAGCACAAAAGAATAAAGGCCTTTGTGGTCGGGCACCACCACACAAACCCCAAAAAGAAATGTGAGTAGTTGAGCTCTACCCTTATACAACCCAGATTTCAAATGACTAATTATAATTTAGAAAAAATTATGTTATGGGGGTCTTCATTCTTCATTTCTTCATTTCTTCTTTTCTTTATTTGTTTCTTTCCTTCCTTCCTTTCGGCCTGGTTGGAATGTGATTACTCTAAAGGCTTCACATGGCACATAAGGCATAGTCTTATGACCAATGTTCACCTCCACTTCCCCATAACATTAAATCCAAATCCTAATTACAATAATCACATGAAAATGGGAAAAGTAGAGATTAGCTAGACACACCACACATCCCAAGAAGTTATATTAATAAATTAGACTTAGCACCCCACACATGGGTAACCAAGCCTGTCTGGTCTATTTTGGATCATGCTTAAGGTTATAAGAAACCTGCATAGAAAAAGCATTTTTATTTTTATTACAGCGCCCTATAAGCACAATCCCCTATAGAAGACATGGTTAGACTAAGATTGCCCTACCATCCAGTCTACACACATATACCCTAACATCCAATCTAAAAAGCATTACATCACAAAACAAAATTAGGCATCAAACCATGCACCACCCTAACATAGAGCTAGAAATGGTGACTTAGCCTAATGTGTGTGCCATTTAAGGCTTGTGTAGCATATCTTAGCTAGGCTTTAAGATTAGAATTTTCTAAGTGTGAAAGGATTCAACTTAGAGGGTGATTTCATTTTAAGTGATTTAGTTGATTTGGCCAATTTTATTTGATGATTTAATTTGGTTTTAATGAACCTACATTTAATTACTAAGTGTTGTAAAGAGAATGAAAGAGAAGAGAACTTCTCTTTCATCCCTATAAGAAATTTTTAAGGTAGATTCATTAATGATTTTAATTTAGTGAATGTTTTATTATGTGTTTAAATTAACCCTGAGTTTAGATTAACTCTAAATAAATATATTCAATAAGAAAGGCATCTAAGGACTAATTAAGATGAATTACTATCACATAACTCACAACCATTTATTTCTTTCCAACATGTATATCATGCATATAAATGATCCTAAGCATATATATACATGTAATAAAAATCTTAGCTCACTTTAATGATGAAAGCAAAGAGATGTTGTTTAATCAAATTTGGATGTTTCATGAATGCATGATTTTATTAAGTAAAAAAGAGGGACTCTTTTATCCATTAATCAAATTCACATTTACATGTATGAAAGATATAAGTGAGTTTGATGCCATTATTTTCTATCCAGGGGTGTAAGGTACAAGACCTACTTGGGGCTACTTAAAGCCTCACAACCCTGGGATGTCCAGACTAATATACCACTTTTCTTAAATACATGTGCATGTACAAAAAGAAAGCAAATGGATAAAGAGTCATGCAAAAGATTTTTTTTGTTTGATTTGGTTATGCAATTTACATGTGTAAATGTGAAGATCCTTCTTAAGTCATAACATGGAAAGGAATAGGAATAGATTTGAGCAAGTGTTGTGTTCTTTTCAAATAAACTATACACTTTGAACTATTCAAATCCATGCTAAGAGAAGAGAAGGAAAGCTACACAAAATACACATCTTATGTTATAATCACATGCAAGCTTATAAGTATTTATAAGTAGTATACCTTCATTTGTAATTTTTGAATTATAAGTTTTGAAAATAGTTTTTGATTTAATAGTGATAATAGCCACTCATATTCTTAACTTTTAGCCAAAACATGCAACTTGACATAAAGGAAACATTTTATTTAATTTGATCTTTTAAAAGATATGAATGCTTGATTTCATATGACATACACCATCTAGCATGCTTAGAAAGAAATAAAGTGATGTAAGCATGTAACTTCATTTACCCTAATTAATTCCTAAGGACAATCTTATAAGATAAGATTATTCAAAGTGAATCAAAATTCTTTAAACATATTTTTTTTGTTTTGAATTTGATTTTGATAAGAATTGTGAAAAGAGTTTGTTGGTCCTAACTTATTTCCCCTATGTGTGAGTTAGTTTAGTTTAATTTTAGGATGATTAGATTGATTTTTTATGTTTTATTTAGGTTAAGGTGTGAATTAATTCCATTAATTACCCTTACCTACACCACTTTAACATAATTATTCAAATAATTATGAGCCAACATATGATATGCAACCACATAGAATTTAAATCAATAATGCACCTAAGAAAGAATGGGGCCTAATACAATTGGCTCACAATTATTGATTAATTAAGCTAAAGGATTTAATTAAGTATTTTCATAACCTTCCCACACATATGTGTTGGAAATGATTTCCTTAAATTTACCTTAGGCTTTTGAACACCAAAGGATCTACCCAGCAAGAGATTGATTTATTTTATATTGGTTTTAAAAATATAATTAGATTAATTAAGTATATCATTAGTGGATTAATCCTTAATTAGGTTTGGATTAAGGAAGGGGGTTTAGGGAATAGCTTAAGAAAAATATCCCAAAATCATTCCATAAGCCTCCTATTCACTTAAATAATATTTAATTATCTCAATTATGAGATTAATTTACTTTTCATATGATTGATTATACTTAATTACATTAAGAGGGTGATTAGGGGTTCAATTAATTTTCCTAATTAACTCATTAATAAATCCCAAAAAAATAAAGGGAGGCAGAAGTCATCCCACTAAACATACCAAAAATTTGGAATTAATTAATGAAGTCATTAGAGAGTAACTAAGGTTATTATATTTTTAATTAAATCCTAATTAAAGAAAATCCATTGGTGATAATCAATTAGAAACAATTTTATTAGATTCCCCTCTGAATTATCTTCCAAATGAACTTGAGTTTGCATTTTTTGAATTTTCTACATTTAATTATGAATTTATGAAGTTTTTATGATTAAAGGGTAATTAAATAGCCCTAATTAATTAACTAATGTTGGCACCATGTGGGCTATTGACGCGGTGCGCACTTTTTACTTGGCGGGACGGGATTGATTATTTAAGTTATTAAATCTGTTGTCGCGTATGCCGGCAGAGCGACGCGCTTTTTCCTAGGTTGTCTGATCAAGGATCAGATGATCAAAAATAAGCCTGTGGTTATGAAGGATAAAATCAATGGATCAAATGCATTTAATCAGGGTTATCCATCCAAAACACGTGGGATGGACGACCCATGATTCATCTGTTCCTTTACTAGGGGTGACGGAGACCGTCCATCCTCCATGGTTTTATCCGAGCTCACTTGAGCTTGGATAAGTCTGGGATTCAACTGACACCATCTAGAAGCATAGAAAGAGGATCCAATGGTGGAATTTTACTGGGATTACAATTCCCTTCACAAAGGACCAAGCATTTTTTTAATGGGAGCTCAATTTTTAGTCATACCTCACCGGTGCTTCCAACGGAGGAGGTAGCTTCATCTAGTAGAGACGAAGCTCTATTGAAAGTTTTAAGGTTCAATTTGTAGTGGATCCTCCAATTGACCAAAGTGTTCTTCAATGGCTTGCGGCTTTGGTCTAGGTCTCCCTTCCCATGGCTTGGATGCTTGGAAGACACCTTGGGTGAGCTTGACTTGCCTTCATGTTGGTGCTTGCAAAGTGAATTGAACTTTAGTTGAGAATTCAGTAGGTTTGAAATTTCCCTCACCTCCCCTATTTCAGCTTTGGAGAAATTCTTGAAGGGGAAATTCAAATGAGCTTGGGAATCCTTGGAGAAGCTTGGAGAAGCTTGCCTTTAATCGAGCTCAATGCAAGAATGATGGTTTGAGGGAGGGGAGTATATCTCCTACTTGGGACGATCAGCTTGCCTTGCCATTTTGATCAAATTGAGGAGATTGAATGGGTTGTTTTGGTTGTTAGGAGTGCCATGTGCTTCAGTTTTGGTAGAGGAGTGGAAGTGTGGAGGTGCACATGTGTTAAATGAGTGTGGGAGGTGATCCATGTGGAGAATTTTGAGTGGAGTGGTCAGTTTGGCCTTGGGTTGGATCATGGCTGACCCAAACCCATTCGACCATGTGCACCACCTCCCTTGGTGTTCAAATTGTCCACTAGGAGGATGCCAAGTGGTCTTGAGCTGGGATATGATCAAATACCAAGTGAATTTGATCATAGGTTACCCTTTGACCTAGGTAAAATGGTCATTTAGCTTTGATTTTGATTTGGAAATATTAAGAATGATTGAAAAATGGGTTGTGCCAATTTTCAATGAATTTGAAGTTTATTTTATATGATTTGGCTCAAGTTGACCCATTTAGGTCAAAATGGGTCAACTTGGGTCAAGTTGACTAATTAGTCAAATTGGGTCAAACCATGGGTTATGTCAAGTTCAAATGATCATTTGTAGCCTATGGGTCATTGTTTTGGTTCAATTTGATTTATATTTGATTTTGGTTCATTTAAGTTCACTTAGGTCAAATGGGTCAAGTTGATCAATTCGACCCATTTGATCCAATTGGGTTAGGTCATGGGTTGGTTTAGGCTTGGTTAATCATTTAAAATGTATTGCAAGCTTTGGTTTCAATCAATTTTGGTTTGGTTTGATTTCAAGTTGATTTGGCCTTTATGTCAAGTTGGGTTCATAGTCAATTGGGTTAGGTTGGGTCTAGTTAGCCAATTGAGGCTTTGGTCAAGTTCAACAAGTGATTTAGAATGAATTTGGCCCATTGCTTGCAATCAATTTAGCTTAGATCAATATTTGACATATTTTGACTTTTTAGGTCAACTTGGGTCAAGTGGCCAATTAGGCTAGGTTTGGCTCAAATGATGACTTGGTCATGTTCAATCATTGATTTTGGATTTGTCTAGATCAATGGTTTTAATCAATTTGGCCGATGGTGGATTTTGGCAAGTTTAGGTTTCATTTGGGTTAAGTATTGACTTGATCAAAGGCTAGGTTTGACATTAGTTTGACACAATTTGGGTGATTGATCATCTTACGATGATTGTTTCTCATAATGTGAGGCTTAGATGGGCTTAGTTCAATCCAATTTGGGTGGGAATAGACTTTGGCTCAAAAAGTTACTTTAGATCACTTTGGGTCAAGTGAGCCTAAATGGATCAATTAACTTGATCAAGGCTTGATTCAAGTCTGGTTGAACTCACATATGAATTTATGATTGAAATATAAATCCAATTGCAAGTAATTTGGAGTCAAATGGGTTTTGATTCATTTTATAATTTCAAGTCAAAAGGGTGAATATGGGTTTGACTTGGGCTAGTTTTATTTTGTTTGATGGTTGAAGTTTATATTTATATTTGGGCTTATGATTGAAGGATTGATTGTTTGAAAAGAAAATCCAAAGGTTTGGATTGATTTGACAATGATTTGGCTAAGTTGAAGAATTTGTCTTGAAAGGGTATAGATTGGATTTTGGTTAGATTTGGATTTTAGTTTTGAATTTGGTTTTGATTATTTGAATTTATATTTCATTTATATTTATGAATATAAATGAGAATATAATGGGTTATGAGAAAATCTCTTGAGTTTAAAGTGATTTAGATTTGATTTGAGCTGAGTCTATAAGATGAAATCAAAGTGTCTTAGGAAAGATTTTTGGATTTTGAATTGAGTTATGGATTTAGCTTTGGTTATTTGAATTTATATTTCATTTATATTTGTGAATATAAATGATAATATAAATGGGTTATGAGAAAATCTTTGATTTTGAATTGATTTGGTTTGTTGGAATTGATTTGAACAATTTGAGAAAAGTCATTTATGTTGAAATTTGATTTGAATTTTGATTTATGAATTGATTTGGGTTTGAAGTTGATTTGGATTTGAGGTTTATTTGAATTTGAAGTTGATTTAAATTTGAATTTGATTTGAATTTTAAGTTGGTTTGAATTTGAGGTTGATTTGGATTTGAAGTTTGACTTGAAAGAAGAAGTAAGGATTGGGTTTAAGCTATAGGATAGGTAAGCTTTCCTAGCACCCCTAAGGCATAACCTATTCCTATGGCTAACTCTTCTAAGTCTCTAAGGTTAGGTTAAGTGTTCACCTAATCACTAGAAGTGTCTTAAGACTAAGGAAATCATAATGTCTAGAGGAGTCCTATGTCTAAGATGGAGAAGTTGAGAGCTCACTCCAAAATTGAGGTCAACAAGGTCCAACAAGTAGAAACTATACAACCTCAGAAATCATTCTGAACTGGAGAGTAGCTCCAGTAGAACCAATGATGATTTCAGCCTAAAAGAATCTGACAGTGAATCCCTCTCCTAACTTGATAGTCATCATATTTATAATATTTACCATGAGAGATTTCAGACCTGGTCATAGATCTTAAAATTTTAAAACATTATAACCCAATTTTAAGTCTATGATGACACCAAAATTTTAATTTATTCAACTAAAGATGGAGAGAAAAGTAATCCTCGTAGATTCAGAAGAAATCTGATTACTCAGAAAAAGCACTTTCAAGGAAGCTCTCTGCTATCTTTATTGAGATGGGTAGAGTATATTTTCTCATGAGATAGATTGATATATATTCAACTAGATTTCCTCTAACATTACATTAGAATTTATTTAGATCTAGTTTCTACTTCTTATGAATGCATGCCTTCATAGTTAATTACCCCTCTTATCGTAGTAAGAGAGCGTTCACGATTAAAATTAAAAATAAACATTTCTTCCTAATATAAATTGGTGTCTATTGATATATGTGGCATGGCATAGATGAATGTCCAAGAGAAATAGGAGAATACTCTCGATCACATCCCATGGTTTTGTCATCCCAGGACTACATTATTCTAGTCTACTAGCATCAGCGGGCAAGCCATATCTATGGAGTCTGATTAGTAGCCAGGGGTTGCCTCATCTCAGATATCCTGAGTAGACCAAAGATTTTAGCGTATGGGTGTTCACATGGTGAATGTATAGATTGTATTTAAGTTGGCTTGCATTGCAAATATGAGTCAGACTTACATTAATTAGAAAGCCATCAGACAGGACTTACATCCGATTAGAATGTCATTATGGAATGTTCACATGGGGAATGGATATATTGGGCTTACATCCCTTTGGAATGTCATATTTATAGAGTTGTTTGCATGGAGAATAGATATACTAACTAGGCTTACATCCCTTTGGAATGCTAAATTTATAGAATTATTTGCATGGTGAACAAATAGATTGATTGGGCTTACATCCCTATGAAATGCCAGATAGATTGTTGTGCTTACATAAGCATGGATCAAACTTACATTGATTAGAAAGCCATTAGGGTATTTGCATGATGAACACATGGATTGTCCTTACATCCCTTTAGAATACTAGCAATTTTGCATGGTGAACATATAAATTGGACATACATCCCTTCGGAATGCCAAATTTATATAGGTGTTCACATGGTAAACAAATTATAGGGTGTTCGCATAGCAAATAGTAAGAAGACTGGGCTTACATCTCTTTGGAATGTTAGAATTATATAGGTGTTCAGATGGTGAATGATTTATTAGATATTCATTTGCCAAGCATTAATAAGTTACCTTGGGGGATGGCACCTCAGGGCTAGAAGTATGACACCTAAGCACTATGATGGGGGGTCTTTTGGCACTATAGATCATCACACTTAGGAATTATTAGGTTGGTGGCTTAGCATTGGGAAATCGCCATGGTGTTATAGTAGAGATTTATAATTAAGAACTTGAGAAGCCAGTGCTTCAACGCTGCCAAAAGATAGCATTGCAGCACCATTTTTGCTATAAATGATAGTTAAGAGTAGGTTGGCAGATTGATCAACACCTAAGCGTGATTATGTAGCACCACGATGCCCGTTAAAAGACCATTCAAAAAGATTGATAAGCATATTTTATAGATAGGACAAACTTTTGACCAGCACTATGGCACTCCATCGAACGTTGCGGTGCTACATCAATATCTAACATGATTTTAAGTTTAGATTAGTTATAGAATTAATAGTAATAAATGATAATAAGTGTACTTTTTTTACGAGCATAGTAATCAACTTGACTAGACCGACGCCTAGGAATTTATGTGTGCGCTATGGCACTAGTTTTTTATTCCATAACCAGAGAGATTAGTGCCTTAGCATTGCTAATATAGCATCACAGTGCTATGTCTAGTCTATAAATAGACCACCTCGGCTACAAATTTTTTATTTTGTAGTCTTCTTTCTATAGCAACATTTCGAGTCTTCTTTTTCTCAGCCTTTTTTGTCATACTAAGAAAGCAGTCATATCACTCAAAAGACATGTTAATAAGAGGAGGGCATCAAGCGATACTAATATGTTTATTAATGTGGAAGCATAGGAGATGTACCAATACACCCTCATTCACAAACATCTCATTCTGGAGAGAACTTTCCACAATCTGGGTGGGAGAGTAGAGAGGATCATCAATCAACGCATCGGGAAAAGCATACGTATGGTGCAAGAGTTCTTTTGGTGCAAGAGTTCTTCATAATGTGAAGGAGTACCAAGATAATAAAGTTTTTCCATAGGAAAATTGGTATGTTTTGATTGTATTGTCATTAACATGTATTATAGGTTACAAAAAGTGGTGTATGATCAATATTATTCCTATTATAATGATCATCGTAATTTTGATGAAGTCTTTAGTTTTCTCACTAGTAGAAATGTTAATATTCAATGGAAATGGTGGGAGGAAATGATTATTAGCTTTTTTTTCATCAGTCTAATGACAAAGTCTAAGGCTTGAGACTATTTTATATCTACAAAGTTGATGCTGACTAGTAATATCTATGAAGTGACTAAGGACTAGGCCATTTTAAATTTTTCCATTCAAAAGGGCTTTACAATAGATATAAATATTACTATTTATAATTTCATAGTAATATGCTTAGGGAAAGTATTACTATAGGATACGATCATCCTTCCCTCATTAGTAGTTTATGTCTAGCAGAAGTTCTTATTCAAAAGTATTGACCTCACTTTTGGAGTAGGTTGACTACCATTACCCTAGATTTAGGACTCTTCTAGACATTAAGATTTCTCTAGTGCTAGGACACTTCTAGTGATTAAAGGAACACCAAACTCAAGCTTAGAGACCCATAGGGTATAACCCTAGGACTAGAGCTTACCTTAGGAGAAGTGAAGCCTCACCTACCCTAAGACTCAACCACAGTCCATGATCAATCAATTAACCAAATCCAAATCAACTGAATATAATTCAAGCTCCAAGACAAATGTCAAATTTATTTAAGCTCAATTTGATCCATCATAGGCTCAACTTGGCTAGATTAGGTAAGTTGACTTAACCCCACCTAACCTATTTGGATTCTTCAAAATCAAACCAACTTGAATGAAACTTAGCCTATCCAAACTCATTTGGACTCCAATTGAACATGAGTAAACCTTTATTGTAATATAATTGAATTAATCCAAGCCAACTTGGGCCTTAACCCAAGTTAGCCCATTTGAATCCCTTAAGATCAAAACCATTCGAATCCCTTAAGATCAAAACCATTCGAATCAAGCCAATATAACCCATTCCAAATTCCTTGGTTGTTCTAAGCATCTACCAAACATCATAACTTATCCCAATCCACTCAATCAAACCAATCAACTACATTGATCCAAGTTGACCCATTTGACTTAAAAGGGTTCAAATGGGCCAAAATTTAATCTAACTCAAATCAATTGCAATCAAAGCCTCGATTAACTCTAAATCCATCATCAAATATGTTTAAATCTTCATATAACCTCAATTGCACCTAATCAAGCTAATTGACCCATACAATCCAAGTTGATCTAAATGACCCAATTGAGTCAAACTTCAATCAAACCTCAATTAGACCAAACCAACTAGCCCAATATCTTCCAAAATGATTGTCAATCACCAACCATGATTCAATTGCATCTAACTGGGCTTGGCCAAACCAAATTTGACCATTTGACCTAATTTGACCTAAAGGGTTAAATTGAACCAACTCCCATTCTAACTCAAATTGATTGCAACCAATGACTTCAATTAACCATGAATTGAATATTAAACACAATCTAACCACCAAATGTAGCTAATTTGGTCAAATATACCCAATTGGCCCATTTGACCCAATTTGACCTAAAGGGTCAAATTGAACAAATCTCATACTAATTCAAATCAAATCATATCAACACCTACATTCAATCTCAAATTATCATTCAAACATGATCTAACCCTCCACTCAAACCAATTTGGCCAATTTGACCAGATTGGTCAACTTAACTCATTTGACCTAAATGAACCCAAATGAACGAAACTTAATTCCACTTCAAATTAAATCGAACCAATTACACCAACTCATTCCTAATAGCCATTTGAACATTTTCCAAGAGCCATTTCAATATAATTTGACCAAATGGTCAACTTAGCCCAATTTAACCCAAATTAACCCATATGGGTCAAATTAAGTCAAACCTAACTAAACTTGACATGACTTATCCTCATGACCTAAGGTGGACCAGATTCAGTCCAAACCATGTGTCCTCAAATAGTACTAAAACCCAAAATAGAAAGATTTAATCCCTCCCTTTGCATGGGGCAGCCATAGCATGTATTTAGCTCTCCAAAGCTGACTAGACCTGACCCAAAGCTATTGAGCTCGAGCTTTGTGCAAGGATAGATCTCCCTCACTTGGGTCAAACCTTGGTTCACTTCCCATGAGATGTTCACTTCATGGGGAGCCACCAAACTTGTTGAGCCTCTATCAGACCTCCACCTCATCACCCTTATACCATTTCCAGGCACCCCCATAGGTTGGCTGACTACCATGGCCTAATCCAACCATTTTGGTTGGTTCACATGGGAAGGAGGGTATACATCTCCCCTCCAAATTAAATTGAACAAACACACTCCTCAAATAATCATGTCCAGCCTTTGAGCATCCCCAAGCTTTCTTGTGCCTCTGGTCACTAGCGAGACCAAGCTCCACCCAAACCCAAGCACCACTTCCATGCAAAACCACCAAAATCTCACCAAACTCAAATTAATTTTACCCACACTTTTTTTTAGCCTTGACGAATGAAAATTAATCGATTCCTGATCGATTCAAGACCAACTCTAGCGAGTTTCACGGTGGTTTGGTCAACAAAGCCACCAGTGAGGATGCAGCTCATAATCTTCTCAATATGTCTTCATCTCTTCAAGATGAAGCTATCTCAAGTGAAAGACTACTAGTCTTGGGCTTCAGTGAGGTAAAATCTTAAAAATAATAGAAAATTGTAAAATCATTGGTCTTTTTTGAAAGAAATTATCACTTCTTGTAAATCCCACTATAGGATCCCATTAGATTTCATCCTTGATCATTTTGGAATCATTTTCTCCATCAAATGAGCTCCAATAAGCTTGAATTGAGCAATAAAAGATGGACACCATCCATCTTTCGGTGCTCACGGGGTGACAGATCATCGATTGTCCGTTCCACGTGATTAGAATGGATGACCATGATTAATTGCATTAGATCTTTTATTTTATTTCTTTTAGAATCATGAGATTAAGTGTGGCTATTCGATTTAAGATCGAAGGCCAAGATGAAACCACTTATCCCACTGCTGAGTCAGCCATGTCAGACATTTAAAATAACTAGCCCTGTAGCACCACATGGAAAGCACTATTGCATCAACATCGTGGTGCCAACTATGCAAATTGGTTAATTAGGCTTAAAATTATAATTATTTAGCCAAAACTTCAAAAATTCATAACTAATTGTATAAAAGTTAAAAAATACAAATAAGTCCATTTTGGAAAGCTTAGATGAAAATCTAAGAAAAATCAAGTTTATAGGTTTTGTCTAGTGAACAGTGATTAATTAGAGTTTAAAACTTTCATTAATTACCTTAATTAAGCCTTAATTATGTGGATAATTAATCTGAAAATTGGCACATTGAATAAATAGGATGACCTCTACCTCCCATAATTATTTTGGATTAATTTACTAAGTAGATTGAGAAAATCATAATTTTAAGCACTAATTACCACTTTTAAGCAATTTAATTACTATTAAAATTAAGAAAATTATGAAATTAATTAGGAAGGTTATTTAATTATCATAACCATAAGGATGATCAAAGAAAATAATTAGGACCTTCGCTCCTAATTCTTTAAGGCCTTTAATTAAATGATTAAATAATTAAATGGAATAAAAAAGAGATAATCAAAATAAAAATTACATTATCATAATTAGTACGACTAGCAAGATTGATTAATTAATCCTCTTTATGTGCTTAGTTAACATAAGGGTTTTAATGAAATTATAATTTTTCATAGTTTTGGAAAATTATCAAGTCAATTAGCTTAATTCTATTAATTTAATTAACTATTTAAACATGGTCCTAATTGCATTAGAATTTTTAGGGCATTGCTAATTTTATTTTTAATTATATTATCATGTTTCATAGGCCCTTGCTTAATGGTTAATTAGATTAAGGGACTCTTTGGGGGGTGACTAATTGACTTGTTAATGAGCCAAATCAAATTAAGTCATAAAATTTAATTAATTTCCTTTTAAATTCATTAACTAACCAACATGGGTATGGGTTAAATAAAATTGATCTTTCTTCTCCTCTTTAAAATTTAATAATTCAAAACACAAAATTTAAATCTTAAAGAAGTTTTGATTAGGCTTAAAGTGTTTTATTTAACATGATTGTCCTTGGGTTTTAATGAAGCCAAGTATGTCATTTAATGATGTTTAATTATTTTGTATCAATTATCATAAATTTGTATGCCATGTGTTTCATACATTCATATTTTAATTTTTTTTAAAATGTTGCATCTAATTGCATGATATGAAAGATAAACTATATGGTGTGGCTATTATCACTATGTAAATCTCAAATTTATTTTCTCCTTCATGTAAGAATTAGGTGCTAATTATCAATTAAATGATTATAAAGTAAATCTTTATATATGTGTCTTATTGTAAGTAATGTAACTCAAATAAAAATCCATTTTTTAAAAGATAATAACCTACAACATTTCATGATTTCATTTTATATCCATATATGTATGCATGTGTATTTGAACTTGCAAGTATATAGTATGGACATCTTGAGAACACAAGGCTTTAAGTAGCCCCAAAGAGGCGTTAGATCATCTCACTTCCCTAGTCTAACAAAGGCACACACTTGCATAGCTTTCTTATACACTTGTATGCATATGATTGGATATGAAGTGAGATTTCAGTTATTACAAAATTCATGCATATTCGTGTTCAAGTGTTCCAAAATGAATATATAAAATGCATGTGTATGCATATATATATAATATTAAAGTGAAGTAAAAAAAGTAAAAAAGAAATGAGATTGTTATGTTATTGATAATAAAACAAAAATGATAAAACATTAAGCATTTGATGGTGACTTAACTTCATTAACCTTAAGATGTCTTTTATGTTTAAATAAAATTCATTAAGTCAAATCCAAACATGGGATTGATTGAAATTCATGATTCACTAAGAAAGTTTAAAAATCATAAAATTTATCTCATAGAATCAACCTAAGGTAGGGATTAAAAGGATTCAACTCTCTTTCTTCACTTTACAATGATAAATTATAAGCAAAAGATAAAAAAATATATATATGACTTAAATTTAAATTGAAGTCTTAAACTAATTAAGTGAAACTACCCTAAATAAGGGACTTATACAATCAAACACTAAAAAATTTCAATCTTAATGCCTAAGCAAGACATACCAAACTTTGGCTATAGCATAAACATTAGAATACTAAGTCAGGTCTTAGTATTAAGTTAGGTCGATGATTGTTCTAGTGATATGTTTTATTTTGTGGTATAATATTTTTAGGCTAGATGTTAGGATTTCTTGTACGTAGACTGGATGTTAAGTCGTTATTAGCCTAATGATGTTTTCTGCAGGGGATTGTGCTTAAGAGACTACTATAATAATAAAATATAAAAATGCCTTATACTTGCAGATTCTAATTAAGTCCCTAAGCATAATCCAATTAGGACAGGATGGCATGGTTACTCAAGTGCAGGGTGTTAAGTCCAAATATATGAAATATAATTGATTTGCTAGTATGTTTGTTTAGATAACATATGTTTTACGGGTGCAGTCAGAGTTACTTTCCTTATAAAAATATAATTTTACAATGGGGTTAGGAATAGTGTTATGGGGTTTAAGATGAGTAGTGGCTAGAAGGCAATGACCTAGGAACCCCTATGAAGCCTGGAGCAAGCTAATCTCAAGTAGAAAATAAGAACAAGAATTGAAGATCTCAATAGCATTTATTTCATTTAATTGTAATATGGGCAGTATAAAGGTAGAGGTGGGATATCCAATTTCTTTTCTTTGAGGTGTATGGTAGTACCTGGCCACATCGACCTTTTATTATTTCACATAATTTAAAATGTTTGATTATTGTGTTTACATTGTGAAATTAAAATCACATCATTTTCATAATTTCTTAAAGTGATATGATTTAATGTGTGGCCTAGATGTGATAGGCTCTTTAGAATAAAATTAATTTTTCTACCCTCGTTAATAACTCATAACTAAAAGCTTAATCAACTTATAACTCTCTTTAAAGCCAAGGTTTATAATCAAGATAAATAAAAAATTTAGTAACCCCTTAATTGGATGTTGTATGTTATCACATCATTCATATCATATTTTTTCAATCTTGAAATAAGGGATCTCCACTCTTACACGATAGGGAATAGGCTTAACCTATTAGGGCAGTCCCTTGTAGTAGAGAACACATCTTCCCATTGATTTAGTATACAACTAAATTTCATAATGCATTTAGGCATAATTATCCTAAGCACTAGTCCAAATTAATGTGTCAAAATGATTTAAATATTTGTAAACTTTGACTAGTCTCTTAGAGAGTTAGTTTAGGACTTTAAATTTTTTTCTTAATTAATAACAAGCTAGCCATCTTGCATTAATATATGACTAGCTTACTTGGTTTTAGAATGTAGGAGGTGTTGGTTGATAGCCATTCTAGAGGTTTGTAAGTCCAAAAGTGTCAGGATCAGTTTAATCTCTCTTATGAAAGTGAACCATTATATCTCACTTTCCTTGAATATATTTAGGTCAGGCTCTTAGCTTATGCTAGAGCACTCTAGATCTAGGTTTTGAGGTAGCTTATTTCTAAGGCGGCCTATTTCTATCTCGCTACAAGTATGAGTCCTCACCTCTTAAGCATATACATAATCCTGCATTGTTGGAATATTAGTCCTAGCTTTCTAATAAAATTTCAACTCAAAATAAAATGAATTCTCTCTTTCAAAAATGTCAAGCCTCACCATAGAGTAGACTAAAGCATCCACTAAGCTTGCTATTATCTTGAATTTTTACTACTTTTTATTCTTTGGAAGCTACGAAGAAGTATTCCTATTCAAACAATCCCACTTAATTTCCAATAATAACCAATCTTTTGATAATCTAGCTTCATAATCTTGGGAGATATTAGTTAAGTGTTTTAATTGAGAGTATTCCCTGAGAATCCCATTCCATAGGATGTAATTAATTATGGAAGCTTGCTTCCATAGGGAACTAAAGATCCTAGCTTAAAATAAACCCTACTTTACTTTATCCATGTAAAGTAGGGGAAAGATCTCTATACATGTAAACCCATTTACCTTAAAAGTACTTATTTGGTGGTTGAGTCCATTATGGGGTGATGTTTATATCTTTTGAGATAGTATATCATACCATAATGTTGCACTATATCATTTCAATAAGTACCCCTTAATAACTTGCATGGTTTCCTTACGACTCTAAATTAAAACACCACAAAAAGGCTCTTCTTATGAAAAAGATAATTGGGGAATTTGGGTCTAGGTTTGAGGTTATGGAAAGTTCACATGCCCCACAACCTTGATCTAAATCCTCCAAAACCTTAAATAAGTAACTCCAATAACTCAGAGGATAAATCTTGGATTTAAAAAAAATATTGGGGAGAAAAAATAGGCATGGGAAAAGAAATTTGACAATCATATAGATTAGCAACAAAAATAATTTTCTTACATGGCTGAGTTTAACTTAGCATGAGTTAATATGTCTGAAATTACGGCTTTGCAAGTCTGGGTCAGACTTCATTTCCATAGCGCCATAATATCCATTTTATGTGAGCACCCCACCGTAGTCTAGAGAAGAAGAAGAGGAGAGGATGACAACAACTGTAATTATTTGTTTTCACTCTTAAGTCTAAAGAAAATATCATTAGGACCACTACACTTTGGCACTGTAATGTATTGCACTCCGGGCCTTAATAAAAATTATACAGGAGAAACCATAGCTAAAATTCAAAGAGGGCAGTAGAACAGTGTTATATTGATATTGTTGCAGCATTAGAAATAAGCTCAAAACTTAAGAAGGCTGTGCTACAACTCTCTAAGTTAGAAATTTTTTTGATAACCCGATAGGGCAGTGCTGTGGCACTCGACATACAGTGTTAGGGTGGTCTAAGATAGAAAATACATTGCAGGCTTAATTTGTAGTGCTATAGTGTTAAGTAAATAAGACTTAGATTTTAGATTTAACGAGGATAATATTCCAAGTGTTAGAAATCTTGAAATTAATTTATTGCCTTGATGCTTAAAAAATAGCACCGCGGTGCTATGACTAGACGTATTGCTCCGACAAAACTTGAGACGATCAACACCTCAACATTAAGACATCGTCTTGACGCTATCAGATGTTCAGATGAGATTCAAGATTTTTGAGAGCTCGGTGCTTTGATAGTGGACCCACAGCGTCATGGTGCTATTTCATTAGTGCCTCAAATTTAATAATGTTTTGGAGAAATTGGAAATTTCAAAAGTATAATGCCTTAGCAGTGCTATTGTTTATTATTTTTAATTCATTAGCACTCTTCACCCTTTTTTTAGATCTAAGATAAATGAAGGGAGGATTTTATTTTACACCAAAACTAAGTTGATTATGGAATAGACTTCAGGTTGTCTCACCTCAGTGCTGGAAGATAGCGCTACAATGTTATTTTAAATTGGTGAAACCCAAGATCTTAGAACTATGTTGTAGAATCTCAGTGCCGCAACACTACAAACAAGGTACCAATTTCAATATCTTAGCACTATGGCACCACATATTTGGTGCCTCGGTGCTGGACCTGAGATACAACACTGCAGAGTGGGAACTCCATTTTTTAACCATATTCTTGCATAATTTGACAATTTTTATGAAAATTTGATGGCATAACATTTTAGTAGGGCTAATTTTTTACTTATTTAGAACAAAAGCACTCCTCTTTTTTGTTTCAAATCCAACATCGATGGAGGGAGGGCTTTTCTTCTCATGCTAGAACAAAGTTCAATGGTGGAGGTCTCGAATTTCAAGATTATAGAATTTTAGTCTTGGGAGCATTCTTTTCTACTCCAAATCCAAGATTAATGGAGATAACTATTTTTATTTCTCACCAGATCCAAGATCAATGGTGGAAATCTCTTAAAATTTCTTTTCATAGAGAAAATTATATAGAGAAAGCATTTCTACAAATTTGTTTCATGGAGTTAAGGGTTTTCGATCTTGTCTCATGCACGAGGAGAATGCTCCCATGTAGCAAAAAAAGTGCACTATTGAGAGGGCAAGAGATCAAGAGTAATAATAGATTAGGTGGGATAGAGGGAGAGTGAGAAGAAAAAAAAGGAGAATAGTGGGGGCAGTTCTCCCCTTTTTTATAAAGGAATTCCCATGATTGGGGCAGGTTTATGCTCCATAATCATTCTCTGTTCTAGTAAATTACACTCAGAGATAATATTTTTCATACTTTTAAAACTAAAGGTCATTATGACATCATCATGGCACTGTGTTATCAAGTAGAAATCATCAAGGGAGGTTTGAGTTTCTACATTTTGTAAGGCAACAATAGGGCCTAGGAACTATGATTTCAGCATCATGGTGCCCTATGTTAAGATGTTAAATTAATTTTCTCATTCTGTTAGATGCAAATAGTGACCTCGGAGGGAGCCAACCAACTATCACCAGCCTCATACCTTCCTGATGTTATCTACCGTTGGACCTTCATCCCCTATCTCATGCTCACCCTCTTAAAGAAACTTAACCACATTAGGATCAAGTGGATAGGGTGTCAAAGTTACTTCTCCTATGAAAGAATAGATAGAATAATTAGAATGTAATAAATATAGCATAGGAAATGAAATACTCACCATATGACACTTGAGACATTGAAGTGAAGGTAAGAAAAAGTGTTCAGGATTTTTCTCATCACTTCTACAACATTGAGCACTCTTGGGCATCTAGCATAGAAAATTTCATCGCCTTGCTAGACAAAATGGTGGTAGGAAGGTGTGCCACTGGTGATGTGATTAGCTCTTAACTAATAAGAGCTTCGAGCAGAATTACTATAGTTTGCTCACCAGATCATGAATCTTCAGTGAAGTCACCAAAAATTGCATAGTCTTGTCTTGATGGCCCTTCACAATGATGACTCAATAGAAAAGGCTCAATCTCCAAGATATATTCTCTTCTCATAAAAAAATAAAGAAGGTGGTAATGGTTGCATCCAAGTTTGGGAGAACACGGGTTGGCACTAACCGATAGAAATTCAAGATGTCGACCCACTCATGGAGAAGAGGGAGCAGAAACCAATTTTTAAAGAGGGCAAGGGGGATGTACAACTCACTTGATCCAATCATGTTGAATCATTCATGGATTTTGGCTATCTATACTATGAACTCAGAATTTCTAAAGTTGTAGTTGAAGAAGACAGAGGTCATGCTAGATTGATCCAAGTCCGGCACTCCCTTAGCCTATGTTTGCAAGAAAGTTAAAGCCACCTTCCTCAGAAGTGCCATTAAAAGACATATCACTTAAAAAAGAATAGAAGCATGATCTATTCACTAGAAAGAAACTCTACTCACCTAAAGTCAAAGGAGTAATAAAGATTCAACCACTCATAGTAAGAATGAAGTTATAGATGAAGTAAGTAAGGCACAGTAACATAGACCTCAAATCAAGCATTAAATAAAGAAATGATTACTCAATTCCAGAATAACTAATGCAACATGAATTACAACAAAGATAATTAATGATGTCCACTTGCATCATAAATTACACTTGGCAAATAAAAATGGCAAGTACAAAAAAGCAACATCTTTTATTAAAAAGTAGGAAAAATGAAATACAACACACACTCACTCTAGCCTTTATACATTTTTTTAGTAGTATAATACAAAGTTTGTGTGCCACTCTTCTTCAAGTACGTCCTTCTCGCACATGTAATCAAACAAAGTTTACATTGAAAAGGAAAAGGGAAGTCTTTTGTGATTGATTAAGCTCTGAAGTAGAGTCAAATTGACTCTTATGGTCATAAAATCTCTTCAAGAATCCACTTCCACTGACTGCATTCACTACAACTCCAACTCTAGCTAGAACCACAACTCGCTTATTTCGATTCCTTGATGAATCCAAGGCCTCCTTTAAATGGGTGGACTCTCTTGGCAGAATAACGAGTTCAGATGAGTCATCAAGCTCTTAAGGATCCTTCTCAATGCTGCCACCTTGCGGTTGAGAAGACTCTCCATGTAGACTTGCCACTATATCATCAAGTAGATGGAGAAAAATTCACCAACATCTTTCTAATGTCAAGAAAGGTGAAGCTAGTCACCACAGTGGAAGATAAAGCATGTGCCTCAATAACTACCCAATGAAGGTGTAAAGACTCTACAGAGATTGTACTTGTCACTACCAAGTTGGCCAGTGGTATAGCTGGAGTGGCCGTTGAATGATTAGAAAGAAATTTGTCAAAAATTGGAAAAACTTTCAATAAGAGGATTAGAAAATGGTCAGACCCTCATAAATAGAAGCCATTGTTCAACCAAATGGAATTCCTCCTCTTTTGGATCACAACCTAGTAATTCACTCATAGTAAGGTGGATTAGTTTCGTAGAACTACCTGGACTGCTAGAAGAGATAACTTGAATGGTTTGCAAGTGCCCCCCATTGCCCTCAGTCGATGGTTGTACACTGATCATGCTTAACTATAACCAATGAGGAAGTTTAGAAGCATAAACAAAGAACTTGAGATACAAGAAAGAGATAAGTCTCACCTAAGCCAGACAATCAAGAGAAAATTTTGTAAAGGTTTGAGGGCTTTTCGTGATATTTAATTGTCTTATGTTAAAAAAATTGATAAATGAGCTCAAAACAAAATCATAAGACAAAATTAATCATTATGTTAAACATTAGTTCATCATAATATTATCTTATCAAAAATAAAATTGCATTATTAATTTTCAAAATCCAAGCATACATTGATTTGTTATATGCAAACTCAAATAAATCATTTCTTATATATAATTATCTTGTGTAAAATTCTCTAAGCAAAATAATTAATGGTATATTTTATTATTATTACAAAAATTGATTTAATTAATTAAAATTTTTAGCTTGCATTCAACCTTAAAATAATAATACATATAATAATATATTTAAGCTGGATTAAATTCAAAAAAAATTTTCAAATGAAACTAAATTAAAAATAAAATTTTGGGAGATATATGGCTATTTATTTATTTTATAACTTTTTTACATTTAATTTTAGTGGAGCTTATGTGGTCATATATCATACATTAATAGCCATAAATTTTAATATATGAATTATTGGACATTTATTTTTAAAAAATAATTTAATCATGTTATATATCCTTAAATTAATTATTCATTTTTAACACTTGAATTCCCTTCTAATTTCTTAAATTTTAATTTCAAATCTTTATTTTTGGTGCCTTAGATGATTGAAGAATAAATGAGTTACAAATGTGTTCCAAATCGAGGGTTCTCCACTTATTATTTTCCAGGGAATTAAATTGCAATTAATCAAAATCCTTCCAAAATTAAAGATGTTGGCCATGCTGTCAGATTGACTTAGTCTAATACATGTTTTAATACAAAACCTAGTCAGTTTTGTGGCTACAACATAATTCCAGAAGTTCTACCACTAAGCCATTTATGAAGGAAAATTAATTTTAGGTCTTCTTTTTTTGGTTGTGCGGTTCTTAATGTAAAAACTTCCATTCATTCTCTAAGTGCTCTTCTCAAACAAATTGGTTCATCCTAGATAAATGCTTGTTTAAATGATTTAGGTGACTTCTTATTAGTTTTAATTTTATTCCTTGATTTAGTTTTTTCTTTCAAGGTTTCTTTTATTTTTATGATTAAAATTGAATTATTTTTAAATTTTCATTCAAATTTTTAAGTGATCATTTTGCGTTTGAAGTTCTTCCAATCACTTGATCTCTCTTTGAATCAAAAAATATTTATCATGATAGTTTAAAGACATTTACATCCATTCTCATAGTGATGTTCCATTGTCTCCTACTTCTTAGCCTCTTCTTAACCCAACTCTCCATTGTGGGTCCTCCAAGCTGAAAAATTTGTTTAGTGCCACGACATTGGTTGGCTCTCACTTAGCCAATGAGTACAATGTTGAATTGGTTAAAAGGCTCATCTTTCTTCAATCTCACCATGAAATTCTTGAAGAAGGTACTGACAATAGCTTTATCAAGAAAACAAGTTACAAAAACTGGGATACCTGCTCTTTTCTCTTTGACAATGAAACCTCCTTAATAGATATCCAAAGATGGACATAATCAGAATATACTTCAATGGCTAAAACTAATAGATGATTGAAGTGTTGGTTTATTAGACGAGAGAAACATTGCATTAAAGCTTAACAAGTAAAAAGGCTATGCAAGAATGTTCTCAAAAAATATATATATATTTCCCATGCATCCTTCTCATTTAGAATACTTTTGATGTGAAGTTGATCTATGGGACTATCTACCCAAAAAGAATTAAAGCACATTAACTAAATGTTGCTAACATAATCAAATCATCATCTAATGCTAGTGCACTATTCAAATTTCTGATAGGAATCTAAAAAGATCAACAAGGAACCCTTCATCTAATGATAATTTTTTTATTTAGAATATAAAAGGCATTGCTACGCCAATGCCACTAATCATCTACTTAGAAAACATAAATTAAAAATCTTTGTTATGCTCAAGCCCAAAGTTTGCACCAATAACACCTCAATGATTACAAAGAATTTAGTAGATTTAAACATCTAGCCAACTATAACAACAAAATATGGTTATTCTGGAAAGAAAAATTTCGACTTGTTGATTAATTATACCCAATTTTTAAACATTTACAATCACCATGCAAACTTTCACACCCAAGCAACCATTATTTATTCTACTTACAACTGAGAACTAAGAGGAAAATTGTGGCACAAAATTATCTCCATTGGAGCCAGCACATCAAAACCTTAATTCACTTTAGTGACTTTCATATAATAGCAAATTCAATTAAGAAGAAAGTTGGCAGAAGTCCTTTTATTTCTATCATAATTGAAATTGCTAACTCCGTTGCTAATGCTAGACTTATTGATCTAAGATATATTGGTAACCCTTTCACTAGGTACAAGGGAAAAATATTTGCAAGATTTGATGGAGTCCTTATCAATTCATATTTAAATACTATCTTTTAGCACACTTGTATTCATCATCTTTCCAAAACTACATTGAACAACTCTCCTTTGCCTATGTTTGTCAACTTAATTCTCAAACCAAAGCATTTATTTAGGTTCCTCAAAATGTTAGCTTTCACCACAATTTTCTTAATTATATTACTTTAATTTTGGCAGATGAGACATCTACCAATCCTTGGTCTAGCTGGAAATTATACAGTAAATCAGTTGCTGCTCTTATCAAATTGAATTGGAATGTCTTTGGAAATATTAACAAGTTGATTTAAGATACAAAGCTAAAATCAATGAATTGGAAGAGAGATTATGAGATATTGATGCAATCTATGTTGAATCCTAGCTAATAGCTAAACAATGCAATCTTTACAGTTATATTAAAAGAGAAGAGGCTCTATGGTGGCAAGAAGTAGCTACTTCCACCTTCCTTGAGGAAGGCATAAATTCAAAATTCTTTCATGCGTGCTTTACAAAAAAAGGAGAGGGTATAACCATTATTATAATAATAAATCTTATAAAAGGTTGAAGATATTATTAGCAGTTGTATAGATAGACTTCCAACATCTATTCAATCTAGAACCTTAGTAGGCTAATAATAAAACTTTGATCGCTTTACTTTAATGAGGAGAGAAACAAAAGTCAAGCAACTGAACTCACAAAAATCCTAGATGGAGCACAAATAAAAGTAGTTCTAGACTACATGAATTAATATAGTTTGCTTTGATGGCTTTTCAACATTATTCCAATAAACATGGCATATCTAAAAACTAATGATGTTGTTATTATTCCAAAATTATTCAGAGGTGATAACATGCATAACTACTTCTCAACAGCCTCTATAGTTCTCATCCCTAATGATAATGATACTCAAGTTTGGGATAAATTAAGATTGATCATTTTAACATATATCATTAGTAAGATGATCAATAAAATCCTTGCCTCTTGTATCCAACAAGTTCTTCCTTCCATCATCTCGAACAACTAGGTTGCATTTATTAAAAGAAGGCTCATTATGAATAGCAATCTCCTTGCTTAAGAACTCATAACCATCATCTACAAAAAGGGTAGAGGAGGCAACCTAGTTATGATACTTGACTTCAAGCAAGCATTTGATATAATCAGTTAGGGTTTTATATTTGTGTTGTTGAAGGTTATATGATTCAACACACATTTCAATAAGATAATTAAAAAGTTTCTTAAAGACTAATTATCTTTTCCTTATTGATGGTACTTTCTATGGTTTCCTAAAACCCAATAGAGGAGTCAAAATGAGATGTTTTATCATCTACTTTCCTTATTTTTGCTATGAACTATCTCATAAAACTTCTCAACCAAGCTTATAATGACAACCATGATATATGGTACTCTGCTAAAGCACAAGCCATTGTTTCCCATCTTGCATCTGCTAAAGGCATACTGCTTTTTTGTAATAGTACCAAGAAGTCAACTGTGAAAGTATAGAAAATTATCAAGAAATTTGAGAAAATACTAGGTATGAAGCTTAATAAGGGAAAATGATATTTCTTTGTGAGAAAATATATCATAAGGGAAATATCAATTGGATTACAAACTTTACATGCTTCTAAAAGGCTAAATTTTCATTTACATAGCATTCCAATAGTTGCACTTAATTTAACACACATTTTGGAATAGGTTTTACCACCCCGCTTAGATCCAAAAATCCCAGCTCACCCTACCCAGACTTTTAGCATTCATACTATTAATCCTACCACTAAACACACTAGAATCTTTCAATGTGAGGATGTTGTTAATGCTAACCTTAATAATAATTAATCCAACCTTACATATCTTAGGAACATATAGAACATCCACAACATAAAGACCATACACAACTAGCAGATATTCTCTCCCAAGTTCAAGATAATATGATTATTAATGCTAAACCATTGCACCATATCAAACAGGAATTATGTAATGAGTGGACTATCCAAAGTTCCAAGAAATACAAGATCAAATGACTAAGGGAGGTAAAATACATAAACTCCACTATTGTTGCGCACATTGGGACTACTACTTTTGTTTGTATCCTAGCCACTTTGGAGGATAAGATAACAATAAGGGTGTCAAATGCAATCGTATCCCTCTTTTTGAATAATCTCCTAATCTGAAACATATAAGGCATGCCAAATTGAATGCCTTGAATCATCTAAGAACCTTAACATGTCATCATAAACTAGAACTCTTTGTCATTTTAGAACTGATGGTTCACCCTAAAAATTCAAATAAAATTAGAAAACATTTTAGCATATTTAATTGATGCTTAAATTATAATAATAAGATTGGGTTATTTTGGAAGAATACTACCTACTTGATATCATTGTTGATGAACGCAATTTATCTATGCCTTTGTTAGTTGTTCTAATTTTATAATACAAACTACTATCATATATGCTAGCTGCTTTATAGAATTAAGAAGGAATATTTGAGACAAACTCATTTAAATTAGTTCCGATTACAATGGAAATTGGTTAGTGGTAGGAAACTTTAATATGATTGCTGATCCAACTAAGAAGCAAGGTAGTAAGCAACCAAACAACAATGCTATGAGGAAATTTTCAAACTCAATATAAGAGGTTGGTTTGAATGATGTTGGGTTTGCCCTTTCACTTGGTGTAGAGGGAAGACTTATGAACATCTTGACATAATTCTTTTAAATAGTCAATGGGTAAACAAGGAACACACTAAAGTAAAGCATTTTAGTAGAACCACCTCTAACCATTCCCCACTTATGATTTATGTTAATCTGCTACCTAAACCAAATATACTCCATTCAAAATTTTAAATGTATGGACACAACATGTAGAATTTCATGATTACCTTACAAATTCTATGAAGGTTGATTCCACTTCAAATCCATGGACTAATTTATGGTTATTCCACAGGAAACTAGCTACAACACCTAGAAAATGGAATTGGAAGGTTTTTTGAAATATAACCACATAGGTGACTAAAGTAGAACAAAATGTAGCTCATCTCAAAAAGATGGTCTTACAAAATGACTCCATGAAAAACAAACTAAAACTTCAATAGGCCCATCATGAACTTCATGATCTAATTAGCAAGGAGGAAAGTTCCTCAAACAGAAATCTGCCATCACTACCTTCATAGAAGGAGACAAACAACAAATATCTACACACCTACTTCAAGAAGAGAAGAAAACTGAAAGCTATCCTAAGAAGCAAGGATGATACTAAAGGCTGTATAAACAATCAAGTGGATCTTGCCAATAGTGGCATAAATTACTTTCAAACCCATTTTACCACTGAAAAAACTTTTGTATTAGAATTCCATCATGCTTTTTTGAAAATAATAAGGAACTACTCAACTCTCTTGACTTATAATACATCTTGGAGGAAAGTGAGATCAAAGCTACAATACATCTTGGAAGAAAGTGATCAAGGTTGCTTTTGATATAATTAATGGAACCAAAATGTTTGGGCATGATGGTTTTCCTTGACACTTTTACCAATATGCATGGGAATAGATTAAGATTGATACCACTCAAGGAATTCAAGATTTTTTCATGGGACATGACATGCACAAATACTTTCTATCCTGATCTATCTCATTTATTGTGAAACAAAAAATTTTTGGGACAATTCAAACCAATCAGTTTAACTACAATACTGAGTAAAATCATTAGTAAAATTATCACCTTGAGGCTCTACCTTTATCTATCGTACATGCAAAATCAAGTGACTTTCATTCGGGGAAAGAACATAATAGACAACATCCTTCTAGCCCAAGAGCTTCTCATGGACATAGATAAAAATTGCAAAGGAGATAATCTATAATTTATATTAGATATAAAAAAAGCCTTTGACAGTATTATCTAGAAGTTCATAATTATTATTTTGAAGGAAAAGGGCTTCAATAATAGCATTTGCACCATAACTGAGAGCCTCATATCAAACAATCATTACTCAATTCTCATCAATGGTGTACCTCATCAATTCTTCAGCTCATAAGGGGACTCAAGCATGGTGACTAATTATCTCCCCATTTATTTATTGTTGCCTTCAATTACCTATCTAAAATGTTGAATGAAAGTAAAAAAGGAATAACATTCTATGCTATAAGGCAAAAGGTTAAAATTAACATTTCTCATTTAATGTTTGTAGATGAAGTTTTATTATTTTGCAACACAATCAAGACATCAATTCAAGCAATCATGAAGATCTTAAAATTATTTGAGAAGATATTAGGTATGTCCTTAAATAAATCCAAATGCCTAATTGTTCTTGAAAAACATTACTGGCCAATAAAAGTAGGTAGGTTGGATCAAATAATATATTTGATTCATTAAAAGTTCACTACCTTTAAAATACCTAAGAGTTAACATATTCAAATGAAAATTAAAAGCTTGATACTTTGATGAGATCATTACTAAAGTTTAGAAACAGATAAGTTCATGGGAGAAAACATTTCTACACTTTGGTGGCATGATAACTTTAGTCAAAAGTGTACTCAACTTCATCCCCTAATAAATCATCCAAGCCTTCAACATGTTGTTTTAACAATTCAAACCAAAATAGAGAGGTCATTTAATAAATTAACATAGAGGGGAATTGCTAAATCAATACACTAGGCTAGTTAGAAAAGGCTATGGAAAGCTAAAGAGTTGTACAGGGGGGATCATATAAAGCTTTGGATTAACATCCAAAAAAACAACTCTCTTTGGGCCAACTATCTTTGGAGCAAATATTTCCACAATGCTAACTTAATTTTGGTGTACCCCCATAAAAGTAACTCTCCAACCTGGAAGGCAATGTTGAAAAATATTGAAGCAGCAGAAAACCTAATTTATAGGATCATGAGAAAGGACTTATTAATTTCAATCTTAATAGTTAGTTGTGTGATGGAGCCCATGAAGCCATAAACAAAATTCCAAACCAATTTCAAGTAAGAGATTTCTAAGTCCTTCATAGCTGGGATGCAAAAAAACTTAGCTGGTACTTGCACACTTATACTATCCAGAGATTAAAAAAATTTCAATCACTTTGGAAAGAGAAGATTGTATCATTTTAAGATGCAATCATAAATTCAGATCCATCACTAAGAGATTTTCTATAGAAATAGAATTATAGTTAATCCTAGAATTTGTTGGGGCAACCAAATCTAAAACCAAACAATAGAGCCATCCATGCCATTCTTTAGATAGAAACTCCAATGTAAATTGCTTTCTACTAATGATATACTCAAATTAAAAGGTCTCAAGATCTTTTATATATTCCTAATGTGATTAGATGGTAAAGAAAGCATCCAACACATATTCTTTCAATGCAACTACATCACATATGGAGTCAACTAGAATTGTTTTACAAAGTTGACATCATCAGGAATTACCTCACTCTCCCTGGTTGCCTTCAAGAGTGGCACACTACTAATACTAAAGGCTCCCACACCAAAATAAATATTCTAATTCCATTAGCAGCCTACTAGTTTATATGGATGGCTAGGAACTCAAGCAAACATGAAGGCAAAAAAACATTACCTAGAGAAGTCATCTGCCAATCACAACTTTTTATAATTCACATTGGTTGCATCAAGAATCCATGGCTCACCCAAACTTCAACCCAATTCAATTTTACTAGTCATATTAATGATCATTTCAAACTGAAATGTCAATTAGTCTTATGGAAGAAACTAAAAGATCAATGTATAAATATCAACACAAATGGATGCTTCTCTTCTGAAGTTTATTTTGAGGGTATTGGAGGTACCTTTAGAAATTCCCAAAGTAAGTGCATCCTTTTATTCTCCAAGTAGTGTAACACTAAATTTTCTTTTCATGCTAATATGATCACCTGTTGCACTGCACTAAAACTTTCAACAGCATGCAGTGCTTATAACTTCTAGCTAAAAATTAATCCCCTCTAGTTGTGTAGCATTCTCAACAAAGGGAACATTGTCTTATGACATCTAATTAATCTTCTTAAGGGAATTTACCTACTCTTAAAGGGTAGACAATTTAGAATTTCACACATCCTTTAAGAAGGGGAACTTGATCACCTCTCCATGCTTGGATCAACACAGGAAGGTATTTGAATCACAACCACATTTTCCTCTTAGCAAGTTTATTAATAGTGATAATTTGGAGTTATAATACTTTAGGGGAGCCTTTTGATTTATTTTACTCCCCACTCTTTATTTTTAATAATAGCACTATATTTTTATTTTCATCAATGATTTTTTTCTTTAAAAAAAGAACAAAATTACTACCAATCATTATGATGATCTCATCTGCAAAATACAATGAAAAATATCTTTTGTAGAGAATACCTTTCTTTCCTTTAGTGGTACGATCACTCTCATAAATAGCATTTTCACTTCCATCCCATAATATGTGTCTCAAGTCCAAAATATACCAATCACTATGCAACATAAGATAGATTGTATTTTCATTAAATTCACATGGACCTCTAATAGGAAAGCCATTCATTGTACAAGCAAGAAAATGGTTTGCAAACTAATTGATAACTACAATATTTGTTTCAAAATATTGGTCGATAACATCAAATGCAACATTATAAAACTTTGGATTTGATTAAATAAAACATATCTCATAGAGACAACTTCTTGCACCAAAAATACACTGTAGGAAATAACAATCATTTATGTCAAAGTTCACTCTGTTGATTCCAATATATGGAAACTCTTGATTCAGCATAGAGCAAATGCCAAAGAACATATTTTTTGGTATATTATAAAGGGAAAATTATTTTTTGAAATGATCACTAGTATGGAGATAGCTTACTATCTAAAGTTGATCTTGTTTTAGACTTACAAGATCAACCTCTTACTAACTTTTATAATAAAGGGACATGTGATAACCAAAAAATTGTAGCAGGCCTACCAATTGGCATCTGTAAATAAATCATTTTTGTAACTATTTGTTTGAAACATTAGGAACAAACTTGTTATTAAAGGTAAGAGAAACCTCAAATCATTTTATAGAAGCAATTTATGATAAGTTTAATACAATGGATCAATCAATTATATGGTGTAAGTTTATATGGAACAACATTTTAAAGCCATCTATGTCTTTATTCAATTAGAGGCTCTTCCATAATCTTTTGAACTGAAGGCATCTTAAAGATAAAAAGATTAAGAGTGCCCTTTATTTGCTATCTCTATCCATCTAATGAAGAAAGTATCAAGCATCTCTTTATTTATTGCAATTACATTAGTGAAGTCTAGGATAAAATAAAATAAAAAATTATTTTCCTTACCGACCAGCTGACCACCCAACCACTCAATTATTGATTTCCTTATAGTGTGGAATCCTACCAAAAACTTAAAGTAGAATGTCCACATAAGAACATTAAATAAACCATAGCCAACATATGAGAAGATGGCCAAGATGGTTGGAGGGGGTGGATCCATAAATAAACCATATGCAATGATTTTTCCAATTTAGCTTCTAATGTGAGCTAAAATATCCTTAGTTCCCAATTCTTTTCCTTTCATGTTTTCTAGAGTGACGAGCCATCCAAATAAACCTAAAACACATTATGGCAATGATGGAGAGATAACATTTTTTTATTGCTAGATGTAGAGAAATAATTCCAAGTTTTAATATAACCTAATAAGAAATCTTTATTTTGTTGTGATTTCTAAAACAATAATTCAATTTTTGTCCAATCTTTCTTGCTTATTGGGCATGTGATAAATAGATGGGTTATGTGTTCTTCTTCTTCTTTTATATGCAAGTGATAATTAGATAGTAGCTTAAGACATTTATGTTTCAATATATCATCAAGAGGAGTTGGATATGCAATAGTCTCCAACAAAATAAAAAATATGGAAGAATTGATTGCAGCATGCCAAAGAGAGCGGCCCCATTTAGGAATTTAGCTAACAATATGGATCTTTCTGGAGATAACTTTTCTTATTGATAATGTTTTGTTGTTTCATTTTAGAAGCATAATATCTTTATAATGAGGAGTTATAGGAATGTTGGTTACAGCTTTAATAATATCAACAGGCAAATATTCACTGAGTTTATCAACATTCTAGTTGACATCTACCCATAAATTATAGACATGACATTATTTGGTATAGATTGAGATGTGAAATTTGAAATTAGTCTCTCAGGAAACCAATGATCTTGATTGAAATTTAGATTGCTATGACCGAGATTCTAGAATATCATGTTTTCAGCTATGTCTCGCTACAACAAATTTTTCTAATGTTGGGAGTCAAGTACATCTTGGAACAACTTCAGTTAGGTTTGATTTATGATAATATTTACTATGTAAGAAAGAAGCCTAAAAGGAATCATTTGTTTAAACTTAATCCAAAGTTTAACTTTTGATTGATTCAACAATAGATTTAAATTCTGATCCACCTTCACATTTGGGCTTACATAGTTATTTCATGCAAGCCCAATGTATGGTATTATTTTTCCTACCCCATATAAATATACTAAAGAGCCTCTTAATCTTGGTTTGTGTCTTGGATGGCATATGCATAGTCTGGATAGAGTAAAGAGGAATAGAATTAAGTATGCTTTGCATAAGAGAGAGGCTACCACTAGAGGATAGAAATGAGTTTTTCCATTAATTAATCTAATTTTGAATATTGCTGATTACTTCATCAAAGTAATAGAATTTTAGCCTACCACTATATATGTTAACACCAAGGTACTTGAGATGAAGATTAAAATTAGTCAAACTAGTGTAGTGCTTAATGCATATCAATTTGTTTTATAATGTTTGATGATAATGAATAAACATTTTGTCTTATTAAATGGCATGTTAGAGATATCCTCAATGGTATCGATGATGTGTATGACTCTTCTAATAGAGTGTTTGCTCCCATTACAAAAAAAATTAAAATGCCATTAGCAAAAGCCAAATCTGAAATTTTAATCTTCCCCTTGGTCTTATAATTAAGATATCGATGAGTTCTGTGATATATTGCAAGCAATGTAGTCAAATAATCACAGGCAATAATAAATAGAGATGGGGAGAAAGGATCACCTGCTTGATGCTCTATATGCTTTAAAGAAACCATGTACTTATCCATTGATAAAGGATAGAATAGTGGTTGATGGATAGTACCATATCCACCAAATTACAAAAACTTTCCTAAAAGCCTCTAGCTTTTAGTGTAGCTAGATGAAATTCCAATTTATGCTATCAAATGCTTTCTTTATGTCAAGTTTGATGATAATGTTGCCTCCATTGATTTTTTTTATCTAGGTCCTTAATAAGTTCTTGGGCTAATAATATGTTTTTAGAGATGCTTATTCCTTGAACAAATGCAATTTGGTTTTTACTGATGAGCTTAGATAGATAAGGTAGAAGGTGATTGGTGATGATTTTATTTATGGTTTTGCTAATGACTGAGATAATACTAATAGGTTTAAAATTATTCTAAACATATTTTTCATTGGATTTGGGGATCAATGTGATGGTAGAGGAATTAAAGTATATATGCATATCTTTCCCATGAAAAAAAGGTTTAGACTGCTAAGGTTACATCCTCTTTATTTACTACCAAGAATGTTGAAAAAATGAGTTGTATACCCATCAAGTCCTGCAATTTTGGAACCATTAAGTGAGTCAATAACAGCTTTAATTTCTTCTTCCAAGGGGTTGTAAAAGAGATCAAGTTGATGTAGCTTAGTCCTGCAAACATTGATCAAATCCTCTTGAAAGGAATCCAAATTCTCCATATGTTCTTAGAACATGGATTTTAAATAGTCAATGAAATTCGCAATAATGTCATCCCAGTTAAGTAACCAATTTTGTGAAGATTTAATCTCTGCAATGGTTTTGAATTCCTTCATTTTTTTATATAAGCATGATAAAATTTTGTATTTTTATCACCTTCTTTGAGGTTGATGATGGCAGCCTTCTGAGTCAAGAAATTCTCTTCCATGAAAAGAAGTTTGGTATGTTCAGCTTAGGCTTGTTGAAATTCAGATTCAGCTTCTTATGAGTATACAGTTTTACATATATTTTCAAGTAAACAAACTTTATGTTCAATGGACCTAAATTATTTATGAATATCACCGAAAACATTCTAATTTCATCTTTTAAAGCTTGGCTAGGTTTTTATGTAGCTTCTAAAGTCTTAGCCAAGGATCTGTAATACTTGAAGACTAAGCTTCTTTAAAGAAGTTAGTGAAGAGGTCATGCTTTGTCTACATATTCTAATCCCAAAGTTTGCTTGGATGGTTTGAGGAGGAAGTCAATAATCAATAAAATTGGAGAATGATTAAAGCACATTCATTTCAGATGGCTTACAATAGTGTAATGAAAATTATTAATCCAATTTGGATTAACCAAAATTCAAACAAGCCTTACAAATGTTCCTCC
This sequence comes from Cymbidium sinense, assembly GCA_021442155.1. Classification (NCBI taxonomy): domain Eukaryota; kingdom Viridiplantae; phylum Streptophyta; class Magnoliopsida; order Asparagales; family Orchidaceae; genus Cymbidium; species Cymbidium sinense. The sequence continues at coordinate 40,587,853 of CM038224.1, forward strand.
ACCATTCCATGAGTAAGGGTAACCACTAAAGCCAGCATCAACCAAGTAAGCCTCATCAATGTATTCAATAAATTCTCTCATGACTACTTTGTATGGCATCTTTCCACCATTCTTCTCAGTTGACTTTAGGATCATGTTGAAATCTCCATCAACATGCCAGCTGTCTAGACAAGTGAGGCTAATGGAATGAATTTTGGACCATAATTCCCTTCTTGAATCTCTAAAATAAGAGGCATAAATAATGGAAGCTTGGAAGTTGAAATTGCAATAGGTGATGTGAATTGTGGATAAATTGGGGATCATCAATTTTAAGGTTGATTTAAAGAGGTCTTCTTTAGAAAAATAAAATTTTGTTATTACAATTTTGAATAAAGTTCAATTTGATGTATTTCATTCTGATCTTGTCATTATTTTGGGGTTGAATCAGGGGTTCTAAGATACCAAATGCATCTCGTTTATGAGATCTATTGATACTTTCAAGTCTATTAGGGGCATTTGGGTTAGTAATGTCTTTAATATTATAAATCAAGAAGTTAGTCATGTTCAAGATACTTAAAGCCCCTAGAGGCTCTAGTATTAATCTTATCATCCCAATTGGCTGATATCCTAGCTATTGAACCTCTTCCTAAGGATGAATCACCATGTTTGGTTTATAATCCATAATTCTTTTATTCCTTTGTGCTTATTCCTTTTGGATTTTCAAATCAGTCAATTTTTTTCAATGTCTAGCATAGTTTTGCATATATCCTTGGTGCTAAAAATAGGATGTTAAGAGTAGGAGAGAGAGGATATCATCTGGTTGGGTATGATGTGGCCGGAAGCTAGAATTTTTAGTGTTTGTAGATTGTAAGTGAACCATATTTTTAGAATCTGGGATAGCTGAATCCATAGGTCCCCTCTTAAATGACCTTGTTACATAGTGTTTTGTATTTTCTAGATTTTTAGATGTATTGGTTATTTTCTCTCTATTTTAAGTTGGTTCAGTAGATGATTATGGATTCTTAACTATTATAGTTGGTAAATTCTATTTAAGACATTGTGGATGATCAGATTGGATTATATTTTCAATCATCCTATTTTCATTAGATAAGGACATTCACAATTATAGCAACATTCTCAATGGTTATATTTTCTCATTCTTAGTTCAAGGTAAGGAATGAAGCAATTCTCTAAGAGATGACTAAACATTCTACATTTAGGGTAGTAATGTATCTTTTGCTCAATGATGACCTACTGCTAGTATCAATTTATCGGGGTGCCCATCAAAATTTAATCAGCATTAGTAGATGTTATGTCCATTTCAATAAGTACTCTAGCTGCAGCTGGCCTAGTCAAGTTGAGGTATGAAGATCAAGCTTGAGACGTTTGCCAAAATTTGTAGTGAAGGAATAAAGAATCTGCTTATTGAAGAGATGAAGTTTAAGGTATGGGAATTTTATTCAAATGAGAACTATAGGAGGTTTGGCACTATAGTCAAAGGTATGAGTCCATTTGAATATCTTCATTGCTACATTGTCAATATGATAGAGTTTTTTTGGAAAAGAGTCATGCTTAATCTTGTTCCTGCTAAGGCAAATACCGACATGTCTTCCATCAAGTAGACCAACATTCCACTCACCAAGGAGCTTCAAGCCATCAAAATGTTTGTGGATGGTATCCATTATGAGGTGTTTGTAGGTGAGCTTGCCATCTAAAGTGAACTTGAGGGGTTCAACAAGCAATGTAGATTCAAATTTAGATAGGAAAATGGCAGATTTATCATTCTTGTGGTTAATAAAACCATTTTCACCTCCTTCCTCAAACTTGTCATGGTAAGATTGAGAAAAAACTCAATTTGATAGCTAAGACATTAGGGTCACTAGAAGGTGGGTTGTTGGAGAGAATACCAAGATAAGATGAACCTTCCATAGTTGGAAAAATTGATGGAACAATAACTATGAAAATCTTAACTGTGAAGAGGCGTATTGGAGCAGGAGTAGAGTGGCCTTCATTTCACACTTTTTGGACTATATGTTGTTTGGCTTATGAATTCCATTTTATACCAACTAGGAAGAAATCTTAACTATATTTAAAGTTATCTTGACCAATCATTGCATTTTGGCACTTAATTTTTGCTTCAATAAATTTAAATTTTTGATGTATGTAAACATACATTACTTAAATAATTTTTTGGAATTAAAAGTGTATTATTCTGATGAATAAAATCATAATCAACTCATTGCATTATTAATTATTGAGCATAACCTTTTTAAATTATTTTTGGACATGAAAATTTTAATTTTAAGTATTACAAGAATATAAATACATAATGAGGCAAAAAAAAAATTTTCATTGATTGATCATTTGCATAAAGAAATATATTGAAAGTTTCATTTTGGAAAATCTAGATTGTCATTACTTGTGAAATTTGGTTATCTATTTGTAGGTCAATATTATTGCAAATTCTTATTAATTAAAAGGTGATCAATTTTGTGTTGTAATTTTATTTTGGGTTATTGGGATCGCAATCGAGATGGTTAAGCATTGAATTAAATAGTTTTTGTATTTGCCTAAATCACATAAAAATTTCTTACCTATTATCCCTTTTACTATCCAACATTTACTTGTGATTGCTCTATAATATTTAAAATAATCATCAACTTAAAAAGCTTTTTTCTAAACTCCCTTAAGATCAAAATGTTATTGAAACAAAATGGGCCTATAGGAATAAGTTAGATGACATAGGTTATATTGCTAGAAAAAAGGCTCGTTTAGTTGCATAGGGTTACATATGTTGAGCTATGACTTTTAGTTTTTTTTTTACTTCAGTAGTAAGATTGAAGACTATTAGGTGCATCCATGATTATATCAATTATAAGGATTTTATGCACTTCAAATAAATATTACAAGTGCATCCTTTAATAGATTTATTGACCAAGATGTCTTTATAAAGCAACCCTTTATATTTGAGAAACTTAATTATCTTGATCATGTTCATAAATTGAAAAAGCTCTATATGAACTAAAATAGGCTCCATGTGTATGTTATGATAAGGCAAGTAATTTTATTATTAACCATGACTTTATAAAGAGCATAGTGGATACAACTCTATTTCTTAACAATATAAAAGATGATGTGATTATTATACAAGTGTGTGTAGATGGCATATTATTTTAAAAATAATAATAAATCTTTGAGCTATAAATTCTCATCTTTGATGTCTAAGGAAATTGAAATGAGAAAGATAAAAAAACAACTTTTTCATGGGTCTTCATGTGAAGCAACAAGAAAATAATATCATAATTTATCAAACAAAGTATACAAATAAATTATTTGAAAGGTTTGACATAAAAAAAATTTAAAATCTAGCAAGCCCCCTATCAACTCATTTAAAAATGGATTTACTTGAATCTGAAAATTTGTATTAATCAAAAGTTTTATTGGAGTATGATATGCTCACTCTTATAACTTATCGCTATTATATTTAATGTTATGTTTGTTGTATGTTCGTATGCTCATTTTAGGCAAACTTAAAAAGTTTCATTTAATAATAGCTAAACATATATTTTATTATTTGATAGAAACATTAAGATAAACATTGTAGTATACTAAAAAAAATTTTTGATGCGATTTGATTTCTTATTTTGATGCAAATTTTTTTGGTTCTAAAATTTACAAGAAAAAATACTTTAGACATATGTCAACTTTTAAGATCATCACTTATGTCTTAGTCCCCTATGAAAATAAATTTTATTCCATTCTTCACTATTCAAGCTAAGTACATAGTTGAAAGTTGTTGGGTAGCTTAGGTTCCTTTGATTAATGCAACAACTAAAATAATTTAGTATTAAGCCATAACATATTCTAGTTAAGTGAGATAACACAAGTGCTATTAGTTTAATTAAAAACACAGTCAAGCAGTCACAAACCAAGCAAATTAAGATTAAATGCTATTTTATTAGAGATCATATTTTTAAAGGTGATATTGATGTTTACTTTATTAGTTTGAATTTACAAATTATTGCTAATTTTAAAAATCTTTGGCCTTAAGATAACTTTTTAACCATAAGACACATGCTTGGTATGTTAGATCCAAACCTTTGAAACTATTTGAGGTCACTCATTAATTATTCTTTTTAATGTTGTGAAAAGAGGGAGACATAAATATGTTGGCTTTTATTTATTTGCATACTAACATTTGTGTAGAGCATTATGAATGAACATGATAAATATGATTTGAAAGTCTAATGGAAGATTACGTTGCATCTTCATCCACACCACTTCACAATATAAGTTTGTAAACATTAAAAAAGGAATTATTACTAGTCTAATGAGCTAATGGACTCATTAATTTAGATTTTGATAATAACAAACATATATTTTATGCAAGCAACCTTAGCCTAGTGGTTGAGAGTTTAGACTTTCAATCAAGAAGTATCTGGTTCAAAGCTTGCATGTGTTGTGTGTGTGAGTTTGTCATTAAATTACCTTAAATGTCCCAAAAAAATAAACACATATTTGTAGTTGCTACTATTTTATTTTTGAGTATTTTAGCAAAATTATCAAACATAGCAAGCAAATAAATAAAGAGAAAATTAATAATGGTTTGATGGGTTTTAGTGAACTTTAAGTTGCATTTCATAAAAATTTCTCAACCAAACATATTATTATTCATCATAATAATATTTTATCAAATATCAAAATCGATGCATAGATTAATTGTTCCATGCAAAACCAAATGAACTAATACTTTTATTTAATCTATTTTAAGCAAAATTCTCTGAACCAAATCATTATTAATTTACATTATTATTATTATTACCAAAATTGTATTTAATTTATTGAAATTTATTCCATGTATTCATCTTTAAAATATTAAAATATTAAAATATACAATTATTTATTTAAGCTAGATAAATTTAAAATTTCCTTTCAAATGAAACTAATATTAATAATAAATATTTAGGAGAAAAATGGTTATTTATTTTTCATTTTTTGGGTTTTATTTAACTATAATGGATATTAATTGGTCATATTAATAATTATATATTGTTGTGTTTATTTTTGATTAATTTGTATGACAGGAGGGTGCGAGACACCATGCAGATCTGAGGGTGTACTTAATGAGGTGATCGAGTACGATATTAAGGAATAGTATACTATCTTGAGAGATAGAAGTCACTACCCTACAATGGATCTAATCATCTAATAAGGACACCTAAAGCATGATGGGTCTTCATATATACTAGAGATTTTTTCCCCACTTTACATGGATAAATAAAGTAAGGTTTATTTAAACCAGATTCTAAAGTTCCTTATGGGGGCAAACCCCATAGTTAATTACATCTTAAGAAAATTGAATTCTTTAAGAATATGCTCGATTAAAGTAGATGATTATTGTCTCTAAAGAAATCAAGGATAGGACTATCAGTAAATTGGTTGTATTTTAGAAAATCAAGTGGGATGGATCAAAAGGGAAGAGTTATTATCAAAATTAAAGGAGATCAGTAGGGAGTCTTCATGATACTAGGAAATATGGTGAGCACTCTAATCTATCCTATGGTTGGGCTTTATATATTTGAAATTGAGGAGATTTATTTATTTGATTTAAAATTTTATTAGAAATCTAGGACTTATAATTCCATAATACAATATTGAAGAAATGCCTAAGAGGTGAGGATTTATTCTTGTAGCCCACAATGGAAAAGAATAACCTTAGATCCTCAATCTAGGGAACCTTGGCGAGGACCAAAATATGACCTAAATCTAAGGCAAAAGTGGGTATATGGTTTACCTCCATAAGAGAGATTAAACCACCACTCTTGGACTTATTATGCTGAGCCGCCTAACTCTCCTACACTTTAAATCTATGTAGACAAGTCATATGCTTTTGCAAGATGTCTAGGCTATTATTATTTAGAAAAGACACTAAGTCCTTAAACCCACTCCCTAAGAGACTAGAGCATGAGGGGTATGAATAATGACTTAAATCTAATGCAAATTTTTATCAAATTTCATTTAATTTAGGACTCTTTATTTTGACATAGGCTATCAAATTTTGTATGCCTAAATGCATGAGAAGTTGATTATGGGCCAAATCAAAAGGAAAAGGTGTTCTTCCATCATAAGCTCTCAAAGGTTAAGCGTTTACTATATGAAAAAAATGGAAGCCCTCTAATAAGAAGAGTGAAATAAGATGATTATGCATAATATTAAACATACAACATCCAACTAAGGGGTTGCTAAATATTTTATTATTGTGATTTAATGCCTTGGCCTTTATATGATGTTATGAGTTATTTTAGAAGTTTAGTTATGAGTTATTAGTTTGGGAAAAATTAATTTTTATCATAAGAGCTTAATTGCATCTAGGCCATGCAATAAGCATCAATCATAAATAAACTATGAAATACTTTTTCTAATGCATAATCTAAACAAAATATCAAACAATTTTATAAAGCTATCACAAAAGAATAAAAGGTCGATGTGATCGGGTACTGTTGTATAACCCAAAAGAAATATGGGTAGCCGAGCTCTACCCTTATACAACCTAGATTATAAGAAAATAATTACAATTAGAAATGATGAATGTTATGGGGGTCTTCATTCTTCATTTTCCACTCTTCATCTCTTCATCTTTCATTTCTTCATTTTGATTTGCTCCATTTCTTTCTTCCTTTTGGCTTGATTTTGATATTGCTTACTCCAAAGGCATCACATGGTATATAAGACTTGGTCTTATAACAAATTCTCATCCTAATCCTCATAACACTCATCCTAATCCTAATGTAAAATACATTCGAAGAAGGAAAGTAAATCTAGCTACACCTACAAGACAAATGTTAGCTAAACACACCATGCAACCCAAGCAGTTATATGAATAATTTGGACTTAGCACCCCACACATGGGTAACCAAGCCCATCTATCCTAACTTGATTATGCTTAGGGGTATAAGTAACAGATAAAAAAAACATTTATATTTCTTATTACAATGGCCCCTTAAGCACAACCCCTGCAGAATGCATGATTAGGTTAATATCAATCTAACATCGACTACGCACACGCGCCCTAATATCCAGTCTAAAATAATATATCATAAAACCAAATGTACATCAAACCATGCACCATCCTAACATAAAGATAGAAGTGGTGACCTAATCTAATGTGTATGTGTTAAGGCTTGTGTGGTATATCCTAGTTAGGCTTTAGAGTTATAATTTGCTAAGTGTGAGGGATTTAATTTATAAAGGGTAGATTACTCTTTAAGTGATTTAATTGATTTGAAGATTTTTCTAGCATTTTCATTTTTTTCATATGAACTACACATAACAACTAAGTGTTATAAAGAGAAGAAAGAGAAGGAATCTCTCTTCTACCCCTACCTTAAGTCACTTCTAAAGCAAGTTAATTAATGAATTCCTATTAGTGAATGGCTTATTATATGTTTTGATTAGTGCTAAGTTTAGGCTTATTTTAAGCAAACTCATTCAATAAGAAAGGCATTTTAAGCTTAATTACAATGAATTACTATCACATAACACATATTTATTCATTTTTTACTATCATATATATCATGCATATGAGTAAGTCTTAAGCATACCTATACATGCAATTTATATTTTTAGCATACTTGAATGATGAATGTAAGCAAATGGATTTGAAATTAATGTTTCATTTGATTGAATGATTTCATCATATTACTTTAAAGCTCTATCTAGATTCTTATGCAAAAGCATATGGAATGAGCCTTAAGTCACAAGACTAATTAACCCAACCAAATGAATATAGTATGAATGAATGTATTTTAATAGAAAAAGAAGGGACTTCATTCATTAGTTAAGTACACATCCGCATATATGAAAGTTTTAAGTGAGTATGTCGCCATCGTTTCGCACTAAGGGCATAAGGTACATGACCTACTTAGGGCTACTTAAAGCCTCATAGCCCTGGGATATCCAGACTAATATACCACTTTTCTTAGATATAAATAGATGTATAAGAAACTATAAGAATAGGAAAAACCCATGCAAAAAAATTTTATTTGATTTATTTGACTTATGATTCTTATTCATTAGTCATATCATACATACATATGCATAAAAGTTTTAAGTGAGTACGACGCCATTGTTCTATACCAGGGGCGTAAGGTACAAGACCTACTTAAGGCTACTTAAAGCCTTGCATCATCGGGATGTCTAGACTAATATACCACTTTTCTTATATACAGGTGGATGTATAAAAAGAACCACAGGAACAAGAAGTCATACAAGAAGCCATATTTGGTTTGATTATATGATTTATATATGATATAAATTTCTTCCTAAGTCTTAACATGGAGATGCATAGAAGTAGATTTAGACAAATGTTGTGTTCTTTTCAAATGAACTACACATTTGTGAATCCTATGTGAATCTATGTAAGTTAACGGAAGAGAGCTTCATATTACATATCTTATATTACCAACACATGAAAATTTATAGATATTTGCAATAAGCATCACTCCATTTATTCTAATTGATTTATGGGCTTTTAAAAAATAACTTTTGATTAAATAGTAATAATAGCCACACCTATTTTTAATTTGAATCAACACTTGCAATTTGACATAAAAGAAACCATTTTATTTAGTTAATTTTAAAAGAAATGAGTGCATGATTACACTTGGAAAGAAACATTTAGCATGATTGAAAATAAATAAAGGAACATAAGCACATGATCTCATTCATCCCAATTAATTCCTAAAGACAATCATACTAAATAAGGCTACTTAAAATAAATCAAAGTTCTTTAATATTATTTCATTTTGATTTTGACTTGATTTAGGAAATATGAAAAAGATTTGATAGTCCTAATCCTAGTCCCCATGTGTGAGTTAATTTTGGTTCAATGAAGATGTAATTCAATTGATTTTTATATTTTAATTGGATAAGATATGAATAAAGTAGATTAATTAACCCTTACCTAGATCACCTTAAGTTAATTAACTAATTAATAATGAGCCAATATGATATGCAACCACATGAAAAGTAAATTGCAATGCCCCTAAGAAATGAAAGGGGCCTAATGCAATTGGGTCATAATTAATAGTTAATTAGGCTTAAGGGATATCACTTAACTACTTTATGGTTTTCTCACTCATGTGAGCTAACCATAATTTCATCACCACTCACTTTGGGTCATTGGACACCTAAAGAGCTACCCAAGAATAAATTAGTGAAATAGATTCAATTAAATTAATTAAGTTTATTAATTAACTAATTAAGACTTAATTAACCTTAACCAATCAAAATGGGATGGACTCAGAGAAAGAGACAAAGAAGGGAGCCTGAATCTCAATCCCTAAATCATCTTAATTAGTTAATTAAGGTTCAAGTATGATTTGGATTTTTAATTAATCTTATTACTTAATTAATTAAGGGTTGTTAACTAATTAATTATTTAAGGGATTAGAGAAGGCATTAAGAAAATATTGAAAGAGGGAGTCCCAATCCATTTCCCTAGAATTCATCACCATTAATAGAGGTTAATGAGCTTAATTGATTTAAGATAAGAAAGTGATTAAGATTTAATCAATTGATTCATCTAATTAAGAAACCAATAAAATCCTAGAAAAATAGGGGAGGCAGAGGTCATCTAAACATACATAAAAAATTTGAGATTAATTGGATGGTTAATTAGAGAGTAATTAGGCTAATTACATTTTCAATTATATCTTGATTAAGCCAAAACCATTGTTCAAAATTAATTAATAATAATTTTTTTTGTATTCTACTTTAAAATATATTTAAAATTATTTTAAGTTTGTTTTTTTTTTATTTTTCTAGAATTATTTAAGAATTTAAGAAGTTTTAGGATTAAAAACAAATTAATTAAGCCTATTTAGAGTCTTAATCTCGTCAGGCTATGTGGCGGCTGACGCGGCATGCTTTTCATGTGACACGATGGAATTCATTATTTAAGTTGTCACATGCAAGTGCTGACTCAGATGGTGGTGCATGCGATAACTTTGTGGATCGTCCGATCTAAGATCGGATGGCCATGATTAAATGTGCAATTTTGAAGGATTAATCAGAGGCTCTACATGTGATTAGATCAGGACCATCCATTGATCACGTGGGATGGACAGTCCATGATCTATCTCCTCCTAAGTGATGAACAATGGCTATCGTCCATCAATCATTGCTCAATCTGAGCTCACCCGATCTTGGATGGAGAAGAAAATGATCCCACACCTTCAGAGAAGCACAACAAGCAAATCTAATAGTAGAAATTGCATGACATAGAAATTTCTTTCATAAAAGACCAAGTTATTTTCATTTAAGGATCAATTTCAATGGCATACCTCACCGGAGCTTATGACCGCAATTCCAATGATTGAGGAAGCTTTGTTTGGTAGAAATGAAGCTCTGTTGAGTTGCACAATCCTTGATTTTGTGTAGTTTGCTCGCAAGACCAAGGCACTAAGCGTTGGTGATCAGTTTTGATAGAACTCCACCCTCCGACCATCGAGAAGCTTGCGAAAGGATTCATTCTCACTCATTTAGCTCCAAGGAAGGTGTGTGCAAAGTTAATTACACTTTAGCAGAGGTTTAAGCAAATGGGAATCGAAGGTGGCCTCCCATGTTTCAGTTTTTCATGAAACCGAGAATGGGGATTTTGGGGAGTTCAAGAAACCTTGGAAATGGCTCTCCCCCTCATTCTTTAGATAGGATGGTCATTATTGATTTGGATTTTTCTTGATCAATTGGCCATTTCAGAGGGTTATGGAGCTCCTTGGGTGGATGATGTGGCTCAATTTGGTGGGGTAAGGGTGTAAAGGTGGTGGCTACCAAGGGAGGTGGTGCTTATCCTTGGTGGTTTGAAAAGCTCCAATGGGGATGGGGTGGTGATTTCACCTCCCCATGAGTCATGGTTGACCCAACCACCCTTGGGTCACATTAACCATGGTCCTAAGTGCCTAAGTGGACCTATGATTGGGTGCCAAGTGGCTAAGGGAAGAAAATGACCCAATATACATGTATCTTATCTCGTGGGATGCCCTAAACCCAAGGGCAAAATGGTCATTTGGTTATGGGTTTGATTTGGGCAGATTTAGGTTGGGTCAAAAGTGGGCTAGCTAAGATTTCAAGTGGCTTGGAGTTTGTTTGGTTTTCTTTGGCTTGACCCAATTTGGGTCAACTTGAGTCAAATGGCCAATAGGACTTGGTTTTTCTTAATTGAGGGTTTGGTTATGCTCAATTATTGATTATGAATGGTTTTGAATCAAAGGTTTAAGTCAATTTGCCATATGGAGTGTTTTGGCTAGTTTGGGTTTCATTTGGGCTAAATGTTGACCTGATCAAAAGGCTAGGTTGACTAGGTTTGACCCAATTTATGATAATTGATTAACCTAGGATGATCAACAATCATGAGATGAAGTTTGGATTGGCTTAATTCACTTTGATTTGAATGGAATTTAATTTTGATTCATGTAGGTCAAATTGGCCACTTTAGGTCAAGTGAGCTAATTGGGCTTAGTTGGCTTAATTTTTGAGTTGAGTTAGACTTTATTTGAGTTGATATATGGATTTTAGATTGACATATAAAATTAATTGCAATTGGTTTAGGTTCAAATGATTTTTAGCTCATCTGAATATTTCAAGTCAAATGGGCTAGGTTGGGTTTGACTTGAGTTGACTAGGATTTGGATTGATAATTGTAGTTTATGTTTATATTTGGAACAATGATTGAAGGAGTGATTGAAGCATATAGAAATCCATGGGTTTTGAGTTGATTTGGGTATCTTTTAGCCAAGTTCAAGAATTTGGCTAAAAGGACTAAAATCAAGAATTTGATTTGATTTGGGTTTGGTTTTGTCCTTTTGAATTTATATTTCATTTATATTTGTGAATATAAATGAAGATATAAATGCTTTATGAGCAAATCAATTGAGTTTGGAGTGATTTGGAAGCAAATTTGACCAAATATAGGGATGTAGGTCAAAAGGGCTTGACTTGGGAATTAATTTGATTTGGGTTTCAATCATTTGGATTTGATTTATGATTTGGAATTTGATTAGAGATTGAATTTGATAATTAAGAAAATCAATTAGATTGGGTTTTATTTGAATTTAGTTCAGGCTAAGTCCTTAAGATAAAATCAAAGGGCTTAGGAAGGGATTTGGAGTTTGAATTTAATTATGGGGTTTCAATCATTTGATAGTTGGATTTGATTTTGGAATTTGGATTTGCATTTGAGATTTGATTTGGAAGAAGGAAGCAAGGATTTTATTTGGGCTATAGGGAAGGTAAGTCTTCCCAAATCCCTAAGGCACAACCTATCCATATGGCTAACTCTTCTGAGTCTCTAGGGTTAGGTTAAGTGTTCACCTAATCACTAAAAGTATCTTAATACTAAGGAACTCTTAGTGTCTATGAGAGTCCTAGATTTATGATATGGATTTGAGAGCTCACTTCAAATGTGAGGTCAACAAAGGGCACCCAATAAGTGTGGTGTGATTGACAAGGCACACTGTAGGTATTGGTGTTAACCGAGATGATTAACAACGTCAAGGATTGCAAACACTAACAGAAATGATCAACTCCTAAACTAAAGATGTAGAAGGAATCAAGATCTTAGTGCAATGCAACTCCACTCATGTTAAGGGCTTAAGGGAGGAAGAAGGGATCCATTAAGGAATCAAGCATGTGAACCTTCCACTATGGATAAGGGGTTTGGATTTGAATGCAAAATATGATTTGGGTAGCATATCCGCTGGGGATTAGAATGTATAACCCGCCAAGGATAGACGCATGAACCTTCCACTAGGGAAGCAGGTTCAGGTTATCCACTTGGGATAAGGATTTGATGAGATTTCTTTGAGGGTGCACTCTCTGGGGAATGCAGTTTGAATTGGATTTAATTGACCCCACTAGGGAGGTTGGGATGATTGATGCCTCACTAGAGAGAGAAGTTGGTTGATTGTTTATTTAAGTTTAAATTTTGAGATGGACCTTGTTGATTTGTGATGGACTGCACTAAAAAGGGGCCATGTCGGCCTTGGCCAATTTCAAATTTACCAATCCAAAGGGGTAGTCCACTAGCCACATGGTAGAACTATCCAACCTAGGGGGTTTCCTTTCGATGTACAATGGATGTGCTAAGGAGAAAGCATAGCAGACTTGCATCTCCAAAAGCAAGGGACAACCGCTGGGGTGATTTGTTAGATGCAACAAATCAAACCCGACCTAGGACGACTATTGACTGAATGTCACTGGGGGACTTATATTGGCTCGAAAGTAGTTATGGTAATTTCATTTGATTGAATTGCATTTATTTTAATTTCATATGTTTTTATTTGATGGATCTCATCGGTGTGGTGAATCCACTAAGAAGGGGCTAATATAAGCCTTCACCTATCTTAGATTTATAAATATAAAGGGATAGTCTACTAGCTGCGGGGTAGAGCTAACTAACCTAGGGGGTGCCTTTTAGTGTGTAATGGTCAAGTTAGGAAGAAAGTGCGAGGACTCACATCTTCTTATACAAGGAACCACTGTGGCGATCGGTTGCTTGTGCAACAAATCGAACCTGACCTAAGGCTTCCCGTCGATGTGCAACGGTCATGCTGGAAAGAATGTATAATAGACTTATATCTTTCAAAGTGAAGAGGACCACCGAGGTGACTCATTGGTGGCACAACAAGTTGAGTGACCTGGGCTTACTCGAGAAATGAACCCTAGGAATTCCCTCAACTCAAAGTTGTTAGGCAATTCCTATAAGGAGTTTTACTAACATGGCCTTAAAGATAGGATGCTTGCTTAGGAAAAGGGCCATTAGGGGCTTGAATTTTTAATCCACAAGCAAAGATATATTTTGTTTATTTTATGTTATTGTGGACCCTGTTGGTTTGAAAGGGACCACACTGAGAGGGAGCTCATATCAGCCTAGTCTTATCTTAAACTTACTGGACCAAGAGAGAATCTGCATATCCGTAAGGCAAATTCTCCAATCACAGGGGTGGCTACTGGGAAAGGGGAACTGTCCAATCCAAGAGTAACCAGGGTAGTGTCTAAATGGGGTCACTAAGGATGTGATCCAAATAAAGTGCCCACAAGGGAGGTTCCACTAGGGGCGTTATCCAAAATCCTATAAAAGAAAGCCTATAGGTATACAATGGCCAACGCAAGGAGAAAGCGTGGGGATTCATAAATGGCAAGAGTGGTGTATCCACCAGGTGGGTCGCTGTCACATGACGATAACCACCAACCTATGGTGTCTGTCGGTGTGCGATAATTAGCCTAGAGAAAAGGTGTGTAGACTTACATCTCTAAAGTGAACATTACTTGGATATGCCTTCACCGACAAGGCTATCAATTGGGTGACTATTAAGTGAGGAGTCATGTGTAAGGACTACACCCAAGCTTGAAGTAGTCAGGAGGAAAGGAGACACTAAGGGACTTATCCTAAACTTCAAATATACTCACCTAGTCAGTGTATGATGGCTAGTTCAAGAAGAAAGCGTGTATGCTTACATCTTCTTAAATAAAGTCAACATGGGGTAGCTTACTGCCTGCACAATAAGGCCTACCAAATTGACAAGGTGCTCATTAGTTTTCAATGATCAAGTTAGGAAGAAAGTGTGGGCACTCACATTTGCCAGACAAGTGACAACTGGGCTGACACACTAACAAGATAGCATATCGGCCTGACCTAGAGCAGCTAATGAGTGAGTGTCACGGGGGCTTACTCCCACATCAAAATAGCTCGAGACAAAAGATATGTGTACGTTTGTGTTGTGAAAGAAGGAATAGGATGTCGCTCGGGTTCTCTTACACCTACCCTAAACACGTAGAAGAATGGATGAAATGGCACCGCATGGGTTATGTGTTCAATTAAGTTCAATTGGCTAATTCAATATGACTCTTTCAAGCTGACCAATTTGACCAATTTGACCAAATTGGGTTGGGTTAGGTGTTGAGTCAAGTTCAATTAGATAATTCAATATTATTGTAGGCTTTGGTTTAGTATAATTTGAAATTAATTTGAATTTTGGCTAATTTGACCCTTTAGGTCAATTAGGGCTAAGCTAGGTCAATTTGACCAATTTTTCAAATTGGGCTCAATCATGGCTTTGGTCAAGGTCAGTAATCAATTTGGGATGAACTTGAACCATTGGTTGTAATCAATTTTGGGTTGGATTGTGATTTGACTTATTTTGCCTCTTTAGGCCAATTTGGGTCAACTTGGGTCAAATGGCCAATTGGACATAGTTTGGCTCAATTGAGGGTTTGGTTATGTTCAATCATTAATTATGAATGTTTTGAATCAAAGGTTTCAATCAATTTGGCATATGGTGTTTTGGCTAGTTTGGGTTTCATTTGGGCTAAATGTTGACTTGGTCAGGCTAGGTTGACTTAGTTTGACCCAATTTATGATAATTTATTAACCTAAGATGATCAACAATCATGACATGAAGTTTCTATTGGCTTAATTCATTTTGATTTGAATTGAATTTGATTTTAGTTCATGTAGGTCAAATTGACCACTTTGGGTCAAGTGCACCAATTGGGATAAGTTGGCCTAATTTTTGAGTTGAGTTAGACTTTAGTTTAGTTCATATATGGATTTGAGATTGACATATAAAATCAATTGCAATTGGTTTAGGTTCAAATGAGTTTTGGCTCATTTGAATATTTCAAGTCAAATGGGCTTTTTGACTTGAGTTGACTAGGATTTGGTTTGATAATTGTAGTTTATTTTTATATTTGGAATAATAATTGAAGGAATGATTGAATCATGAAGAAATCCATGGGTTTTGAGTTGATTTGGGTATCATTTAGCCAAGTTCAAGAATTTGGCTAAAAGGGATAAAATCGAGAATTTGATTTGATTTGGGTTTGGTTTTAGCCTTTTGAATTTATATTTCATTTATATTTGTGAATGTAAATGAAGATATAAATGGGTTATGAGAAAATTACTTGAGTTTTGAGTGATTTGGAGGAAAATTTGACCAAATCTAGGGATGTAAGTTAAAAGGGCTTGACTTCGGAATTGATTTGATTTGGGTTTCGATCATTTGGATTTGATTTATGATTTGGAATTTAATTGGAGATTTAATTTGATAATTAAGAAAATCAATTAGATTGGGGTTGATTTGAATTTGGTTAAGCTAAGTACACAAGATAAAATCAAAGAGCTTATGATGGGATTTGGAGTTTGAATTTAATCATGGGTTTCAATCATTTGATAGTTGAATTTTATTTTGAAATTTGGAATTAAATTTGAGATTTGATTTGGAAGAAAGAAGTGAGGATTTAGTTTGGTCTACAGGGTAGGCAAGTCATCCTAAGTCCCTAAGGCACAACTTATCCCTATGGCTAACTCTTCTAAGTCTCTAAGGTTAGGTTAAGTGTTCACCTAATCAATAGAAGTGTCTTAAGACTAAGGAACTCTTAGTGTCTATAAGATTCTTAGATCCATGATAACGAAGTTGAGAGCTCACTTCAAAAGTGAGCTCAACATATGTTTATCAAATGCATTATTCAACATTTCTTTTCAAAAACAAATTGATCCCAATAAATTTACTTGGTTAAAAATCTCAAATTAATTTAAGGTGCTTGTCACTTGTATTCCTTCTGAATATCTTAGATTTTAATTCCAAATTTTGTCTTCTAATTGCATGTTTATTCAGAGCATAAATGAGTACCAAAAGTGCAATAAATCAAGGAGGGTATACCACTTTTTCATTAAAATAAAATTGCAATCAATCAAGATTCTTTCAAAAATGAACCCAATGGTCCATTGAACACAAAATCCTAAGAAATTTTATTACTACATAATTCAAAAGGTCCATAGGTGCAAGAAAAATAATTATGTGTTTTCTTCAATTATTAATGTGCCTCTTCATGCAAAACTTATATCCAATGATTAGAGGTTACTTTTTCAAATTTTAATTTAATATGTCTATTTATTTCTTTCATGTTTTCTCTTTAATGATTAAAATTTAAAAGTTTGTTTTTTTTTTTTTTTTGCCTTCAAATTTTTCAAGTGATCATTTTGTAGTTTGAACTTCATCATATCACTTTATATCTCTTAGAATCAAACATCTTATTTTAGGAATAAATAAAGGATTATATGTTCTATGATTTATACATTGTAAAATAAAATTATGTTTATTTTAAATCTTTTTCATTTTAAAAGTTTTTGCTTTATTTAATTATTCTTGAACACTTCATTGAAATTTAAGTTTCATCAATTATAATACTTATGTATGTGAGGTTGTGTTAATTTTATTTAGATTCAAAAATTGCTTGGGGAGAACTTCGAAAGAAAGCATTAACATAAATATTATTTTTTTGGTTGAAACTAAAACTGTTCAAACCTCAACATTTTCAAGTATGTTCTTCTTAGTTAATATTAATACTTTAATTAATATTTGATTACATCTTATTAGAACATTTAAATCATCCTTTCGTAAGGTTATGTCAAGTAGATTGATTAATTTTATTTTAATTTTCAGAAATTTTAAGTTTCATTGTACGAAAATTTGTGTGCAAAATCTTAAATTAATCTAAGTGTATTTGAAGTTTTCTTGATTAGATATATTTTGTTGATATAATTTGTTTTCAATTAAAAATATAGTTTTGATAGAAAAAATTGTAATAAAATCATTACCTTAAATTGTGTTTGTGTGTGTTGAAATTTAGCATTAAGTATTACAAAAACAATTATTTACTGATCATTTACATAAAGAAATATATATTGGAAACTTTAATATGGAAAAACTATATTGTCATCCAATATAAATTTTTTTGAGCTGTCTATTTGTCAAAATAATTACAATTTGTATTGATTGTATGGTAATCAACTGTGTGTTATAAGATAACCATTTGAGTTGGTAGTTGTTATAAATCTTGTTCATTATTGTTGAAATCATAAGTTGTTTTTTTTTTCTATCTACTTAGAGTTATTATTAGGTTGTACTCTTCCCATTGTAAGGGATTACACATTAATATTGGAGTTAAACTTGCCCCATTGTATGAGAGTACTAAATTATAATAAAATTTTAGATTAGTAGAATCCTAGGTGAGGTGGATAAGAGAAGATGAAAACTATTTTGGGGTTTTGTTGAACCATGTAAAAATTACTTATATGTTGTCTCATTTACTTTTTATATTTATTTGTGATTACTCTATGATATTTTAGGAAAATCATATGAGCTAAAAAGTTAATTTTTCTTAAGTTTTAATTTTTAGTAATTATTTAAATCTCCTAATTCACCTCCCCTCTTCAGTGTTATAGCCGCTCAATTCCTTTTATATTGAAGATGTACCTCAAAAAACATTTATTCCTATGCCAATTATACTCTTTAAATGGTTGAGGAGCATGTTATGTAACTTCAAAGTTGAGAAAGTCTCTTTCAAGATCAGTATATACTACCTTAGGAACTTACTCTTTACTATTTATTCACTTACATACACTTCTATAATTCTCCATTTTTGTTCCATAAAAACTTATCCATCAATATTTGGTAAATGGCAGTCGGATTCTTCAAGCCAAAGAGAATAAGCTTGTAGCAATATAGTCCTTCCCATATGATGAAGGTCATTTCATTAGAGTCAATCGAGTGTATCTTGATTTAATGATAGCTTGAGAAGGCATCTAATAAAGACATTACTTGGTATCCTTTTCAAGTCAAGAAGTGAATCAATTTGTGGTAATGAGTAACCATGTTTTCGGCATGCCAAGTTTAAGTTCATAATTTATACTCATATTTACTATTTCTTGTTATCTTTCTATAAAATTACCATATATGAGATTCATATGAATAATGGACCATGATGAAATCTACTTCAAGTAGCAAGGTGACCTTTTCCTTGATTAACTCTGTTAGTGGAACTACTATATTTCACTTTATTTTCTTGATGGGGCATTCATCCTACTTGACATTGAGTTGGTGGCAAGTGACACTGATGTTAATTAATTCAAAACATCTCGACTTCCATCCATGTAAACTCATCTAGTTCTTCTTGCAATACTTAGATTCATGCCTCTTGATGCCCATTTCTTAAAGCTAATCTAATTCTTAGGACTCACATTGGATTATCTTCAGTTGCATATATCTTTTTTTATGGCTTTAGTAGTTTTTAGATCTATCTTAGAAACTTCTAATTAAAGCACCACCTCAGCCATCCTTAAGTCATGAATTACTTTAAGTAGTAAGATATTGATTGGTTGTGCTCACTTCTAACTATGATCTCATACCTATCTATAGGAAACTCCACTACCATAAGGTATGTAGAGCCACTAAAAAAGTGTTCAATAACAAGCAGCCAAAGATGGCATTAAAAGTACAAGTGCATTCATAATAATATAGTCCACAATAAGTTTCTTATTTTCTACCCAAGTCATAAGAAGAGTGATCAATCCTTTTATTTCTCTCTTCTCTCATAAAAAACCATTGAATGGTCTAGTAGTAACCATGAGTTTTAAACTTACTAGAATCTTCTTCTTAAAAATAAATTTGAAAATCCTATTAAAAGAGCTTCTAGTGTTTATAAGCAAGCTCTCTATTTTATAGTTACTATTTAAAGGTGTGACATCTACCAACATCATTATAAGGATTGTTAGTTGCAAACCAATCTTTTTCAATGAAGCTGGCTAGGACTATCTTCATATTGAGTGGTGTTGTGTTCACCTAACCTTTAAGTCATTTGAGGATCACTCATCATAAGGATTCACCATCTACTTGAAGGATTTCTACAATAAATCATGCAATATAGATGGCTTTAGTGGGTGTGAGCTCATTCCCTAGGTTTTTTATGAGTTCATTTCCTAGTCTTATCATGAATTCCTTTAATTTTTTTTTAGTTTTAATGAGTTCTTCAACTAAAATACTTAAGTGGGAACATTCCTCTGTGTCTTGTTCATGATCTCTATAATATGTATAGAACATCATTAGGTCATGCGGTGGTATAGTGACCTTCATTGATATAAGGCTCTTGAAGTACTCTTTATTTTGAATGGCCTCCACTAGTTTAGACATGATACTAGCAATGGAGTATCTTTGGCTAGTTATTGTTGTTGATGCTCAATTGATTCAAGAGAGAAGGTTGTGGTGTTTCTTGGTTTGCTAGAATTATTTTGTGCCTCAATCATTCAACAAGTCTCTTCATGGACTAATGAGTGCATTATATACTTGGTCACCTCCCCATTTTTTTTTATAACCTTTCTCAGTAGGTATGCAGTGATCTCTTTATAAAAATCTCTTTATGAGTCACTTTGCTCGATGAGAGATTTCATTACACTCTTCAGCATTTCCATGACTCATTTCCAACAACTTTTGCTAGCATTCATATTGGCCATAAGTTGAGGGTGTATTTGAATGGTCCATCCCTGTATGTAATTATGTGGTTACGATATTTTACTTTTAACATCTCTCTTTAGAATCAAGCAATAAACTTTATCAATAACTCCCTTGGTTCTTTCACATCTGTAGTAGAGCATCAAAGCTCTTCAGGGGTGTTTATGCATACTGAATTAAGAAATTAATTGCAAAATATGTGATGACACCAATAAGTAGGTGAGAAAATCACCTCAAAGCAAATTTTTTGAATGTTGTGAAAATATAAACACTTAAGATATTGGATAGCTTAAAATAGGCAATGTGGTCAACAGATCATTTTTTTCTTTATATGACTCTAAATAAGGTATATTAAATAAAGATAGTGAATGAGCTTCTGTGACCTCTCTGAAGAAGGTATTGGATAGTTCTTTATCTACTTGCTATCTCATAGGCATGGTCTCTTCATCACTTGTATAATAAAATTCATCATCAATCCTCACTCAAAATTGAAGTTAATTCTTGTTTATTGTGCCTAATGTGAAAAACTATAGAGTCAAAAGAACCATTTATCTCATGCTACATTAGTGCTTCTCATTACATTTTCTCCAGTATTTATTGAACTAGATGAGTGATGCAAACTTTTCTTTCAAGGATTTTTGCATGACAAAGTGTTGGGTAGCATACTACATATAATTTAGTTATAACTAATGGGTTATCTTACTTTGTGGAAAGCTTAGCATCTTAGCATCAATTAATGCTCTGCACCAAAGTAGAGGTTCAATCCAAATTTAATCATAGAATGACACTAGACTATACTAGCAAGACTCACAATGGAAAGTAGGATGGGTTTACATAAGGTAGTATATAGGCCAAAGTATATCAATAGAAGAAAAGAATGGGAAGTCAGTCTAGTGCAAAGAGCATGAGGATGTCCAAGCACAAAAGCTTAAGTAAGGAATTTAATTGCATGCATGGAGGTTCAAGTACAAGAAGTAAGAAATCCATTGAGCCTAGTGGAAATTCAACCATCATCCATTATATATCCCTTTTTTTCCTCCACAGATGATGGTGTTGTCATTGAGTAAGCTTGCAACTTCTTTTACTTTTCCATTGGATTCTAGTATAACTGTAGCTACTCCCTTGCCATTTTAATCTCCTCTATTTCCTATGGACCTCCATCATACATCATCATAGTTGCTAAAGAATCTAACCCCATTGAGGGGACAATTGATTCTATTATTCTGCTATTTCCACAATAATAGCATGACTCTTTCTTGGGGAATGGTTTGTGCTTCCTTAGGAAGGCCAACTATAAGGGCGATAAACTAGTAATTATACTCATTAAAGCTATGACCTTGTCCCTCATTGAGCCTTTCAAATTTAACTTGATTGGAAAGTTCACCTACAAGCACCCTAAAATGGACTTTATCCATAAACATTTTGAATAACTTAGATTGGTGGTGGATTGGAATGTGGGACATTTTGACAACAAGCATATTAAGAACGTTCCAATATCATCAAACTATGGATTAAACTCATGATAGGTTGTTCTCCAAGAAGCTATACCATATTAAGAACGTTCTAATTAGATTCTTTGAATGGACTCCATCTTTCGGCTATAGCATCAAACCCCTATTTGTACATACTTGGATTAAGCAACCTGGATTGAAACTCCATCAATTTAACAAACAAATCTGTTATTATATTGCAGCCATAAGCATGCCCCTGACTTAAATCTCTTTACTTTCAACCATGTAAGACAATTAGTTAGAATCCTGGTGGAGATCGATGTAACAACCACTTATAATGAGGAAATATGGAATATAATGACCTTAAATGGATATTTGGCAATTAGTTGAAATATAATAAATCCTTACTATAAAAAAATGAAAAATGTTTATACATAGTCTTGAGAAATGCTTTATTGCACACTCGAGTTGAGAGACATTAGGATGGAAAGAAATAAACAATAAGTTATGAAAATGGTTTGCAGCAGCCTACAACACCTATCACCATTATAATTAGGCCCCCTACTGTAGCATTGACTCCTACTTTACCTCACAATAATCTGAAGAGAAATTTAGGTGAACTGCACTCTAAAACTAATGATGAAACTCTTTGTCAACATAAACTAAATTAGCAGCAATAATAATGATATAGAAACTCATTTGGAATAGCTAAATTAGAACTAAAATAGTGGAAACTTTAGTGAACTTGTACACTACAATGAACCAACACTAAGTTACTACCTAAAACAACCTAACTACATAATAAACAATGGATATTAGGACATGTAGAACTCCCATAAAGATCATAATTTAGAGGTTGTGAGAATTGTGAACCTAATAGAATAAACCTAGCTAATAGAGATAGAGCTGTGATAGACCAGTCTCTACAAATAGAAACTAGATCTGCTAATCTATTCTTGACTATTGAAAATGATAATACATCCTGATGTAGGTGGATTCAACCCAAGCCAAAGGAGATGAAGGTGAACTGAACTCCTAGGATGACTCTCAAGAGGAAGAACACTATAAAGATATAATCCATGCTACCATGGGGAAATGGAAGATCTACAAATCCAAGACATAAAAGAAAAAGGGTTTAAAAGAATTAAAAGTGATTGCAAGCAAAATTCAAATGACAAACCAACCTTCAAATGGAGAAGGTCCACTAAGAAATCCTCTAAAGGTAAACCTCCTCCTCAATGTTAAATTTAATATTATAGGCATTGATAATAGCAATGCCACAAAACTTAGAAGCCTTGTTAAACATCACAAGCTTGGGTTTTTTTTTTTTGCCATTCTTTAACTAATGGTTTTTATAGAAAACATCCGTACAATTAAAAGAAGATTCCCAAGTTTTAACATTCAGTCTAATGTAACTAAAAAGATTTGGTTATTCTGGAAACCAAAGTTTCAAATTCAACTACTATTGGATACTTATCAATATCTACATATCTACATTCAAGAGGTAAATGTTAGTATACATGCCACCATAATTTATGCAACTTGTAGAAAACAACAAAGGAAAAAACTCTAGAATGACATAAGCCATATTACTCTAACATGACAAGCTTTTGGATGGTTGGAGGAGACCTAGATATGACTACCAACCCTATAGAGAAGTAAGGAGAAAGAAAACCAAACTTATCTATCATTACTGAATTTGTCGAATATATTGAAGAAGCCAACCTCTTTGATGGAGGTTATAATTATACACCATTCACTTGGAAGAGAGGAAGGTATATGAAATACTTGGTAGTATTCTTACAAATTCATTTTTCTACTCATACTATAGTTCAATCGAGGTGCGACACCATCCTAGGAATTTTTTTAACCATTCTCCACTACTTGTTAGCATTAGCATTACTCTCTAACTAAATCAACATTCATTTAGATTCTTTACATTGTGGACTTTACACTCTAACTTTAACATACATATTATTGATGCATGAAAGATTGAAGTCAATACTAACCCATTGATCAAACTATGGTCATAACATAAAGCAACCATGAAGGATTTAAAGAAGTGGAAAAAAGAAGTTTTTGGAAAAATTCACAATCTCATCAAACTAGCTAAAAATAAAATTAGTAGACTATAAAAAGCCATCTCTAAAAATGAACCCCAAGAGATACAAAAGCTGGAGACTCAATTGGAATAACAATAGATAAATTTACAAAAATACATTGACAAGGAAAGAAGGCCTTTTGAGATAGAAATCATTGTTAATCAACTTTATTAATAGTGATAAAAATTCAAAATATTTTTATGTCTGCATTAGAAAAAAAAGGGAAGGAAAGATCATTACATGATTTGAAGACACCATTAGAAGATGGATTTATAATCAAGAGAACATAGTGGAGAACTATGTAAAATATTATTATGTTCTTCTTAAGCAGTTGCCTACAAACCCACATGCTTCATGTCCAAACTAAAACTTCTTTGATAAGGACAAGGAAATCATTAATAATGAGGATCTAACTTCAACACCTAAAAAGGAGAAAATTCTTGCAACTCTCAACTCAATGGATGGCTACAAAACTACTAGTCTAAATGGCTTCTCACCTCTCTTATATCAGCAAGCATGGCATATTATGAGAATGGAGACCATTCAAGCTTTCCAAAGCTTCTTTAAAATACATAATACTCACAAATTATTCATCACATCCTTTATTATTCTTATTCAAAAGGAAAAGGATACTCACACACAAGAAAAATTCAAACCTCTCTACACATGTCATTAACAAAATTATCAACAAAATCATTGCCAATACACTTGAAAGGTTCCCCTCAAAAAAAAATCATCTCACCAAATCAAGCTACTTTTGAAAGGTAGAAATATCACTGATAATATTCTTCTTGCCCAAGATTATTTTCAAAAACATTGATAGAAAAGGTAGAGATGGTAATGTGATAGTGAAGATTAACATAAAAAAAATATTTGATACTAGTTGTTGGAACTTCATTCTAAATTTCCTCAAAGGTAGAGGATTCTCAATGAGATTTTTCTCTCTAATTTATAAAATACTTGAAGACAACCACTACAAAATTCTCATAAATTGGAAAACACAAGGCTTCTTCATAGCCAATATAGGTGTTTAATAAGGCCAACTCTCTCCTACCCTCCTTATTTTGGCACTAGATTACTTATCTAAAAAAATTAAACAAAGAAGCTATATCTATGAAATACATTGGCTATCAAACAAAGGACAACCTTGTCAAAGTACATCAGACTTTTGATGATAACTTGTTATTATTCTACAATTGTTGCAAAAAAATCAATCTGTAAGCATATGAAAATTATCAAGGAATTCACAAACCTATCTGTTTTAAATGCTAATAAATATTTCTTTATGATAGGTAAATATATTAATAGAGAAAATTTTTAATTAGATTGGAGAAAAAATTGATTTATCTAAGAATCAAAATATACAAAGGAAAGCTCACTTCAACTCTCTTAAATGAGCTCATGGACAAAGTCCAAAACATTTTAGAATCATGGGAGAATTCATTCTTATGTTTTGGTAGAAGAATAACATTGGTGAAAAGTATTCTCCATTATATTCTCTTGTACACCACACAAGTGCACCAAATAAAATATTGAAAGGATGTTCAATAGATTTGTTTGGAGTCATAAAACAAATCCTTCTATTGGGCCAGTTGGAGGAAAATGGGTAAACCTTTAATCAATGGTGGCTTGGGTTTTAGGACCCTTGCAGATAACATTAAGTGCAATATCATCAAACTATGGATTAGATTTAGAGTGAAACTTTCTTTTAGTGCTTATTTCATGCATCAAAAATATTTCCATAAAGCACATCCAATGATTGTTAAGCCAAAACTAACTAATTCTTAAATCTAAACAAACATCCTGCTACATAGAGAAGAAGCAGAAGACTTAATATTTTGGGATCTTGTGGAAGGTGACATTGGCTTATGGAATTATAACTAAATAGGTGAGGAATCTCTCTACATAAGGATAAGTGAAGAGAGATGCTTACTGCCTCACAAAATCTCTAATTTTTGTATTGATCATAACCTAAACATAACAAAGCTAAAAGACTATCTCCATATGGACTTTAGCACTAAAATGAGCTAAATACATATTGAAAGGGACAAGAAAGATAAAATTATTATGAAAGGCAAACATAAATCATTAACAATCTCCAAAATTATCTATAGCAATTGGTGGAAGGAAACTGAGCAAGTTCAGGGATAAGGTAATCCGAACTCAACTCTCAAGCCATCCATTTCCTTCTTTTGCTAGAGAATCCACCACAATCTTATCCTAATAGATGATATAATAAAACTCAAGAGGATTCAGATACCATTAATATGCCACATATGCAATCGAGATGTGGAAAGCATAAAACATACTTTTATACAATGTAGTTACAACACACAAATATGGAGGAATATAGTAGATCTACTAAAGATTAACATGAACTATGAAACTAAATGAATCCAAATCTATCCATGGATGGAGAAAAACATATGGAGATACTTAAGAAATAAGGTTAGACAGAAAGATTGTTATCAAGAAGACTAGAAAATTGAAAAAGTAGAGAAAATATATTCTTTATTGGTCAGAATATCCAAAGTATGAGTATAGAATATAAGAGCCTGGACTAAGAGCCAAAAAGGTCACCCTGTAAGAAGAAGTTCCTTTTCTATAATATCTAAGGATTGTTATATATAAAAAGATCTTATAAGGTAAATTCAATATAAAAAAAATTCCACCTAAGCTAATGGCGGTGAGTGAGTATGATTCATCGAGTATGTTGGTAAGAATTAGACTTGGGTGAGTGGTCACATCATTACTCAGCCGAACTCATTAGATGCTAGTGAGTGAAATTAGGCCTTGCTTTTGAAATTATCCTTCCCTAAGTTCTTAGCTCACATGATCAGATCTATCTTCTTTTGTCGGGTGCTCCATCTAACAAGTGTTCTTATTCTGGTTTGTTAAGTACCCTTTATGTGGGTATCCTTGTCTTGCCTTATAGGTTCATTTAGACCTACTTTCTATTTTAGGTATACATTTAGCTCTCTGATTCTTCTACTTCTTGTAGAGGTAACTCACAAAAAAGATAGAAGAATTAACAAAATAATTTGCTATTAAATATTTAATGGTTTGAGAAAATTCATGCAATTATTGATAGGTCATATCACATTTAGATTGATCCAATTTTTCAATGCACTGAAGGCTATAAATTGATTTTTTTTTCTTTTAACTTTTATGCACTCAACAATCCTCTACTATTCACTCAAGTAGACTTTATGCCTCCCAAGAGTCAACTCAGCAAAAAAATATAAAACATAATCTCTATGGACACCAATCTGAAGGCTAAGAAAGTAAAGAAGTTAGAAGAGACCATCGCCATTCATGTAGTTGAAATGAACATTTTAGCTACTCTAATCACAATAATTGTCACCTCAACTATTTCTTTTGACTAGCAAAGAGAATCAAGCACCTACCTATTTAAGGAGCGGGTAGCTGTGGCGAGTGAGCCACCGGTGACCCTTCTTGAAGAAGAGCAAGAAGAGTTAGAAACATCTTTGATTCAGCATAGGAAGGTGATGGTGAGCTGATTGGTTAGGCTAGCTATCAAGAAGGTAGTTGTTGAGAAATATCTCATTCAAATGAGTTTTACCAATTATCACGTAATGTGAGTCCCTTTTATCTGAATCTCTTAGTTTCTTCTTCAGTTACAACTAAGCATATTAGCATTCAGGCTTCAATATAAGATGGTGAGGGTAGTCATCGGTGCACCAAGTTGTTTCCTCGACTAGTTTAGGTAACTTCATTGAGTTGCTTCACCTTTCTATAAAAGATTTGATGGGCCATTTTCTAGATAGAAAGGAACTCCATTTACTTGAAAGATGTCTTCCCTTCCTAATGATCAGACCCACAAAAAATACTCTTATTAAAATTCCCCTCCTAATTTTTGATGAATTTATTTCTCGTCGACTAGTAGTGAGTCCATCTTGACATCAATATATCAACGTTGCAGGCAGATTTGGTGGAGATCTCTTTTTAGCCCAGAGTTTTCATTGATGTTCTTGTTGTTGAGACCAGCTTAACTTCTAGCAATATTAACGAAATGATGGTAGCTTTTCCCTCTATTATTCGAGATAGTGGTAAGTATGCAGAGGGTAAGTCTACCCATCAACCGGGAACAATGCAAAGGAACCGCAAGTATTCACATACTCCTTTGAGATCAAAACTCTACAAGGGAAGGTCACCCTCTTGAGTGAAGCCATAGACTAATCCCAGCGAGACATGGACGAGCTACAAGCATAATTATAGCTGGAGTCATGATGATAAAAATCCTTGGAGGTGGAGTACTAATGAAGCTTCTTGATTGTGAGGGCTAAGATATTAGTTGTAGAACTCCATCAAGTCATAGAGAACTTCATTTTTCCTTTATGGCATGAGTTATTTGCTAATGTGCGATAAAGGTGAACTCATTGAGGACTAGCACTCAGACCTTGTAATAAAATTACTAAAAAAATAATGTATTTAAGATTATAACAAGTGTGTTGTACTCCTCTTTTTATTAGTAAAAATAAATATTTTTTATTTTGTACTCATAAATACTATTTGATTTCATATTATTATGCATTGATTATTATCTTGTAGCTCCTGCCATTCGAGATATCATGTGATTTGGGTAATCATTTCTTCACTTAATGCTTGATTTGTCACATATATTACTACAACTTTCTTACCCCATTTATAAATTCTCCCTAGCCAAAGTAGTTGGGACTTTTATTGCCATCTTTGAGTCAAGCAAGTATAACTTTCTTTACTTAATACTTGATTCTTAAGAAAGCTGCTTCATCCTTCCACCAAGATCAGTTCAAAGAGGTTCCCAAGTGGGATTCCTCTAGTGTGACCTTGGCATTTTATGGATACTATGGTGCAAATGCCCAATTTCATCATGTGGGTAGCTAAGAGGACTAGGTGTCTGAACTCAGTGAGGATCCATGAGTTGTGCAATCCCCTCACCAATTTTAGGAATGAGTTTTGACTTTCCCTTCCATGTAAATGGATAGATATCCTCAACTTCTTTTATGTGGTGCTTGCCCAAGTCCTTCCCAATTTTATAGCTAGCATCATAACCTTTATCTTTTCCCATGAGAAGAAGTAATTTTATGGAGCCTAGATCTCTTCCATCACTCATTCATGGTGAAGGATCTCTAGGATAGGATCATGAAATTTTTAGTGACTCTATTGAAGATTCATGGTCTTTAGAATAAAGTACGTATAGCTTCAATACATTAAGAGTGTGACTCAGTGGACAATGTTGATTATTCCTTTTATGTACTAGTCGGGCAAGGCCACCAAGCTTGGCAAGCTAAGTTTACAAGAGTTTGAGGTGATGGAGAAGTTATAGGGTCACAACCTAAACATCTCCATTTAACCTTTGCTTTGGTTGATTTTTTCCAACCCTTGGTAAATTTTATTTTCTTTATACTCACTAATCCCTTTATACCTTTAGTGACTTGTTCCTTTAATTGCTTTTCTTTTGTGTGCTAGTAGGAGACATGACTCCCACTACCCCTGAGCTCAACCCTGAAGTGCTCCAATTATTTGAGGAAGGCATGCACAAGATCAATGAGCGAATGGCCTGCAATGAGGAACTAACCTCTCTCAAGGTCGATGAAGAGGAATAGGCAAGAGAGCTAAGTGCAACTCCTACTAAGGCTACTAATGAGATTGAGCTAAGTACTACTCCCAGGAAGTCCAAAAAGTGGCTTGGGAGGTGTGCCACATGTTTATCCATAAGAGAAAACAAGCCTTCACAAGTAGGACCCAACTAGCACAAACAAAGAAGAAACTAACCACTCTCAAAGCCTAGCACAAGGATCTTTAGGTTGAGGTGGCACACTAGGAAAGAAGGACAGGGCGACCATGGAGTTTACTCACCTCATGGAGGTAAAGAAAGAGTTGAAGGAGGAGCTCTTCTATCGACCAAAAATTTCATAAGAGATATGCTAAGTTCATTGGGTTTCTCAATTTTGATGAGTACCAAGAGAGTTGTTGCGATAAAAGTTCAAGGATAATGTCGACTTTCATATCACCAAATTAATGAAACATGGTCACCTTGACATTGTAATCTTGGACTTTTGAATGTGCTCGTGCTTTTAGTCTTGAATAATAATGATGAGAGCAGTTTAAGTTGATACATTTTTTTTCCCATTCATTTATGTAAAATCTTCTTCTTTCAAATAGGATGCCTATTTTTACTCACTTAACTACAAAATACATTATGAATTAAAAGTTGCGAAGACATTTTCAATCAAGTATACTTATCTGAATAACAAATTGATTCATTTCTTTGCAGAGTATTTCTGAATGAATGAGTTGATACTTGTTAGTCAATGTTTGAAATGCTCTATTTATAACTTAGAGTATTTGGATCACTAATCAATAGGTTTATCTCTTGGTAATCTCTTTAGTATGGTGAGTTCATATATACCCATTAGATAAGTATTTGTTTATTAATGAGAGCAACTCTAATTATGATGTCGATAATTGGAGAGAATAACTTTCCTATGTGGACTCGCTATTGTGATGCTCCTTTGATTTGAATGAAGTAGCCCATGACATGACATATTTTGAGCCATTAACTTATAGAGAGCATTTCCCTTAATATTCATATTAATATCATGAGTTTATGTATACTCGTAATACTAATACTCACTTATAGATGCTCGAGTAATGCTTGACTTAGGATGCTTCATGTAGTTGCATTTTACTTTAGTAAGGCCTTTTCAAGGGTTAGCCTTAACTTATTGATTAGGAGAATTGGTATGTTCTTCATCACCAACCTCACAAGTGTTTTTCCTCCTCGTATTAATCTTTATAATTGTCAACTAGGAGAGTTGGTTTTTTACTGAAGTTTTCGATCTCATGAGATGTCAGTATTACACTTCAGTCACCAACCACATGGAGTGTTGGTCTTTTTTAATTTACTTGACAAACTAATTGAGTTTCAGTCTTACACTATAGTCACAAACCATATGGAGTGTTGATTTTTTTTTCATTTAGTTGTTGGCCACATGGGATATCAATATTAAACTATAGTCACCAACCACACAAAGTGATGGTCCTTTTCAATTTAGTCAGTAACCTCATGGGGTGTTAGTCTTACACTACATTTCAAGGATATATTATTAGACTAGACTTCTTGGGCCAAGAATGGCAAGCCAAGTATTCAAGTCTCTTACTCAAAGCTTTTGATGCACATCGAGTGAGAGTATTCCTTTGAACAAAAATGACACACTAAATATCTTGAATCATCATGCAACTCCCCAAGTATTGATATTTTTTCTTTGCTCAACATCAATTTTTCTCAGGACAATAGTGGCGAGCAAAGTACTAGTATCTCCTACTTGAGCTTTCACAACTCACCAAGAGAGACTTTTCTTAAGGAAAAAGTGGCACCACAAGTATCTTGAATCATCATGTAGCTCCCCAAGTATAAGTTTTACTTTTCATCATTCAAGTAAGCTCCTTGAGAAACTATTATTATCCTGCCAGTGAACTCACTTAAGAGCAAAATATACAAAATCTATTATTGAAAATGGGAAAATACATGATACTTGAAATTAATAAAATGAGTACAAATGATAAACATTTCTCTTAAGGATAAAACTTCTTCAGATCTCAAGCATTCCATGTTTTTAGTATGTCTTCGCCAGAATAATATTGTAATTGGTATGCATCAGGATAGACTTTCTCTTTGATTATGAAAGGTCCATCCCAATTATGGGTGAGTTTGCCCAAAATATTCTACCGAGCAACTACTACTTTCTTTAGCATGAGATCACCACATTTGAAATGCTTCTTTCACATAGCGATTATAATATTTGGCCATCTATCTTTTATTTCTTCTTTCCATAATGATACCTCAATTATGAGTTCTTTGAGCATGTCAAGCGTGTCCTCCATAGCTTCCAAGTTTGCTTATATCCACTCGCTATCTCTTTCCATAATGATACCTCAATTATGAGTTCTTTGAGCATGTCAAGCGTGTCCTCCATAGCTTCCAAGTTCGCTTATATCCGCTCATTGTCTCCATCTTACATTTTTTTCCATCATTAGAATTCTCTAACTTTTTATGTCATACTGACCAATAGAATGTCTTCTATGTTATGCAATAAAGTAAAGTGTGAGTGCCTAGTGGCAGTAGTGGGAGTTATCCAAAGCCCATAATATTATGGGCTATGTCTACACACTTAGCTTTTGTCCCTTCGACCTTTCTCTTGAGTATATTTTGTATCTTCATATTTATAGCTTCCACTTGTTCATTGCTCTATGGGTGATGGAATAATATGAATTTTAGTTTGATTCCATAAGATTCACAAAATACTTTTAGGCTTTTCTCGATAAAATACACCCATAAATAATGATGATCACCAGGGGCAACCCATACCTATAAATAATGTCAGCCCAAATAAAGTTTCTTATTACCTGGGTGGTCTTTTTTGTGAGTAGCATAGCTTCGATCCACTTACTAAAATAGTTGATCATAAATATGATGAACTTCATTTGTTCCTTGGCAACTGGCAATAGACCAATAAGATCCATCCCCCAAAATAGTGAAAGACCAAGGACTAGTGATGGGTTACAAAAGTTATGATGGTTGTTGTTAAAGTGCTACAAATATCTAGCATTGTAAGTCTTTCTCATCAATTGTTTAGCATCTTTTCTCATTGTGGGCAAGAAGTACACTTGCATTAAATCTTGTTCACAAGCATCCTTCCTCCTGACTAACTACCATACTCGCTAAAATGTATTTCCCCTAAAAATTTCCTCAATTCTACCTCTTTCACACATCTAAGGTTCAATGATGTCATTGATCTTTAGAATAGTTCTCATCCTATCAATATATATTGGGCTACTCTAATCTTGAACCTCCTCAAGTCTTTTTTGTCATTTTTCCAATTTTCCCAGTATGCAAGTAGTTATTGATGGGGTTGACATAGATTGACAAATATTCATGATCTACCTATATCGGCTCTTCTTCTTTGATACTAGGTTATGCAAGTTGGATGACTACATGCTCCCCAAGTCCACTAGCCCTTAACAAGTTAACGAGTCGATTCTCTTCTCAGAGAATTTGCTTGATCTTGAAAAATTCTAGCTACCCAATTCCTACTTTACTATAAATAAATATTTTATTTAAGGCTTATCTCAAACTTCATACTCTTGATTAACTTATCTTACCCTAATCTGTGTTTGAGTATGTTGTCATGTGTGGCTCCAAGTCCTTTATAAAATCTCAACCCAATGAGTAAAGCTTTGTTTATTTGGCTTGATTGTTCACCACTCTTAAGTTGAATTTAACTAATTGTATAATGGTGATACTTGTTTTACTCTTCAATATAATATCTGCTCCCATAGTTGGTTTGCTAGAGGATCCATCAACATATAGTTGCCACATGGGCTCTAGATTGACAAGATTGTTAAGAAGGCTATGGCACCCAAGTGGGTGGGGATTTGGGATTTTAAAGAATAATTTCAAAAAAATTAATTTTAAATTTTTGCAAAAAAAAACTTAAATCTTTAATGATAAGGCTTTAGAGAAATAAAACAACAATCACTAATAGTAAAAAAGTAAATTACATAAAACAAAGAAAGAGAACACTGAGATTTTTACGTGTCATCCAAAGCCCAAAAATTGGCCTACATCCATGCCTTGTCAACCCAGAGAAATCTCTAACTTGTAGGTGCTTTGGAATTTCATTTATGGATGTTTCAACGCTCCATTACACAACCAACTATCAAGACTAAAATTGATTAATACTTC
Source organism: Cymbidium sinense (assembly GCA_021442155.1). Lineage (NCBI taxonomy): Eukaryota > Viridiplantae > Streptophyta > Magnoliopsida > Asparagales > Orchidaceae > Cymbidium > Cymbidium sinense. The sequence continues at coordinate 40,621,481 of CM038224.1, forward strand.
TATAAGAACCCAGTAAATTGGGTTTTTAACTACTTCTTGATTTTAAGCATTACCTTCCAAGTTTGATTGTTGCTTTTATGGGGTTGCACCAAAGTTGGGTGGGTGTTATGATAATATTTGATCCAATGATAGTTAGCCCAAAGAGAGTTGTTCTTCTTAAAGTTGATCCAAAGCTTGATTTGATTTACTTGGATGGATTCAGCCAAAGTTCTAAAACCTAACCCCTTGTCCTCTCTAGATTTACATAATCTTTTCCAACTAGCCCAATGTATGGATTTGTCATTTCCATTCCATATAAATGATATCTCTAATTTGTTTTGAACAATCAAAGCCATGTTGAGGACCTGAATGATTTTAAAGAGATGGAATTGAGCACACTTTTGACTAAAGTTAACCTACCATCAAAGGATAGAAATGTATTCTCACATGAACTTATTTCTTTTTGAACTTTAGCAATGATCTCATCAATGTATTGAGATTTTAAATATCTTTTAAAAATTTTAACTCTGAAGTATTTCAAGGGTAATGTAGATTTAGTAAATCTAGAATATTTTGATCCATTCTACTTTACCTAGTTGGCAATCTTTTCTAGGAACAAATAGGCATTTGGATTTGTTGAAGGATATACCCAATATCTTCTCAAACAATTTTAAGAACTTCATGATTACTTGAATTAAGGTCTTTCTTGCATTAAAATAAAGTAAAATGTCAATTTCAAATGTTAAATAAGAAATGTTAATTCTACCTTTCACTTTATAACAAAGATTATTGTTCCTTCTTTTAGTTTTGTGCATCATTCTAGAGAAATAATCAAGGAAATCATGTAAGGAGATAATGGGCCTCCTTGCTTGAGTCCCCTTTATGGGCTAAAGAATCCTTAAACTACACCATTGATGAGAATTAAATATTAAATATTTGATATGAGCCTCTTAATTAAGGTGCAAAAGCTATTATTAGAGCACCTTACTTTCAAAACATCAATTATAAACTTCCAACTGATAATGTCAAAAGCTTTTTTGATGTCTAACTTTAGATATGAGATTAACACCTCTACAATTTTTATTTATATCCATGAGATGCACTTGGGCAAGGAGGATGTTTTTAGTTATGTTTCTTCCTTGGATAAAAGATGCTAGGTTTTTGCTTATAGGTTTCAGGAGATATGGTTGAAGCTTCAAGATGATTATTTTACTGATGTTTTTATTTAGGACTACGGTTAATTAGATTACTTTGAAATTATCTTTATTATGCTTTCATTACTTTTAGAAATAAGTGAGATAAATAAAGATTCAAAGTACTTATGCATGTTATTCCCTTGTCAAAAATGCTCTAATGACTGGAATGATGTCAGCTTAATCCATTCCCAAGAATGTTAACATTCATCAGGCCCAACCACTTTGGAACCATGATTTGTATTAAGAGTTTCTTTGATCTCACCTTCCTTAGGGATGTAGGATAGGTCATGGGAGTGGAGAATTTTCTATTTTTTTCACATAAAGCATGATTGAAATCTAATAAGGAAGTTTCTTTAGCATTAAAGGGGGTTTATATGTAATTTATACCACTAAAGGCAATATCTTCTTGATTATTTATCCAACCTTTAGTGTCTTCCTTGATTTGAGCATGTTCAGTTGTAAGATTAATTCCATAATCACTAAAAGTCTTTAGGGTAAGCTAGGATTTTTTTTGATCTAAACTAGGTGGTAGAGCTTATACAAGAAATGTGTTGAATTATGTGTAACTTTTGGTATGCTTGAACTGATAGCTTCTTATGCCAAAGCATCTTTGGTAGGCGGCTCATTGCTTCATCTATTTTTCTTAGAGTAGGATGGACTATGAAGCAATTATTAAGGGAGTGGTTGAACATTCTCCATTTTGGGCAGTAGAGGGGTTTTTTGCTCAATAACAATAGGTTGTCAATATCCAATGGAGAGTGAATTGATCCAAACCTCATATGCATACTAAGATATTACATCATCTCCATAAGTACTCTAATAGTTGATGGCCTAGAAAAATTAAAGGTGGGAAGGTCCATTTTTGGAGGCTTTCTAAAGATTGCAACCAATGAGTAAAGAACTTACTTGTTGAATAGATGGAGTTTAAGGTTTGGAAATTTAATCCATATATGCATTATTGGTGGTTCAATACTATAATCAAAGGCTAGCATCCATTTTACACATTCATTAGAACATCTTCAATGTGGTAGAGCTTTTTTGATAAGATTTGGGAATAGTCCCTCTCCCTGATCAAATTGTGATATAGTATATGTCATGCTATTCCACACTCAATTTTCCTAAGAGTTTTAAGTCATCAAAATACCTGCATATGATATCCATCTTGCAATGTTTGTAAGTAAATTTACCAATCAAAGTGAGCTTTAGTGGCTTGGATAGTAAGTTAGTTTCAAAATAAGTGATAAATAGCATGGGTTTCCATCATTCATAGTAGCTTTTTTAAAGAAACCTAATTCCACCTACATATTTTTTTTGGTAAGCTTGAGGGAGTATAAGTTTGTTTGCTATGTCAAGGGTAGACTCATTTGTAGTTGTATTATTTAGTAAGGCTCCATCATAATCCCTCACAAATAGTTGAGGAGATTGAATAGTAGCAAATAGAATAGTAATTAATGGAACATTAATGCTACAATAAATACCCTAATAGTAGGAGGAAGAGTTATGAACTTCATCACTGAGTGGAAAAACATAGCATTCACCCTTGCATGATTCATACCTCCTTAACCTTGCTTAACTTTGAGTTCCAAGAAGTATGTAAGCTCAACAATCATACTCATCTCAATTTTTTTTCCTCATTAGTCTTGAAAAATTTTCACATAATAAAGAGTTAGTAGATTCAAATAATATATCATTAACATAAATTTGAACAAGAATATCATAATTTATTCTTTTGATAAACAAATTAGTGTCAATATATCATTTAATAAAATAATTATATTAGATAAAATAGTTAATTTTATCATACCTAGATGGAGGCACAAGTTTCAAACCATATAAAGCCTTTTTCAATTTACAAACATAATTAAGATTTGATAAGCTTTTAAACTTGAATGGTTATTCAATAAAAATATATTCTTCAATAACACCATTCAAAAGGCACCCTTAACCATTTAAAAGGCACCCTTAACATCCATCTAAAACAAGTTAAAATTTTTAAAATAATCAAATGCATGAAAATAGTTTTCAAATGAGCAATTTGTGAAGATTCTTTAAAATCAATGTGTTATATTTTATTGACACAAGCCTTGATTTGTTCTTAATAAAAATTTCCAAAACATTTAATTTATTTCTAAAAATGACTTTATTCCAATCACATTTTGAGAAGAAGGTCTAGGGTACTAATTCCCAAACATATTTTTTAGCAAATCAATTCAATTCTTCTTGCATTACCTCAACCCTGAGTTTATCAAATATCACTTCTTCTACACTAGTGGGTTCAATAATTGAAATGATAGGGGTATAGCTAACCTCTTCTCTAAGGCTATTCATAGCACATGCATATGGGTATCTAATGATCAAATCTCAAGGATGACTCGATATATATCTCAACTCATTATGTAATCTTTGTGGTATTTTATTTCGAATGTTATGTGGACACCACGATGATCTTAGAGCATACTTATTGAAGTGATCGGGTACGATATTAAGGTATGATGTACTATCTTGAAAGATAGAGACATCACCCTACAATAGACCTAACTACTTAATAAGGGCTCCTAAGGCATGATGGGTCTTCGTATATATCAGAGATCTTTCCCCTACTTTACATGGAAAAATAAAGCAAATTTTATTTTAAGTCGGTTCTATAATTCCCTATGGAGGCAAGCCTCCTTAGGAAATTACATCTACGAAATTAGATTTTTAAGAACACACTTGATTAAAGTAGTCAATCAATCATTCCATAAACTTCAAGGTTAGGTTATCAATGGATTGGTCATTTTGGAAAATCAAGTGGGAAAGTTAAATTTTGAAAGACATTTTTTGGATTCCAAAGAAGATAAGGTGGGAGAACTCATGATACTAGGATGCCTAGTAAGCACTCCATTTTATCCTATAATGAGGCTTTATATTTTTTAAAGAGAGAATTTATTTTATTTGAGTCAAATTTTTATTAGAATGCTAGGGCTTATAATCCACTAACACAAGATTATGGAAATGCCTAAGAGGTGAGAACTTACACTCGTAGCCCAAAGGAAATAAGAAACCTCAAATCCTAAGCCTAAAAATCTTTAAAATAAGCTAAAAGCATGACCTAAATCTAAGCAAAAAAGGGACATAATGGTTCACCTCCACAAGAGGAGGATAAACCCGTCTGACTCTTCTGGATTTACAATCATTGGAGTGGCCAGCAAACACCTCCCACGATTCAAAACCATGTAGGCTAGTCTTATGTTTGTGCAAGATAGCTAGGCTTATTATTTAATTTGGAAGGAAACTAGAGTTTTAAACTCACTCCCTAAGAGACTTGATCATGTTTGGTATGAAATCATGACTTAGACTAAATGCAACATTTTATAAATTTTACATTATTTTGACACAATATTTTGGACAAAGGATTTGGGATATTTTATGCATAAATACATGAAGAACTTAAGTTAATGGCCAAATCAAAAAGAGAGAGGGAGAATCTCCACCCTGAGGGTGTGCTCTAATAGGTCAATCATTCCATAAAGTGCAAGAATGGAGGCCCTCATTCTTCAAGAGTGGAACAAGATGACATGCATGATGTTAGAATTTCAACATTCAACTAATGGGTTGCTAAATATTTTAATTATCTTGATTATATCCTAGGCTTTAGAATGAAGTTGTGAGTTGTATTTAAAATTTAGTTAAGAGTTTTTAATTGGGTAGAAAAATTAATTTTATTCTGAGAGCCAACCGCATCCAGGCCATTCAAACATCAATATTTAAGAAACTATGAAAATCATGTTCTATTATGTAATCTAAACATAACAAAGATCATTTTATAGACTACCATAAAAAAAATAAAAGGTCGGTGCGGCCAGTACCACCGTACACCCTAGAAAGGAGAAAAAAATGGGTAGCCGAGCTCTACTCTTATACAACCCAGATTACAAAAGAATATTACAATTGAAATTAAATTAGATATTATGGAGATCTTTATTTTACTTTTCTTCATTCTTTCTTTATTCTTCTTCTCTTTCTTTTGATTTGATTATGCTAAGGCTTCACAGGGCCTCCCAGGACTATGCCTTCTAGACACTACTCATGCTAAATCCCATAGCACTAATCTTAATTCTTATTACAAAATTACATATTTATAGAAAATTAAAATCTAACTACTCCTACAAAATAGATGTTAGCTAAATATACCTACAAACCACTACACATGGGTAATCAAGCCCACGTTATCCTAATATGGATTAAGCTTAGGGGCATAAGCAACCTACAAGCAAGATATATTTATTTATTTATAGTGGCCCCATCAACATAATCCCCTATTGAAAACATCATTACGCTAACAATGGCCTAACATCCAGTCTACGAACCACAATCCTAACATTCCAGTTTAAAATATTACATCACTAAACAAAACACAACATCATTATTTACACCATCCTAACCTAAAGCTAGAAGTGGTGACTTAGTATTCTAATGTGTTTGCATAGGCATAGTGTGGTATGTCTAGCTAAGCTTTTAATTATGATTGCCTAAAGTTTGAATTATTCAATTTAACATGATAAATGGTTTCATTTTAAGTTGTTTAACAAGTTGGTGAATTTTAATTTATACTTTTTTTTATTTCATTTGATATTTACTTAGCAACTAAATATTGTAAAGATAGGAAAGAGGCTTAACCTCCTTCATCCCTGCCTTAAATTATTTTCTAAAGGCATATTCTTTTGACTTGATTTCTTTTAGTAAATGATTTATTATATGTTTTATTAATCCTAATTTGGGTTAATTCTAAAGAATCCTATTCAATATGAAAGGCACCTTAATACTAATGTAGTTGAATAACCATCTCATAGAACATGTTACACCATTCCTTTTCATCACCCATAACATTCATATGATTTAGGACTTAATATTCCTACACATGCAACATAATCTTAGCATACTTAAATGATTATGAATGCATATATTTTGGAAGAAAAAAGGACTTTCATTTCTTAGCTAAGTACACACACACATGTATGAGAGTCTTATGCAAGTAAGTTTCGTTGTTTAAACTAGAAAAGTGAGATAATCAATGACGTCCGTGGGGCTACTTAAAGCCATGTATTCTTGGGATGTCCAGACTATATACTTATTTTTCTTAAATCCATATGAATGTATACACAACCATAAGAATAAAAACATGCAAAACATTGTATTTTCATTGAATAATTTACACATGTGAAGTAAAGCTCTATGCAAATTCTAGTACAAGTGCACATAAGAATGAAATTAAATAAGTACATGCCTTTGTAAACCAGGGAAGTGAGATAATCAAATGACCTTCATGAGGCTACTTAAATCCTCATATTCCCGGGATGTCCAGACTATATACTTATTATCATTCAAACATATGTAAAATATACATGAATCAAAAGGATAAAATAATACTTTAACATGCTTGAGCTATAAACACATGCTGATCATATATATATATATATATATATATATATATATATTATATATATATATATATATATATATATATATATATATATATATATAATTTATTTATTTATTTGTTTGTTTATAGCTAATGTCATTCTAACTTTTCATTGTTAATTTATAATTTGGAAAATAATTTTGAAATTTAGTAGTGATAATAGCCACACATATGATAGATTTAAGCCAAAACATGCAACTTTAAATAAATAAAATCAATTGATTATTTCATTTGAAAGCATGAATGTATGATGTCAAATGATATACAACATCCATGATGATTGAAGAGGAATAATTGAACACTTCCACATAATTCATTCACTACACTAATTCCTAAGGACAAGCACATTAAATAAAATCATTTAAAGAAAACCAAAGCTTCTTTGGTAATTTTATTTTGGATTTGAATTATTCAATTTAAAGAGGAGAAGTGATTTTTATTATTTTATCTCATTCCCATATTGGTGATTTTAATATATTTAAGGAAAGATAATTAAGTGATCTTTTAAGATTTAATTAAGTTCAAGTCATTAAATAATCAATTTAATTTCTCTTTCATATACTTCTTTAATTTGATTAACCATCTAACCATGACCACAAATGTTGTGATGATGAGAAAAAATAAAATAAAACTGCAATGCTCCTAAGGACCTAATATAATAAGCTCATGATTAAAGACTAATTAAATTAAAGGATAATTTAATTAAGAACTTTTATGATTTTTCCACACCCATGGGTTAATCATAATTTTCTTAAGGGTCTTTATATTGTTAAACACATAAAGAGGAACCCTTAATTTTAATTTATATTATCTAAAGTAATTACCAATTTAATTTGATTTAATTTCACCATTAATTGCTTAATTAATTTATTATTAAAATTATATGCTAATTAACCTTTGATGTAACGATAATTAAGCAAGTGACTAAGAAAGAAGCCCCAATCACTCACCCTAATCAATCCCATAAACAGTGACTAATTATCATTAATCATTGAAATTTTTCTATTTAATAAATTTAATTATCATTAATTTGATTAAAGAAGGTGATTAAGCTTAAGATTCTAAATTCTCTTATTACCTAGCCAATAAATCCCAAGAAAAATATAGGGGGCAGAGGACATCCCATTAATTCAATATTTAAAATTTGAAATTAATTGGCCAAGTAATTAAGGCTTAATTAAAGTAATTAAGGGAATTTCAAATCTTAATTAAGCTCTCATCACTATTCAAACCATAATGGAATTATTTTTAATAAAAATATCTTATATTTACCCTTTCCAAAATGGGTTCATTATATTTTCTATTTTTTTATAATTAGTTATGAATTTTTTAAGTTCTAGCTAATTAAACACATTTTAAGTCTTAATTAATCCCTAATCCCATCGGTGCCATGCTGGAGTTGATGTGGTAGCAATTTCACGTAGCACCGTGGTATTGGCCACTTAAATGATCCTATGCAACATTGTGAGGCAGCGGCGATGTACTTTCATCCCCGCCATCAATCTTGAATTGGATGGTGGGGTTTAATATCATGGATCTAATAGGATTAAATCAAAATTTCTAATCAGATTAATCACGATCGTCCATTCCAATCATGAGGAATGGATGGAAGATGATCCTTCATCCCTCGAGCGATGGAAGACAGACATCGTATGCCCTCCTCCACTCATTTCAATCTCACCAGAGCTCATAAGGTGTCGAGATCGACTCCAAAAGCTTAAAGGGAAGATCTAAGGGGATCTTATAGTTAGAATTGCACGAAATGTCATTTCTTCTACAAAGGACCAAGAGCTTAGGGGATTTCTATAATTTGCCAAAATTTACCTCACGGAGCTCAAGATTAATGGTCCAATGACTGAGGTTGCTTTATCTTAAAGAGACAAAGCCCTGTTGAGAAGCTCGAGGCTTTCCTCCTCATCGGTGGCTTTGTGGACCATGCGTTGCCAAAAATATCATTAGAGTTGGTCTAAGGATGGTCTCTGGTGCTCAAATCAATTGAGAATCGATTCACTTCATCGTCAGAGCTTGGAGAATGTGTGGGTGAAGTTAATTTAGATTTTGCTGAGTTTGAGTGGGGTTGGATGAAGTGGAAACTCTATTTCACTAGGGTTTGATGTCACCAGCAATGGGGAGCTCAAGGAAGGTTGGGAAAGTTCTAAGGACTCATTTCCTCACTCTAAAGCTCTCTGAATTCCTTGGTGTCTATTAGAATGAGATGGGGAGGAGTATACTCTCCTCCCCCTCAAATCGTATAGCTTGGATTGTTCCTGCATTTGGCAAATGTCCGACGTAGGCAATCGGGGATGTCAGTGGCTGGCTGTGGTGGAGTTCCTTGAGTGGGTGAAAATCTAGGATGGGGTGCCATGGCTTATCCTCCTTCTCCTAGGTGTGTTAATGAGAATGCAAGGGTTAACTCACCTCCTTTGACCCATGGCTGATCCAACTAGCTTTGGGTCAGGTTATCCAGTTGGTCAGAGGTCCAAATTGAGCTTCGGCTGGCTGCCAAGGGCAAAGGGGTAGGTAAGACCATCTAAATGGGGATTTTGTCTCATTTGGAGGGGTTTATCCAAAGGGGATAAGCCTAATTTGTGTCAAATTTTCTTAGATTTGATTTGGGCTGACCCAAGGATGGGTCATGCCAAGTTTAGTTGGGTTTAAGCTTAGTTTAAGGGGTTTGACTCAATTTAACTCATGTAGGTCAATTTGGGTTAGGTTGGGTTAGGTTGAATAATTGGTTAAATTAGGTCAAATCAATGTTTAGTCATGTTCAAATAATGATTTTGGGTATGTTTAAGTTCAATTGGTTTGACTTTATTTGAAGATTTGAATTTGGCTCATATGGGTTCAAATGGCTAAGTTGACCAATTTTGTCAAATTGACCAAATTGGCTTTGGGTCAGGTGTTAGTTTAGGTTCAATTGATGATTTGACAATGATTGTAGGTGTTGATTTTAATTAATTTAGATTTGAGAATGATTTATATCAATTTGACCTTTAGGTCAATTTGGGCTAAATGGGTCAATTTATCTAACTTGGTCAAATTGGGTTCAACTAAGAGCTTGACCATGTTCAATAATCAATTTGAGATAGATTTGAGTCATTGGTTTCAATCAATTTGAATTGGATTGAGGTTTGGCCCAACTTGGCCCTTAAGTCAAATTGGGTCAAGTTAGGTCAATGGGGTCAATTGGACTTGGTTTTGCTCAGTTGCTTGTTGATTTATGTTCAAGGGTCAATTTATGATTAGTAAGAATCATTGGTTTCAATCAATCGGGTTTAGAATGAAAATTTGATTCATGTAGGCTAATTGGGTTAACTTGGGTCAAGTAATCACATGACTTGGTTTGACCCAATTGATTGTAATTGGACATTCAAGGGTGATCAATAATCATTGTAGGAGGTATTGCATTGGTTCGTTCAATCCAATTTGGGTTGGATGGAAGTTTGGATCAAATGGGTCCTTTAGCTCACTTTGGGTCAAGTGAACCAAATGGGTCAATTAAGTTGGATTGATGGAATTGAGTGTTTGTTGAGTTCAATTATGGGTTTAGGATTGATTGATGGCTTTGATTGAAATTGATTTAAGTTTAATTTATTTTTGGCTCATTTGGACATTTTGGGTTCAAGTGGGCTAACTTGGGTTGATTGAATTGATTTGGTTTGATTGGCTTCATTGTAGTTTTGGAAGAATTTCAATGATGATTGAATGGTTAGAGTGCTTTTGTCAAAATCAATTAGGTTTGGTTTAATTGAAGGAGCTTTGGATTGAGTCCATAAGATTGGATCATATGGTTAAGATGGATTTGGGTTTAAATCATTTTAGCTTGGAGCTTGGATATGAAATAAAATCCAATTGGGTTTGATTGTATTAGTTTGAGGTTGTATTTGCATGAGTGGATAGGTATAGGTCATGGGTTAGTCCATATGAAAGGTAGGTTTCCTATTGGTCCTAAGGTATATCTTAGACTTTGGTGTACCTTCTTAAGTCTCTAGGCGTAGGTTTAGTGTTCAATTAACCATTGGAAGTGTCCTATGACTAAGAAAATTCAAGTGCCTAGAAGACTCCAAGGTCTAAGATGGGATAAGGCAATCTTCACTCCAAAAGTGAGGTCAACAATCTTTCCTTAACTTCCATATTTTCTTCCAAACCCAAATTTTCAATTTTAGATACTAAATCATCTTCATCTACAGGATCTCTATACATAGAAAGGATAACAGATTCATTAAAAATAGCATGCACTAAAACCTCTTCTAATAGGTTCTTTTATTGAAGATTCTATAAGCTTTTTTATTAAAGGGTAAGCCAGAAAAATCCTCTCATCATATTTAGAATCAAACTTCTTAAAATTATTCTTTCACTATTCAACAAAGTTTTTGAGTAGATAAGTACATCCAAAGTATGATTCATACTTCATCAAAGTCTTACCTTTATAAGATAGATTCAAAATTTTACCTTTTAGAAACTTTAAGGAGTTTTCTTTAGTTTATATCTAATGTTTATGCAATTCAACACATAGCAAGTAATGTTAATTATCTCAGCCCAAATGTATCTAAGAAGCTTATATTCACTAGCATGGATTTGGCAGCCTCTATAAGTGTTATATTCTTTCATTCAACTATTCCATTTTATTATGGAGTCTTGAAAGTAGAAAAATTGTGCTCTATCTCTATCTGATCATAAAAAGTTTTAAATTCATCATTTTTAAATTCACCACTTTGATCATCATGAATAGATGTAATCGTAACTAGTTTTTTATTGAGTCCAAATAGCAAATATCTTAATATTAGAAAATATTCATTTTTTTATTTTAAAGATCTCACCCAATAAATCTATAAAATCATTAAAAATAACAAATTTTTATGGCATCCCCAAGATTAGTGTTGTTCATATGAAGAATTTAATGGTCATGAAGTGATAGTGCCTGATGTGAATTTAGAAAAAAGTTTTTTTTCTCACCTCGTAGATAGTCATCATAAAATTAATTATCAAAGCAATCAAATCGAAGTCTACCTCTAATCAAATCAATTTGTGTAATCTTCATAAATATGTCCATCCTATCATAACACAATCTCCAATGCCATAGTCAGGACTCATCTAGTCTAGACTTTAAACAAATAACCAAAGAATAGTTAAGTTATCAGAAATAATCATGTAAATGTTGTTAATCCTAATACATTCTAAAATAATTATACAATTTAAATTAAGCAATCATTTATTATTAAAAATATTGATGTTAAAGCTCTTATCATATAGTTGATTAATGTTGAGTAGATTGTGTTTCATACCATCAACAAGAAGGACTTTTTTTGTGGATAAAGAATTTTCAATACCAATTGTACCTAACCTAACTACTTTATAAGTTATGTTGTCTCTAAGAGTGACCTTTTCAATACTTTTGAGTTTAAAATATATGAATATGCTTTTATCTCTAGTCATATGTTTTGAGCACCTGTTGTCTAAGTACCACATACCTCTTCCAACTCTTAAGTGAAGGTATTTTGTAAACTGATTTTGGCATGTATTTTAGGAACCTAGACTTGCTTGGGATCCTTACATTTATAAATAAGAGAGCTATGAGTGGTTTTTGAAATCCATGCATATCCTAAATTTAAATGTGTAGGATGTATGCACATGTATACCCAAGGCAGTGGGTAAGCCTAAATGAGCATATAAGTCATGACAAGGACACTCTCATAAAGGGTACTAGGTGACCCAAAAGGAGCACCTGACAAAGGAAGATGGTCTGCCTCACCAAGCTGAAAACTTGGAGTATGATAATTTAAAGGTAAGAACTAATTATACTTGTTAGTATATGGCAACTAGGTTGAGAAACAATATGACTACTCTTCTTCATCTCATTCTTAGTCACATGCTTGATGAATCTTAGTCACGCACTGCCATTTATTTAAATATCTTTTGTATTAAACTTTTCATATATGATCTTTCCATGTATGATTATCCCTTGATACTATAAAAGAGGAATTTCTTTTTATGGGAGAACCTTTTAACTATTAGTCCAGACCCTTGTATTTTTGATATTTTGAGCAATAAAGTTTATAATTTTTTTCTACTTTTTTTACTTTCTTATCTTCCTACTATCAATCTTTTGCCTAACCTTATTTTTCAAGAATCTTAGATGGTTCTTTCTCCATTTGCAAAAAGATTTGGATCTAACATCTTTTTAAGTATGATTAGTATGGATGAGAATGAGAACAAGAAGTTAGATTCATAGGAAAAAGTAGACCCTTCACATGAGATCGATCAAATATGGAATAGAATGTTCAACAATTTACAACTCAATAGATTTATGTGATATGAAGGATAGGATCACTTGCCATGTACAGGTGACAATTAGAAACCACACCACATGGAGGACAAAATCAGGTACTTATAGAGCTTAGCAATAGAGAAGACACATATATAAGGTTCTTAGTTCCCAACCACCCAAATTCTCTAATTATGAGGATGACTCTACAACACGAGCGAAGAAGGTGTTTCCAAGAAATAATCACAACCTACCAATGCTTTCTCCATGAAGATTATAGAACCTTTCTTTTCTCATAGGTTTATAATCTTATAACTTGAATCTTATAAAGTCAGGTGGACCCCACCAATCACATAGCCTACTTTGAGTCGAACATCCCTACTAGATAATGAATTGCCCGCTTCTCTTCACTACTTTCAAAAAGTTGGCCCTCGGTTGGATCTTGTACCTTCCCCAGAAGTCATTACATCATTCACTAACTTCAAGAGGTTGTTCTCCATGCAATTTTTCTATGCTCATAAGCCATTGAAACATTCTAAAGCTCTCATATAGATGAGGCTAGAGTTTGGAAAGTCCCTAAAGAAGTTCATCACTCTTTTTCAGTGGGAAATGTTGGAAGTTAAAGATTTATAGCCCATAGTTGCTTAAGCAGCACTCACCCAAGTCTAAAGGAGAGAATATTTAGGTATGCCTTGGGGATCCAACAACTGAAGATGTTCGCTGAACTACTGGAGTTGGCAAACAACCATGTCAACACTAAAGAGTACAAAGAAGTAGTCTATCTTGCATCATAAACTAGGGTAAAGAATTCATTGAAGAGGTCTTTGCGACTATCCAAAGTAGGATATCAAAAGCAAAGAGTGGATAAAAGTAGGCAACCAAAAGAAAGAAGAAGGCTTCAGAAACTTGGCCACTCACTATCCAAGTGGCAACTATGCATAACCTGCTCTAGTGATTCCTTTAAGAGTGTCCATGGAAAAGCTTGTAAAAGCAATCAAGGATAAAGATTACTTCAAGCAACCGCCACTCTTGAAGGCTAATGGAGTACATAATCAATCAATGTATTGTGCTTATCGCCTGTATCATGACATTGACATTGAAGAATATTGTCATTTGAAAAGTCTGGTGGATGAACTCATAAAGGAAAAAAAGCTCAAGGAGTTCATCAGGAGGAAATACAAAGAGGTCATCAAAATTGGTAATGAACTTATACCCTTGAATATGGTTCATATTGTATGAGTTGTACTCGCTATCTTTGGGGGTGATGGAAAATCTTCTAAGAAGTTGAGCATAAAAAAGGCAATAATCCGGAGAAGTGAACTCCACAGCTATGAAGTGAGCACCCTTTACTATTGTTATTCTAGTTAATATTTTAGAAAAGGATAGACCCTCTAATGGGAACCTCTATAATGACATTGTTATGGTTATTTCCCTAATTGCAAACTATCAGGTTTGGAGCATCCTAATTGACATGGAGAGCTTGATAAATATTATTTTTAAATCATTCATTAATAATCAAGGCCTATTGAACTTTAAACCCAAGCTCACTAAGGGACCACTATACAATTTCTTAGGAGAATGTAGAAAAACTGAGAGAATGATAACTCTCCCATCACTTGGGAGGGTGGTAAGAAACAGTTCATGGCCATGGTCGACTTCATCATAGTGGATGCTCTCGCTACTTATAATATTATCTTTGGTTGGCCTTCACTCAACATGTTTAGAGTGGTGGTGTTGTCATATCACATAACCATCAAATTCCCCATTGAGGGATAAGAGATTACCATCAGAGAAAACCTCAACCAATCTTGTGCATGTTACTTGAAGTCCATTGGCAGATCAGGTAAAAAAGATGAAGTGCTACTGCTGAATATAGTTTGAACAAGGATTGATGTCTCAAGGATATAGAAGAAATTTTGGCCACATAGAGTAATGGGTGAGCACTAAAGGTCAACTCAACTTTCTATCTTGAATATATGGAAACTCTCATTTGAACATTAATGGACAATATAGATGTGTTCACCTGGACAACTATGAAGATGTTAGGCATTAACATTAATGATGCTTACCATCACCTGAACATTCATGTAGTCGTGCAACCAATATAATATAAAATGAAAAAAATGATAGCCATACTCGTCGAGCCTATCAAAGAGGATTTCACTAAACTGCTCAAAGTAAATTTTATTAAAGAAGTTCAATATCTCGAGTGGGTGTCCAACATAGTGATGGTACAAAGTTAGGTGGTAAGTGGAGAATGTATGTTAACTTCACTAAGTTAAACTCAGTATGTCCAAATGACAGGTATCCACTCCCTCTAATAGATGAACTTCAGGACTCGCTAGTTGGATTCTCAGTGATGAGTTTCCTAAATGCCTTTTTAGGATATCACTAATTCCAAATGCATCCTGCAGACACTGATAAGATAACTTTTATCATCACTGAAGAATTATATTACTATAGAGTTATGCCCTTCGAGCTCAAGTACATTGGGGTGACTTACCAAAGACTTGTAAACTGAGTGTTCAAGAAATAGAAGGCCAAAATGTAGAAGTCTTATGTTGATGATCTTCTCATCAAAAGCAAGTCATTGGTACAATATATTTGAGTCCTTAAAGAGATGTTTGCCACACTCAAAAGGTACAACAAACATGCAAATATTAACCCTATGAAGTGTGTCATCGGTGCATGTGTAGAAAACTTTTTGGGATTCCATATTACCCTGAAGGAATAAAGGCAAACTTAGATAACGTGAAAGCTATATGATGTGCCCTCACCCAAAAACATGAAAGAGGTACCATGACTTATTGAATGAGTAGCAAGACTGAACTAGTTCATCTCAAAGGTTGGGTAATGATGCTCACCATTTTTCAAAGTTTTTAGTAAATCAAAGAAGTTTGAGTGGATCTTAGAATGTGAAAAATCCTTTAATGATTGGAAGACCCTACTCGTATTTCCTCTTTTATTGTAGAGCTCAAAGGATGGAAAAGTCCTATTGTTATACTTAAAAGTGGTAACAAGAATTATAAAGATTCTAACAAGGATCATCATCACACAATCAATTAAATTTTGCTTCAAAGTGATAAAAAAACTAAACCGAGTATGAAGCTTTACTCACCAAACTAAGATTTGCTAGAGGACTTGGAGGCACACATATGGAAGCTTACTAAGACTCGCAGCTCATGGTTAGACAAGTGAATGAAGAGTATGAAGTCTGATATGAGTTTTTAATGAAATATTTATTTAATGTAAAAGCTAAAATTAAAAAATAGAATATTTTAAGATTGAGCAAATCTCTAAAAAAGAGAACCAACTTGCTAACTTGTTATCTAAGGCTAGACTCGAGGAGCACACAGTCATCCAACTTGTCCAACTAAGCATAAAAGAAGAATAGTTGATGTAGGTAGATCATGAACACTAGCCAAGGTGAGTCAACCCCATCAAGAACTACTTGGATTCCATAGAAATTGGAGAAATGACAAATACTTGAGGAAATTCAAGATTAGAGCTACCCAACATAGATTGATAGGAGAATAACTATTTTGAAGGTCAGTGACCTCGCTTAACCTAAGATTTTTCAAAAAAGTGAAATAGAGGAAAATCTTAAATAAAATAAATTTTAGTGAGTGTGGTACTTATTCAAGAGGAAGGACTTGCAAATAGATTTTTAAGAGGTAGCCCACACTAAGGAAGGACACTAAAAAATTTGCAAGAAGATGCATACCATGCCAAAAATTTGTAGCACTTTAACAACAAGCCATCGCAACCTTTAAGACCCATTGCTACTCTTTGGTCATTTGTTATTTAGTGAATGGATCTAATAAGTTCATTACTAGTAGCCAGTAGACAAAAAAAAGTTTGTCTTGGTCATGATCAACTATTTCAGCAAGTGGATCAAAGCTAAGCCACTTGTAAAAATCAACTCTCAAGTAATAAAGAACTTTGTTTGGACTGACATTATTTGTAGATATGGGTTGTGACTAGCAATCATCACTAACAATAGGCCCTAATTCAATGTGAAATGCTTAAGGGAATTCTACAAGTCCGATCAATTAGAATAAAATTCAAATGGTACATTACCCACAATGCAATGGATAAGTGGAACCTGCTAACATGAAGATACTTGACTTGTTAAAAAAAAAGGTTCAAAGGCACAAAGGTTAAGTGGATAAACACACTGCCCATAGTACTTTGGGCTCTCAAGATAACTCTCACTACTACCATTGACACACATGGCATAGAAGCCATTATACTAGTCGAGTATGAAGTTTAAAGTTAGTGAGTCCTAATGATGGAGAAAATGGGAGATGGAGGTGGAGAGTGGATGCAAGTGAACTTGGAGGCTATGGAAGATACACTTGACATGCTTAAATAACTTAGAATTGAGGTATCATTAAGGCAAGAAGAAATCAAAAGATGAATGGCTAAGTATTATAAATGATATATGAAAGAGAAACATTTCAAAGGCAATGATCTCATCCTAAAGAAAGTAGATGCCACTGCTAGTAGAATGTCCTATACAAGCTTACCCATAATTGAGATAAACCTTTCATAATTAAAGAGCAAGTCAATCCCGATGCGTACTGATTATAATTTTATTCTAACAAAAACATGTTGAGGACATAGAATGCAGAGATTTGAAGAAGTTCTATCCTAAAAATAAATTTTTATCATTTGTACTTATTTTTAAATTTTAAGTATCTAGTATCTTTCCATTTTCAATAATGAAATTTTATATATTTTTCTCCTTAAATAAGTTCACTAGCAAAATCATTATGGTTTCTAATGAAGCTTACTCGAATAATGTTAAGTGAAATTTATACTCGATGAGTTATGTGATGACTCAAGAAACTTGGCAAGATAGTTTGGCCCGAATAAAGGACCAACTTGGTGAGCGGGGAAAACCCAAGCAAAAGATCTGAGTACTTGGCGTGCCACTATTGGCTTAAAAAAATTATTATCAAGCCAAGCAAACCTTTAATACTCAGAGAGCTATGTCATTACACAGGATACTCGGTGCACCATTTTGGCCCAAGGAATTATCTCACTCAACGAGGTAAAAGATCGAGTAGGAGACTTGAATACTTAACATGATTTTCTTATCTTGAGAAGATTAGTCTAACCATCTATCCTCAAAGCTTAATGTTAGACCAATAGCCCGTGAGATCAGTAACCAAATTTTTTTTCATAAGAAAAAAGACTAACACTTAGATTGGTAACAATTGGCAACTATAGTGTAAGACCGACACCCCATGAGATTGCCAATTAAGTTAATAAAGATCAACACTGTGCATTAGGGACTATAATGTAAGACCGCATCCACTGAAAGTTTGTAACCAAATTAAAAAAGATTAATACCTGTGTGCAACTACTCTTCTATAAGACACAATCCTCTCGAGATCGAGATCATAACTAAACAAAAGACCAAATCTTCTAATTGCAACTAAAAAGAGCAACACTCCATGTGGTTGGTGATTATTGCATAGGGCTAACACCCATGAAGTTGGTGAAAAAGAAAAGATCAATTTTCCTAATTGAAAAGGCAAGGTTAACCCTTAAAAGGGGGCAACTAATGAAGAATGCAGCCACATAAAGCATCATATACCAAAAAGAGCTATGTGTGCATCTATAAGTGAGCATCAACCAAATGGGTATGCAAAAATTCTCAAAATTAAAATAATCATTCAAAAAAGTGCTCTTTATAAGTCAATGGCTCAAAATATTCTAAATCATGAGCCAATTCATTTAAATAAATAAGCATCACGGTAGAGAGTCTACATAGAATAGTTATGATTCTCTCTCATGGTCAGTACCATAATCAAATACTGCTGACATATTGTTGAACACGTATACACAAACTCATTGTTCTATAATAACTACCAAGAGATAAACCTATTGATCAGTGACTCAAATATTCCAAGTTAAACGCAGAGCCACTTGCACATTAACTAGCTAGTATCAACCCCTTCATTCAAAAATACTCAACAAAGAATAAATCAAGTCATTATTTAGATAAGTATACTTGATTGGGAATGTCTTTGTAACTTTTATTTTATAATGTATTTTACAATTAAGCGAGTATGATACATACATCCTACTCGCTAAAAAAACAAAATCGTGTTACAAAAATGAACGAAAGAATATATCTGCCCGAACTGCCCTCATCATCATCATCCAAGTATGAAAGCGTATGTACATTCAAGAAGTCCAAGAAATTAAAATTAAGGTGACCATGCTTCACCAATTTTACAATGATAGAGTCAGCACCATTCTTAAACTTCTACTATGGGATCTCTTGGTACTCATCAAAATTGAGAAACCTAATGAGCACAACTTCTTTCCTTTAAAACTCTTCAGTTTGATGGGAGAGCTTCTCCTCCAACTCCCTCTTCACCTCTACCAAGTGAGTAAGATCCATGATCACCCCTCTTTCTCTTCCTCCTAGTGAGCCACCTCAGCCTGAAGATTCTTGTGCTAGGCTTCGAGAGTGGACAATTGCTTCTTTGTTCACACCAGTTGGGTTCTAGTTGCGAAGGCCTTCTTTCTCTTACCCAAAAAAGTTGAGGCACGCCTCCCAAGTTGATTGTCATGCTATCACTTGGGCAGTCATGATAGCCTATGGTGACTAAGAATTTGGGAGGTCACCCAAGAGTTTGCCAAATCATGGGAGAAGATGGAGGAGCCCAACTTATAGGCTTCACTCCATGCCTTCCTCCTCTTCAACAGACTAGCTAATCTACTAGCAACTATGAGGAGTTGGCTTGCTAGTCTCCTTTTGGACTTTCCTGAGAGGCCTCAACCCGCCCGCCTGAACCTTAGTAGAGTCACTCCCTCCCTCCTCCTCCTCCTCCTCACCAACTTTGAGACAAGTTAGCTCCTTATTGCCAACCACTCACTCGTTTATCTCTCACTCACCTTCCTCAAGAAATTGGAGCACTCCAAACCTAAAGCCAAAGGCCACAGGAGTCATCACTCTTGTAAGCACATAAGAGAAAAAATTTGAACAAGTCACCAAAGATAAAAAGGGATCAGCAAGCAAAAAAGGGAAGGGAATTTAATGAGTACAGTAAAAACATGACCAAAGCAAAGGTACAGAGATGCTTAGGTTGTAACCCTATAACTTCTCCATCGCCTCCAATACCTTTACACTTAGCTTGCTAAGCTTGGTGGCCTTGCTTGACTATTAAGGGAGGGGAACAATCCACACAGACCACTAGGTCATGCTCTTCATGAATAGGAGCTGCGAGGCCACTTTTATACCTTATTCAAAAAAATTGTGAATCTTCAGTAGAGTTATTGAAATTTATATAATTACATTCTGATGACTCTTCACCACAAATGAGTGGTGAAAGAGATCCATACTCCATGGAATACCTTCTTCTCGTAGGAATAAGATGAAGGTTGTGATGCTCTCCATTGAATTGGGAAGGACTTGGGCGGGCACCACTCTGAAGAAGTTGTACTTGTCTATCCACTCACATGGAAAGAAAAGTTGAGAATCATTCCTAAAGTGGTCAAGCATAATGCACCACTTCCATCCTCATAGATTTAAGATGCTCGATCTTCTAAGCCACTTATGCGATGAGATTCGGATTTCCACTACAGTACTTGAAAAATTATTTAGGTCATGGTGGAGGTATCCAACTCGAGACCTCTTCATCTGAGCCTGGTGGAAAGTTCATACAACTTTCTTGAGTACAACCATGCTCACTGATGACAAAATGGTAATCAAGATTTGCTCCTGAGTAAATTTTACCTGCACGACTCAAGGAGAACAATAAAAGTTCCAACCACTCTCAGTAAGGAGAATTGATAAGTGTGTTAATAAAGAGGTAGTAATGTGGATGTCAAATCAAGTATTCAATGATGAAAATGATTACCCAAATCCCATAGAAGGAAAATAATCAATAGTAGAAAAACTAAATTGTACTCATGAGTAGAGAAAACTTAAAATATTTATATTTATTCATGGAGAAATAGCTACAACACATTCGTTATAATCCTAAATACATTATTTTTTTTTAGTAATTTTAGGTTTGAGTGCCACTCCTCCTGGAGTCTACCTTTTTTACACATATAATTAAACAAAAATTTGTTTCAAAAAGGAGAAGTGAGGTACTTGTTTAAAAGGGTAACCTCTCTTGGTAGAATAGTGAACTTGGACGAGTCATCAATCACTTATGGTTCCTTCTTGACATCACCTTATGGTTAAGAAGACTTGCTCATTAGAGACTCGTTGCTAACTCATAGAGTAGGAGGAAAACTCACCAACATCTACCCTAATGTCAACTGAGGTGAAGCTAGTCACCACGGTAAAGGATAAAGTAGGCTCCTCAATGATTACCTCTTGAAAGTGTATGCCCTCTATTAAGACCATACTCAGTGCCACCAAGTTGGCCAATGGTATAGTTATAGTTGCCACTAAATGATGAGATAATAATTCATCAAAAATTGAATTTTAATGTGAGGATTAGCTAAGGCCATACATTAAAAAATAGAAGCCATCATTCAAGCAAACAAAATTTTTCCTTATTTGGATCATAATCGGGCAAATCACTTATAGTAAGCTAAATTAGTTTTGCAAAACTACCTAGACTATTAGAAAAGATAACTTGAAGGGCTGACAAATATCCCCTCATTGCCCTCAATTGATGTCTATACACAGATCAAGCTTAAATGTGACCAATCAAAAAGTTTAGAAACAATTGAGGGAACTCAAGATACAAGATGGAAGTGTCTCACCTCAACCAAAAAATTCTCTGATCAACCTTGAAGAGGTGGTCCTTACCAATCAACTCACCATAACTTTCTTGTACTGGATCAAGGAATCCTCACCTCTTTTCTTCCTCCCCACAGACAGTGACGCCGCTTGCTAACACACCCTACCTCAACTCCTCTTGGTTCCCTTATGAGTCCTTGGTAATATTCTATATTGATGCAATAATGGTCTCACAAGTAGGAAGGGCCATCATACTCGTCTCAACTAGGGAAATAGCAGCGACCTCCTCAAACTTCCTAGACTTCTTTACCTTTTTAGAAAACCAGGTCAGGTAACAATGAAGTCAATGTCATCACGAGGTCTCTTAGCATCCATGGAAGTTATGTCTTTTCATAGACTTGATAGCAAGAATAAGGAGATATTTTAAGTGGGCAGTGTAATATATCATGGAGTGTTTCAAAGGGAGATAAAAGATCTTTTTATAGCCACTAGAGGCCAAGATGCATCAAAGGAAATATTCCAATCAAAATGTTATGTGACCCTTCATAATTATGAAAAAATTATTTTTAAGATTCATTAAATGGTGAGAACTATTTTTTTTTCATTCTTATTTCTTTCTTTGCAAGCCATCTCTACAAGAAGTAGAATAATTTGGGAGCTTAATATACACCCAAAGAAACAAATGAGTAAAATTGACCTCCCTAGTGGCATTATCGGCTTAGATAAGCCAACAAGAGGAGGCATTTCAATAATGAAGACTTGTCCCAAGTAGAGAGAGTTGAAAAAGACTTAGAGAAAGGACCAAGGAAACCAGCCCACAAATCAATTCATCTAATAGGATGGTCAGATAAAAGGAATGATGGATGGTCGATAATCTACCTACTAATGACTTGACCTTGTATTATGCTTCTTTGTAATGAATAATGGCTACTCTTCCTCTACCTTTATATCCATCAAAAGGATCTACCTACCCTATGAATAGATTTGGAACAATTTATTCTTCATCTCCTTTTCTAGATGATCTTGTACATGCATAGGAATAAAATTTGTATTTTTAATGTTGTTGTAGGTGAAAAAAATGGAACATATGTGAAGCTCTTTTCATTTTATTTTTATACAAGTTTTTGACAAATTTTATGTCACTAAGTCAATACAAAATGTCACGATACCTTTGATGGGCGTGAAATTTCTAATGACAAGAATCTTGGTGGATTTCTAGTGGACTCCTACCTTCGTTTCTATGCAGATTATTAGGCCATTGGAATGTATTTTCAGCCAAGGTTTTACCTATAGGAGTCGATCCATCAGAAACTTGCATTTTTGATGGATTTTTTTCATCAAAATTTTTTTTTTTTTATGTAGTGGAGGTAGTTCCATAAATTTCAAAATTCCAGTTATGATAAAATCTAGTTGAATGAAATGCTCAAAATAATTTCTTACTTTATTATTATAAGCTCATAGTAGATTCTTAGTGTTTTGAGGTGTGGTGTTAATACAGAAATTTTACATCACTATTAACTATGTTGATAACTCTCATCATTGAAGGCAATCCCCATGAGAAATGCTCATTGATATTTTAAAAAATATTGATAAGCCCTTGATTATTCTTGGGACTTCAATTATTGTAGAGTTCAACATGAAACGTTTGGTGGTAACATAATCTTTAGGGAAATTTACATACATACAATGCTGATTCTTAGGATTTCACATTCAAACTTGAATATTTACACTTTTCCTCAAAAAGTGTATTTCACTCAAAAAAGTAAGGTGATATTTTTGATGTAATAATAAAGATTTAGGTGCTATTTAAGTAAAAATTAAAGTTTGGGTGTGAAATAGGGTGGTATGTATGTAAATCCCCCTAATCTTTAATACTAAATTTAAGGACTTTAATAATATGATCCTCTAGTCTAGTCATAGGGATTTATGATAACTATTTCAATAGTGATTTGTTGCACATATAATGAGCTAATTTATGGACCTAGTAAAACTTGCATGTTTATTTTATAATTATTGACTTTCTATGAGTTTTAGAGTTTTTTTATGTCTAATTTATTTGTAGAATTTTCATAGTTTTTAATTGGATAGAATTTTGACATATTGAGATTTATTTTATTGCATTCAATTAATTTGTTTGGATGTTTAATGTCAGATTCACAAACTATCTTCATCATATTGTAGAGTACTTTTATGTTTATTTAAATTATATTTTACTTATTTTTATGAGTATCATAAATAAGAAAAAAATATTTTTTATTGGATTTATCTTTCTTAAGAAATTAGTATATCTTTATAAAAGTATGTTTTCTATAATAGCCTGTGTCCATTTGCAAACCATTTTCACTAATATGTTCTAGACATGATGTTCAAGTTATTCAATATTTTTACATAATTTTTGAAGTTGGTATTTCAATATATAGAGAACATATATATATATATATATATATATATATATATATATATATATATATATATATATATATATATATATATATATATATATATATATATATATATATATATATATATTATACCATTAAATCTCTTCTTAAATTAATTAATAAAAATATATCTTTTTTGATAAATATTTAAACCCATTCCCATAATTTTATTTTTCTGAAACAAAGAACCATGTTTAAGAGATAGGGTGAGGAATAAATATTTTTAGTGAATGAAAGTTAATTCTGGTGGTCATAGAACCAATTTTATCCACCAAGTCATTAAGAAAATTGTCTGATTTTACTACTATAGATTTTATTTTTATTTTCTTATGTGTTCATTTTGTGCTTATATGTGCATTTTTTATATTTTATTTGGTAGGATTTTACTTAAACTCAAATCTAAGAAAATATAGAATGTTTTTACCGTATAACTTTTGTTATTTTATAGAATAGATTTTATGAGCATATTAATATGTAAACATTAGTCTTTCACCATTTAACCTTTTAAGGGTACTCTTGATAAATTTTATAAAGGCACTAGCCTTTTTATTGACCATTATAAATGAAGCATATGATTCTCTTTCAAGGTTAATAATATAAATTATTTATGTTCTCATCTATATATATCCAATTAGGTCTATAGTTCACTTATTTCGGCCTTCTTATATCTTGTTAGAGGTTGTATTCAATTGATTTCCAACCTCTTATGAGTATGTTTTTTCACATTCTTGATTGATAGAAAGTTAGATTACTTTCATTTTCTAGTAGGTTGCAATTAATTAGATGCACTATATATAATCTTATCTCTTATTTAATTAAAGCATCCTTACTTCCAACAAAATTGCATTGAAACTCTAAATAGATGGTGTTCTAGATTTCTATATCAAGGGAACACTCATAAAAAAAGCTTAGTCTCATTTCTTCAAACAGAACTTGTACACCTTAACAAAAAGGAGTCCCTCCATCTCAATTGTCTCAAGCATTTAATTTTACCACCTTTTAGAGAATTATCGAGAAGATAGTCTTCTTAAAAAGTGATGTCTGAGTAGGTAAATATCACTTTTTCTCGAAGCAATTCAGAAGGAAAACCACTCCTCACTATTGCAGATTACATCACCTTGCTAATCAGTATAAAAATATTTATTTTTTTTAAGCAAAGAGGTGAGATTTAGCATGTTATGAGATCTTTAGATCAATGGTATTTCATTGGTTGATTTACTCAATTATGCAACTATCAATAGGTTGGATAATTCTTCTCCCAACTATAATTTCATTACTAATGGTAAATGGGACTATGCAAAAAAAGAAAATTAATATATCTTTAACATTATTAATTACATTGTTATCTCCATTGATGCTTTAGATTTGATTTGTTTCAATGGAACTCTTCTCCTACTCATAAAAGATTTTGAGAAAACTTCAATAATGTTGTGCCTTTAGTAGATTACTCTTTTGTGATCCAACATTTGAACTATGCCTTGAAATATATTGGATTTTCTTGATTATGTATTGCTAACAAGTTAAAACTAGAAGATATGCTTTTAACCTGACATATTTTGATTCCACGGCACTATTTCTTTTATTTCTCTAAGTTTTAAACAAAAAATCATTTTCTCTTTGAATGCCATTATACTTTTAACCTATTGGTGGAGATCATCCCACGGACTTCCTATTTTCTTCTCAGACCGACTCTTTTGTTGCTATTGTTTGGTATAAAGATTCTTGCTAATTATTTAATTAAATGCAAAAAAATTATGTTTTATCTCTACTAGCTGTTTGGTTTATTTTATTTGGTGAGAAAAGGATAACAGGAGATTTAGCCACAATATTGCAAACTTTTTTTTTGGCACAGTTGAGCCCATAGGCAATACGTTCACACCCAGCACTCGAATGCGTGTTGCCGCATTAGGGGCAAATCTTCCAACCGACGGGATCCACGATCCGTACGCTAACAATGCAAACTTTAGCTCTCTTTCCCATACTAGTAAAAGAGGAATTCAGACTAAAGCAAAAAACTAGAAGCACTTTGTATTTTTATAGAAATTTCAGAGAAAGATGAATGGATGGAGTATCTTATTATATTTTATTTGGAAGTCATGTACTCTGTTCTTAGAGTTATTTTTTTAGAAACCATGCCTCTTTCTTAGTACAATGATGTATTTACCTTTATATGAGTGTTGCTACAGCAGCTCTTTCTCCCCTTCTGAACAACCATGTCAACCTGGGACTTCACTTTCTCTTCCCACTTGCTTGGAGATCTATGATATTTTATTTTACTATGTGATAAGATAGTTTTCTTCACATGATGATTCTCACAAATGTTTAGTTCTTCTTCGCTTGATTGTGTCCATTTTTTTATTTTATTGGCTTGATGTTATTCTCCCATGGGATGGCTATGGCAATCAAAGTGGTGCTCCTCATCTCGATTATTGTTAAATATCTCATGTTTACGCTCGGAGTCATGGCTTCTTGAGTAATTGCATCAGCTTCTTCTTTTTTTTTCTCAGTTTCTTGTTTCATCCTTTTACTATAACTTTTTTGTTATTTTTGAAGTTTGTAATCATTTTATTATTGTTTCCCTTTTTGAATATATGTAATAAGACCTCTAATTTTTGGGTGAATAAAATTAGGGTAAGTCTCATTTCTCTCAAAAAAAAAAAAAAAAAAGTTAAAACTTAAGAACCAAAATAGTGATGGAATATATCAGATACTTTCTAATTTTATGAACAAAACTAAATTTTGTTCCTACAATTAGTACACCAAAATAATAAGTTTTTATCTCACTACATAGTCTTTTTATATCTATTTCTATCTTTCCTAACATCTGCTCTCCTAGTGGACTCTCTCTAATATCTATTATTAGAGCTATTTTAACTTTTTCATGTATATATTTATTTGATTTTATCTCTAGATATAAAACAGCTCATCCACTTGAGCATTCTAATCAAAATTATTAAATAGCATAAATAAATATTTATCAGCATAATAAAGTCATTAATATCAGACACTTCAGCGACAAATAATTTTTTTAAAAGAAAGGTCAACGAGATTCAACTTTCCGTTATTTGCATCAAAAACATAAGAACATTTGATTGATAATGAATTTAGATTCCCCAGTTCAATGCTATATTTGAAAGAAAAAATTCAGCACGATGAGGTCACTAAAGGAAGCCACGATTGAATTATCGATTAATGTACACGTGTGAGAAAATAGAACTATAGTTGTTTTTTAAGGAGGATCGTAAATTTAAACATTAAAGTTAAATTCTTAACAACAATTTTTCAAATATTTTTTTAAATATTTGAACGAACTTGATCAAATATATATAATGTCTATGCAAGTCTTTAAGTTCAAAATTTTTAATTAAAAGTATAAATTCTAATCATTAAATAAATATAACTAAATTAAAAATAATTTCTCAAATATTTTATTAACTAAATTAATTAATACACACAACGTCATGTCACGCACCTTTTACAAACTGTGTAAAAGCGGTCGTAAAAACGAGAGAGAGAGAGAGAGAGAGAGAGGAAGAGAGTGATAAGTGAAGACAACTGAGGAGACAAATTCATAGTCTCTTAACTCAGTTGATGAGCGAATACGATTAGAAATTTTTTGAATCGAATTTGAATCTTTTTTAAGGCAGAGACATTTATATAAGGTGAGAAAAATAAGTGGACTCGATGTATGTGAGTAATGAATGTGGCGCTAGGCCCTTATAGGATTAGTCACAATGATATTTTATTTATAAGATGAATGAGGTGTTGGATGAATACCATTGCAAAATAAAAAAAAAAAACAAATAAAAAAAAAAGTGAGGAGACAAGAGACAGTAATGGAGGCAGTGAGGACACATGATGGTTGTACAGATTGAACTGTTTGGAGGACATGAACAGGATGCTTGAAAGCCTTGCTGATTGAGGGTTCACTGTTATCTGTTCAGAGCTCTCAAAGCAGCCCATGGAGCAAAAAAAAAAATTTGATAATATATTAATATGCCTACTTAATAAAAAATTCAATATAAATCATGACACTTAATTTCTTTCTATTTCTGTTTTTACAACAGAAATTATCGAGCTCTTATTTGAGATTTAAGAGGCAACAAAAGAGAGAATGAAGAAACGTGAAGTGCATTGGCACTTTACTGTAAGCCGGGACACATCTTTCTATGTTTGTTTCCGAGCTGATTTTGAAATTGCTTGTTCCGACTTGGCTGTTTGTGAAATTTCATTATGCTTTTTCATTTACAATTAATGTTACAGTTGAGTACTTTAATAAACTAATCGGTATACCTGAAGATTGTATATTTTTTACCCTCTATCTTTAGTCAAGTGCATCACTTTAATAAACTAATCGAGAGTTCATGCACTCGCTGCAGAGACGAAAATTTGTAAATAATTATTATATAAAATAATTATAAATAATAATATTAATACAAAAAATATAACATTACAAAACTTATTTATTAGTCAAAAAAATTGTTTTAGAAATTATTAAGTAAATTTCATAATCCAAAATAAATTCAATAATTTTAAAGTAATTTTGATGAAAAATATAAGTAAAATAGTTAATATACAATACCTTTTTAAATGATAATAAGTATTGAAATTAGAAAATATAATTATATAAAAAGAATTTAAAAATAATGAGCAGAAAGTTAAAATAAATTATTTGAAATTATACTTTTTAAAACCTTAATATGACCTCTACAAATTTTAATGAGTATATATTTGTAAATATTAGTATGAACTCAAAATTTTGTTATTTTACTTTTATTGATTATTTATAAATGTTCATTTGAATTTTATATATTTAGAATATGGTTTAGTTTTACCAAATTTTTAAGAGAGAGTTTTTAAGAAAATGATAACAAATATAAACTATAACCACTAATATGAAGTTGCAAACATATAAAAAAAAAGTGTATCTACTAAATCTGAAGTTAAGTTTATCTTAAGGATACTTGACAAAAATAAAAAAGTATAACATATATAATAAAAATGTCCTTCTACTACAGACTACAACACTGTCTAGGTGATATAATTCCACCGCCTAAAGTGTCGTGGTCAAGAGCATGTCATGATCTATCTCATAGGTCATGTTGTTGCTCCTCTAGATGCTCATGTTGCATCTCCTCCTCTATTGTTGTGGATTATTGTACAAGATATGACATGAACTACTGCTCCTGTAGTTGTGAACTAGTAGAAAGTCCCTAAATTACTGCCCATAAGAAGGTGGAGTGGCAATGGCAATTCAATATTGTTACTCCTATAGTACTGTAGACAACTTGCTGCTTAGTGTCACCTAAGATAGCCCTAGTCCGAAGAATGTTGAAGGAGTAAACGATGACTATTTAGAAATGCCACTCTATGGTCCTCCCAACTACAAGTTGTATGGTGTACATGTGGGATACATGGGAGGCAATGGAGCTGTATATATGGTAGAACTAGAAGCGGTAAAGGTGATGGTCCATGATCTGCATGACTTGGTGTTGCAACACCAACATCTTTGAGTGAATCTTCTACTCTAGATGGTGTACTGGAGAAGTACACTGAATGTTGCATCTTAGTGTAAAACTCCTCAAATCTATCAATAACTACCAGCTTTGGACTAATATCCTGATCACCAAACTATAGCTAAAATATGTCATCTATCTCCATAATCCACTCACACTACAAAAGTAAATTAAATTAAAATTAAAAAGCTTTTTAACAATAACTTAAGCTAGTAGTTGTAAATAAAATAAAGTTTAGCATACCATGGCTCATTTGTCAGGTGATCTCAGGTAATTTGTGTCAAGTAATCTATAAGAGCTTGAAGTAAGTATAATATTACTCATGATCAATATCAACGCATATATCGTGCCATCGCCCTCTCAATATCTACACATGAGTCATTGCAAGCAAAAACTTGTGCATCCTTGTCATCCCAGATCTAAATATTCCATTAGTGGTAGTTAACCTAATCAACACCACCCTTCCCATTTCCATCAACATGCTTTAAACCTACCTCCATTTGCTCCAAATCTACTATAGGAACTCAGCCAAACTATCGAGCAACCTACTCTATCAAGTGTCACTCTACACGATGTTAGCATATCAATGGCACTCTCACTTCATAGAGTGCAGATCCTGAAGTGCAGAAGTCTACAACTTGTATCCATATTTGATCACTATAAGGCTACCAAAGTAATTAAGAAAAACCAAATATTGTCAGACAAAGAGAAGAAAATTATAGAAGTACAATGAATAAAGTGCACATAAACTATATATATATATATATATATATATATATATATATATATATATATATATATATATATATATATATATATATATATTGGCGTCAAACTCATCTTTATATACATGCACCTGACTGGTTGGCTGCTCATGAACATGACACTCATTCCACCTATAATTGATGGAATAATTAGCATATTATGAAAAAATATATATGTAAAGTACTATCTAAAATATAATCTAAAAAACATATCTAAAATCGACACTCTCCCATTAATCTTAGGTGGTTAGGAGACTCAAATAGTAGAGCACTTAGCCAATCTGTCGAGCAACTCACTCTATTAGGTATCACTCTACATAGTGCCAGTATATCAATGAAACCCTAGCCTCCCAAGCACCAGATTCTAAAGTGTAGGAGTCTGTAACTTGTAGCCACACATGATCACTGTACTGCTTCCAAGTAACCTAAAAGAACCAAATAATGTCAGGACAATAGAAGAAAATTATAAAAGTATAATGAATAAGGTGCATTTAAACAAAATTAAAAATAAACTTTGCTCTATCATAGACCGTTGAACTCATCTCTATGTACATGCACATGGCTAGCTCGCTCCTTATGAATGTGACACTCATTCTACCTATAATTATAAGGATAATTAGCATATTATGAAAGAAGTATATGTAATGTTTAAAATGTAATCTAAATATATATCTAAAATTAATTCTCCTTTCATTAATCTGAGTTGGGTATGAGACTTGAACTGTGGACCTGCTAACATGGAACTTCTCCCAACACTAGATTTGTAATAGATGTAGATATCTGATCATATTCACCCATCTAAGCGTAGTAGCCTCCTTCATCTACCTATACAAATTTCATAGTATTGTTGTTCTAATCAAGTATTGGAAAAATACTAATAAATCCTTTTTTGATAGTTATGTTTTGTAAATGAATCTTTGAACATAATGTGTCTAGAATCATAAAAGTGCTAAGTATAAATAGTAAATATGCCCATATATATCTCTAAAAGGTGATCTTTGGTAAGTTTACATATGATTCTTATGCAAATGTCTATCTAATCCATATAAGGGGTACACAAGTCTGTTCCTTTGCCTATCTTATATGAAATGTGGTTGTGAAGGTGCGGCCATCTGGATCATGGTATACCCTATCAAAGAGGGATTGAGTACCTAATAAATTGTCACAACAATCGAACCAAGACTCCCACCTCTTCCATACACCAACAATTATAGGTCCAATTAGTGGGGGTCGTCAACTCTAATGCCAAGGATTATAGCTCCAACCTATAGTGTAATATTCATCTCACCTACATGTAAGTGGAATGTGTTAGTCTTTGGTGACTAACGCTCTACTAGTGCGGTCAAAAATGATGATCTAACCTAATATACTACAAGTGCTTAATAGAGTCTAAACATGTAACCTTGAGCACGTCTACGAAAGCATGGAAATGTACACAACAAATCCCTAGCCATAAATAAGTGTGAGCTCACTTCAAGAATAGTACCCTATTAGGAAACATTCAATATTATATGTTTATTTACATAACAAAAACATTCTAATAAAAAATTAGAAAAATAGACTACATACTTCATTTGGATGTGTGATTTTATGTAACTTATGTAACGAAGCTATGCTGGGGAGGACCATAGGTGGTGTTGGTCCAACATCAACCACTTTGGTGTCTTGTGGTATCAAGTAATAGGGGTGTTTACCTCACTCATCTGCCATCGTGCTTATAGTCAAGAGAGAAAAGGTTACATTAGCATTTGTATTTCTTAACTAAAATTATAGAAAAAATAAATCTATATATTATTTCTTTATATTTAATGGAGATGTTGACCTCTTATGACCTACATTATACCACAAGCTATAGATCTTATGACTCTGTGTGACTCACACATCTATTATATTTGGGTATCCTCTCATTCGTGCCAACCACCCTTGTATCTAAAAATTGGTGTTGTGTTTACCCCATGTGTGACTCTCATTCATGCCAACCACAAGCTATAGATCTTATGAGCTCAACAAATCCAAAACTTGCATAAAAAACTAGTCATATTGATCGTTCATGGATAACATGAAATTCTGCTACATATGTAATCTTAATGCATTTAACTGTGTAATATTATGAAACATAAGGCAATTGGTTGACACATATGTGGCCAAGGACAGCTATAACGTGTGGACATGGTAAATGATATGTTGTAATTTATCATAAACACATGCACAAGTCCCATCCAAGTTAAGGTCCACTCAAAATGATTTGCAGCTGAAGTCATATAATTTGTACTCGTGGGAGAAAATGCATGTGGGTATGGGAAACTATCTTGCCTCACTCTCATAGGTCTGTACTGTAATCCTTAGTCATGTGGCAATAGGAGACTCATTAGCCATTTATTGTTCCCGTGCAGTAGTGTAACACCTAAGAAATAATGACATAATATTATAGTAAATGGAGTAAAATAAGGCCTTAATCGAGTCCTCTGACACGAAAAAAATATCCATTAAAATATTCAAATGCATTAGTAATCATTATTCCATATTCGAACCCACCATAATGTGATAATGTCCATCTCTTGATATCTCTTACAACCAACCATTCATAAGCCTCTTGTTTAATATTCTTGAAGCCATTCATGTGTTTGTTAAAAATATGAATGTCATCAGTATTCTGCACCTTATACATCTTCTAGCAGATTATATCGAGTCACTAATTGCTATCTATCTTACTATATTTTTAAAGTTCTCTAAGGTACCTTAAACAAAACATTTGTGTTGCCTTAGATAATATGTGCTTACAACCACGAATAATCCCAAAATATCTATTGATACTATACAA
The DNA here is from genome assembly GCA_021442155.1 of Cymbidium sinense. Taxonomy (NCBI): domain Eukaryota; kingdom Viridiplantae; phylum Streptophyta; class Magnoliopsida; order Asparagales; family Orchidaceae; genus Cymbidium; species Cymbidium sinense. The sequence goes on from CM038224.1 coordinate 40,654,643, forward strand.
AGGTCTAGTTGTGAAGCGACTGTATATAACCATAGGTAATAACTCGTATACACCTCTTAAAAATTAGCACCACGACTCATTACACTTAAATTCTACCATCGCAAATGTTATTGGGAAAATCTCATTGTTTGCATCAACTCCAACTATACTAAGTAACATTCAATGATATTTTCCTAAAAAAATACCCATTCGAGACAAAGTATTGGCCTATAGTAGCTCCAACACTCTATGAATGGTCCAAAAGCAAAAGCAAAAAAAAATCATTGAAAATGACTTGTGCTATCAAATTGTATCTTATATACAGATCCTCTCATAGCATTTTAGATAACATTCATTAACTTATGTAATGAATGATAGGACTTCTCCTAACTATCATAAATAATTTATATGGCCTTTCATCTAGCATCCCAAGCTTTCATGTAAGAAATACATGTGAGTTACTATTGCACCCAAGAGGAAGTCGGATGGGGTGAGTTAAGTGTTATTTAAAAATTTATAAATTAAATCTCAAATTTTAACTTTTAATAGAAAATTAATTTTTGATTTAATAATACCAAGCTATAATTCACAATATAGTAAAATTAAAGTACAGTAAAGTAAAGAGAGACAATAAGTACACAATGTTTACGAGATTTAGCTAAACCCTAAATATGTCCTATGTCCACCCTAGCCACCCCGACTAGGAATAAACTAAATAGAAAATAGCTTACAAATCATACTCTGCTATAACGGGGTGAGTACAACCCCTACAATAATATATACTCTCTTATAAAGGGGCAAGTACAACCCCAATAAAAATTTTAAAGCACAAAAAATATATAACAATATATTTTTCCCAAATATACTAAGCTATCCAAATCAAAAGGTGATCTCACAACTTATAAATGATCATTTTACCACTTATAATAAATTTCCAAACAAGTTTAACAAGATAGAATGCTCACTTAATTTTGATAAGAAATAACAAACTAAACATCTTTAAAATGGTCTCGCTAAAATGTTTATCTCAATGTAATTTATAGACTAAGGTAAAAAAAAATTAAAGTAAATTAACAATAGTCTATTGCACTATAAAATAAATTTCAACAAGAATAATTTTAAGTTTTAGAGAAACTATAACTAGTATGTATACAATAGTGTAAGAATGATTAACTTTCCACCCAAAATTTTTTATAATCAATAAGATAATAAAAATAGTCAACCTTATTAAATTTTAGCAAGATAAAAATTATTTAAATAAAGGATATTAGTTGAAATGAAATGACAAGTGCCAAATAAAATAATTTAACTTTTTATAAATTATATTTTGAAAAAGAAACTTGATATATAGTAGATCTAGGACATACCCTAAGATTCTAACAAATAATTTATTTTATTTCAATCAGAATGATACTTTGAAGTAATGCAAATGATTACAAAATACTTAAATAAAAATAACATAGGATATATCTAAGTAAAATAGGTAAGCTTGTACTTAAAAAGAATGATCTATCAAATATGAAAGTATTTTCAGCATAATAGATTAATTTTAGATACTTAAAATACACTTCTAAAATACATCTAAGGATAAATGATTTTTCAAATAAGACTAAAGAAAAAAATATTCCAAGAAATCAAAAGATATTTATAGAAAGATAAAAATTTCAACAAGAAGAAATAAATCTTGTAAACTATCATAATAGTTTTTCACAAAGAAAATTATTGAAGTAACTTTATTTTAAAATTTTTAATTGTGATGTACAAAGAGTAATCCACTAAAAATTAAAGATTTGTAAGAACAAATAGATGATGAAAATAGTATGAACAACTAAAAGAGATTAAGATAAAAAAATTAAACTCAAGTAATTTGAGAAAGCAAGTTTAATTGAAGACATTGAAGTATCTGAACCAAGGATTTGATCTTGTAATATTTGGAGAACACTTAGAAGAAAAATCTAATAAGTTTTCTCTTAGATTTGATAGAGGGTTTTGAATTTGAAAGAGCAACCCTTTCATGAAAAGAATGAGAGCTATTTATAACCAAGAATGTCATTTTGAATTATTTCAAAAACAATATATTATTCTAACATCATTTTATCATATGATAATATAATATTCAATAAAAATAATTTATATTTAATATATAACATATTCAAATAGCAATAAAATGCCTAGTCACATGGGAAAGTAAAAAACAATCAAAGATGATTCTTAATATATTCAAAATGGGTAGCATGCATTCTATATTAAAATCAACTAATGTTTAAAAAATCCTAATAAATTCAATTATAATCAAAAGTCAGTTATGTAACTTATCCAACTAAAGGAAAAACTCCAAGGAATCTATTAGAGATGAAATTAGATCGAAATTGCATGATTATAAAAGGATGTTTGCTAAAATACATTTTTCATGTATTTTTGTTAATGTTGAAATATGGCATTTAAAAATTATGATATAATTTAGATATGATCATACATATATTAGTTATAATAAAAATTTTAAATTATATTAATATTTTAATTATATTAAATATATAAATTACTTACACACAATAATCATAATTAATTATCACCTATTATTTTGATAATTTAAATGATATGTATGAAGTATATAATTTTTTATAAAATTATGAACTTGAATGAAAATTAAATAAGGATGATTTATTTATATATAATTTTAGCTCATTACTAATAATTAATAATATACAAAATAAATTAAAATAAAATATGCTAAATTATGACCAAATCAAATAATGTCTATAAACTCTTATGTACCTGTAAAACCTTTCTAAATGTATATAATCTGAAATATTGAATCTTGAGCTCCAAATTATCCATCTTGATCTATTTTTCACTTAGCATATATATTAGAACATCCAAGTATATGTTTGTTATCATCAAAATTAATTGGATTAAACATAAGACTCATAAAGCATACAATTTCCCCCTTTTAAATGATGACAAACTCATTTTGGGTAATTTTGTTGAATGCACAAATTGACCTTTCATCATAATTTTTAGAAAAAAAAGAAAAATTGCTCTTCTATCAAATAAAATTTGTGAACAAGAGATAAATGATGATGCTCCCTTTATTGCTCCCCCTAAATATATGCATAAGGTAAACCATCATACAACTCTTTTCCCCTTTTTGACAACATAAAAAAAAAAAAAACTAGTTATAATTTAAATATTAGGATCTAACATTCCATGCATGCATCTTAAAATATAGAAACATTCTTCTAGTAAAGATTTTGTAAAAATATCAGTAATTCGTAAATCAGTGTTATTAAAGTTTATATTAATATCTCATTTAATTACATGATCCTTAATAAAATGTTGCCTAATTTATATATGCTTGGTTTGTGAGTGTTGGATATAAATTTTGGTTAGACTAATGTTACTACTATTGTAACACTGAACTGGGATGTGATCTTGCTTAATTCTATAATATTTTAATTATTATTTTAACCAAAGAACCTCGCAATACAACTACCTACAACTATGTACTCAGCCTCAGTAGTGGATAAAGCTACATAATTTTATTTCCTAGAGGACCAAGACACAATGGATGATCCTAAAAACTAACATGTGCCTGATGTGTTTTTTTCTTTCATACTCATTTCAAACTCTTTATACAACAAAGATGAGAACTCATGGCATAAAGTTTCATTTGTATTTCAAAATAATATTCATCTACATACACTTATACCATAATCACATCATCATTTATATTCTTATGGAGTAAGGTGGAATCTACTTTGCCCTTTCTAAATCTATGATCTATCAAAAAATACTTAACTTATCATACTAAGCACTAGGAGCCTATTTTAAATCATACAAAGCATTATTTAATTTATATTCATGATTAGGATAATCAAGGCTCTCAAATCTAGGTTGGTTCCTTAAAGATATCTTGGTCAATAAGCCCATTTAGGAATACACTATTGACATCCATCTAAAAGAGTTTTAAATCCTTAAAAGAAGCATAAGCAAGGAGTAATCTAATGGCCTCTAGTCTTGCTATGGTTGCAAAATATTCTTCAAAATCTATCCCCTCAACTTGTGTGTACCCTTGTGCAACTAACCTAGCTTTATTTCTAACAATAGAACCCGAATCACCATTTTGTTCTAATGATATTTTGATCTTGGGGTCTTGGGACTAATTATCGAATATCATTTCTTACAAATTGATTTAACTCTTCTTCCATAGAAATAATACAAAAGTTATCTTTTAATGCTTCTAAATTTTTAGGTTCAATCTCTGATGAAAATACATAATCATCTACAACCTCTCTTTTATGTCTTCTAGTCATAACTCCTTTTGAAGGATCTCCTATGATCAATTTCATTGGATGAATTTTATAATATTTTCATTCTTTAGGTAATGAATCATCCACTTTATCTTCCAATGATATTTTCTTGAAATCATGAACCTCTTCATCAAATTCTTAATTTCTAATTGGATTAATCAATTTTTCATCAAAAATAATATATATTGATTATTCATCATTTGTCTCTTATTGAAAACTTTATAAGCTTTACTAGAAAGAGAGTATCCCAAGAAAAATATCATCATCTGATTTGCAATCAAACTTACCTAAGGACTCTTTTCCATTATTCAAAATAAAGCATTTACATCTAAAACAATAAAATGTTCAATCTTAAGCTTCTTTCAAAAAAAAATAATTCATAGGGGATCTTCTTAAAAAATGGTCTCAAATAGATCCTATTCATCACATAACATACAATATTTATAGTTTCTACCCAAAAATATTTTAGCAATTTATACTCATCAAGCATAGATCTACTTAATTCAATTAATATTTTATTTTTTCTTTCTACTACTTCATTCTGTTGGAGAGTTTTAGGTGCAGAAAAATTATCCCATGCTGATCACAATAATCCTCAAATGATTTATTTTCAAAATTTACCATTATGACTAGTTTGAACCTTATTAATCAAGAGACCTTATTCTTTTTGAATATATTTAAAAACATAATAAACTCATCAAAAATATCATCTTTATTAGCTATAAATAAAACCTAAGTATATCTAGAGAAATCAACAATAATCACAAAACTATAAATTTTACCACCTAAGCTAATGGTGCTAATAAGACCAAATAAATCTATGTGCAACAACTTTAATGATCTAGAAGTAGAAAAAAATATTTTTATTTTAAAATGAATTTATAGAATGATTACCATGAACACATGCATCACAAACAAAATAGAAAATCACATTTTTATTTTAATTAATAATATGATATTATACTTAATTATTATGCACCATCCATTAATTACACATTATAACTCCACTTTCACTTGAGAAAATATATTTTCAATTAATTTGTTAGGAATCAAGTATGAATGTATTTTTTTGGTAGATATTATTGCATCTAGGTTATCTGTATTAGCTATTGAATGCCTTTCAATCAAGTAATAGCCCATTATTTTGATTGTTCCTATGCTTACATCGTCATCACTAGAGCTATCACTTATCCAACTATCCATCATCTTGTACCCATCTTTATGTAACATAACTTGTTCATCATCCCTTGTACGATCAACCTCTATTAAACTGCTACGGTGAACTAATTTAACACATGAATGTCTTGCTCGGTTGTTAAAAATATAGATATAGTTCTAATGAAAATTTTATAATAATTTAAGAAATTATTTAGATTTTTAGGAGGTACCTATAACATATATATATGCTTGAATGTTCATGAGGATTGATCCAAAAAAACTCAATGAAATAAGGAGTGGCATACCATATGGAAGGTCCTACTAAGGACTTGGCCATTGTGTGGACATAGCTCGATTCAATCTCAATACCAGTCTCAATTTTAATGTAAACCACTAAGGTTTACTTGGAAGCCTATATCATAACTCATTTTATATCTTCATTATTGCGGTGTTTATATTTGGAGTTTTAGATACACCACACAGATCTTAGGTGATACTTATTGAAATGATCAAATACAATATTAAAGAATGATATACTACCTTGAGATGTAGAAACACCACCCTATAATGGACTTAATTATTTAATAAGGACTCCAAAGGACGATGGGTCTACGTGCACCAGAGATTTTTCTTCTACTTCACATGAAGAGAGTAAAGTAGGATTTATTTTAAGATGGGTCCTTACCGTCCCTATAAGGGCAAGCCCCCATAGTTAGTTATATCTTACAAAATAGAGATTTATAAGAACATTCTCTATTAAAATAGTCAATTAGTGTTTCTAAAGATTTTCAAATATTATGATCAAAGGATTGGTGTAAATCTAAATAATCATATGAGAGAGCTCGAATAAGAACAATTCTTTGCAGAGTCCAAAAGAGGATAAGTAAGAATTGTTCAAGATACCAAGAAGCCCAGTGAGCACTTCTATTTATCTTATAGTGAAGCTTTATATTTTTGTAGTGAAGAATTATAGTTATTGAGTTAACATTTCATTAAAAAGCTATGGCTTAGATTCCAACAACACAAGATTATAGAAACACCTATGATATGAGGACATACACTCATAGAAAAAGAGGAACAAGTAGCCACTAAATCTATGTCTAAAGCGCTCTAGCATAAGCTAAGAGCTCAACTTAATTTTACTCGAGAAAAATGATATATTTTTGTTCACTTTCACTAGAGAGAGTGGACTAGTCCTGACTCTTCTAGACTTATAACCACATAAAGTAACTGCCAGCTAAGACCTCCTATAATTTAAAATCATGTAGGTAAGTCTTATGTAAATGCGAGATGACTAGGATATTATTTATCATGAATGAATCCAGAATCTTAAACTCAATCCCTAACAGACTAGATCATGATTGACATAAAAAGCATGCTTTAGACTAACAATAAAATTTAAAACTTTAATTTAATTTTGATTAGACATTTTAGGCTTAAGGCTTGTGAAGGTTTATTCTTACATTATGGATGAAATAGAGTTATGAGCTAAATTAGAGAGAAGAGGTGTTATTTACTACAACGGAACTGCTCTCACAGGTCAAGCCTTGTCTCTTATCATGCAAAAGTGGAGATCCCTTATTTTGTAATATAGAAAATAATATGCATGCATGATATTATAGCATACAACATATAGCTAAAGAGTTACTAAATCTTTTATTTCTTTGATTAAATATATAGGCTTTAAAATAAAGTTATGAGCTAGCAAAATTTTACTTAAAGTTGATTAATTAGATAACAAAAATTAAGTCCTTAAAAAGCCTACCGTATCCAAGCTAGACAGTAAACAATCAAACTTTAAGAAACTTAAAAAAAAAAAAGAATGTCATTTATATTATGCAATCAATATAAATAAATCAAAAAGCATCATCGATTAAGAGAATAAAAGGTCAGTGCAACCAAGAACCATCATACACCCAAAAAAAAATAATGATGGGTAGCTGAGCTCTACCCTTATATAAGCTTATATTATAATAAAAATAAAACTATAGGGTCTTCAACCTTTATCTTCATCTTCATTTTCATGAATTGGATACTCCATGAATCATACGGCCTCCTAGGTACATGCATTCTAGTCACAACTCATCCTAACCTCCATAATTATAATCCTAAGCCTATTATAAAATTTATATTTTTATGAAAATTAAAATCTAACTATACTTGTAAAATAGAGAACAGGAGAATACACATACACACACCAAGAAGTTATATTCCTTACATTGGGGCTTAGCACATATCTTGGGATACCAAGCCCACCTGTCTTGATGGATTATTCTTAAGGACATAAGCAACACCTGCAAACAAAGACATTTATAATCTATTTATTATTATAGCGGTCCCTTAAGCATAATCGCCTATAAAAAATATCATTAGTCTAATATCGCTCTATTATCTAGTCTACGCACATACACTCTATCATCTAACGTTACATCATAAAACAAGAAAAAATTAATACATCACAATAAAGCACCATCCTAACCTAAGTCTAAGATCAGTGACTTAGCATTTTAAGTGTGTGTTAGAGTTGGTATGGTATGGAGAAACTACTTGTTAAGATTTAAGATATAATGTAATAGAAGGTGTTTAAATTTCTCTTACCATTATATGATGATTATAATTTAAATTATTTGTAATTTCTAAAAAAATGAATTTTAAGTTTCAATTTATTTGATTTTACTTGAATTTAGAATTTTAAAGAGTAAGGAGAGGATTGGAGTCCACTCCAACCTATCCTTATGTTGAAACTAAGAATGAATTTTATAATTTTTAATCATCTTAATAGAACATCATGAAAATTTTCTAATAAGTCTTATATTTAGATTTGACTTAAGTTTTCTAATCAAATACAAAAGCCATCTTAAAATTATTTGATTTAAATTATAGTTTAGCAATATTTTCTTAACTTTGCTTCATCACCTCTTATTAGAAGTGAGGTAATCTAAAACTCCCTTGGGATTACCTAAAGTCTCGCGCTCTCGGGATGCCCATACAATTTACATGTTAATTTATATACACATCCACATGTAAATAAGTATAAGGATGAATAGTAAAAAAATTTTATTTTATATTTAAGTATTTGAAAATAATTTAATCTTATTATGCAAATTACATGCATCTAAGATGTACAGATTATATAACTTTCAAGTATGTAGATCATACATGTAAATATATATTTATATTTTAATCATGATTAACTTGGATCTATACTAAATGAAATACTTCATTTTCATTTAAGAAAATAATTTGAGATTTACTAGTGATAATAGCTACACTATTAATTCAAAGCATGCAATTAAATGAAATCTCTTTTATTTAATTTAAAATATTAATACATGAAATATATGGAACACATATTTATATGATGATTGAAGAAAAGCAATTAAACATGGTCAAATAACCTATTTAAAATTATTAAGTCCTAAGGTCATTCATATGAAGATAATCACACTTAAGCCTAATCAAGTTCATTAAACATCAATTTTGAAATTTGAATTATTTAAACATAATGAAGAGACAAGGAGTCTAAAATTATCCCTTAACCCATTTCTATTCATTAAGTGATTTAAAGTGATTTAAGTGATTTTTATGAATTAATTAAGGTTAATTAATTATTTTAGTAAATTAAGCCCAAAAGAGCACAAAAATTATGAGAAAAATTTCAAACATAAATTGGGCTTATATTTAATGTCTAATTAAAAAATGGGGAAACCTAAAATCATCTCAAAATACCTTAAAAATATTAAATTTTTTTATTTCATTGTCAACCACTTTGCTAACTAAGCACAAAAAACGGTTGATCACAACTTTTTAGAAACTTCGTCTAATTATCATGAATTTTCTAAATTCTAAGATAATTAGTGATTTAATTAATTAATAAAAGGCCCCTTAATGATATTTTTGAGAAATCATTAGAACTAACAATTCTAATTTATTTCTCTGGTCGTCATTAATATTTTAAAAAGTATTTAAGTCCCTCTACTAATTTTCATAAATTTCTTAATTATATAAATTTATTAAGAGCATAAAACGACACTTTAGTGTTTGAAATTTTGAATTTCTCAAATTACCCATCCAATTAGCCTGAAATAATTATAAGAGGTAGATTTCATCCCATAGAACAACCACCCAAAATTTCAAGTTAATTAGCTAAGTAATTATAGCTTAATTTTACTATTTAGGAAAAAATTCAAACCTAATTATTAACTCTACACTTAATGAAATTTTGGGATTTTATTTTTCTAGATTCTCCATTGTCTAAGCTTTCCAAAAAGGGTTTATTTATTTATTTATTTTTGATTTTTTTTCTATAATTAGTCTTGATTTTTTGAAGTTCTGGCTATAATTAGATTTTTAAAATTGATTAACCGATTTACATAATTGGTGCTATGTAGGTGCTAAAGTGATAGTGCTTTACACCTGATGTTGCAGGGTTTGTAACTTAAAATATCCAGTGTGGTAGACTAACTCAACAATGATGGATTGGTTTCATCGATCGTTCGAATGGTCAAGATTAATCTCATGGTTTAAATGGAATAAATTTCAAAAATCTAATGTGACTAATCACAATTGTCTATTTTAATCATATGAAATGGATGGCGGATGATCTGTAGTCAACCTCTAGTGAGAGACAAACACTATTTGTCTTCATTGCTTGATCTGAGCTCACCAGAGCTCAAACCGACTGGAAAAGATTTCATAATGACCAAGGAATGATTCTAAGGGTGATCCTATGGCTGGACTCATGCCAAACATAAAATCACTTCACAGAAGACCAAGGATATTACAGTTTTCTATAATTTGAAGGACTTTACCTCACTGGAGCTAAAGATCAATGTCCCAACAATTGAGGTAGCTTCATCTAATAATAGAAGTGAAGTCCATGGTAATCGTCCAGGTAGTGGTTGTGACTAGAAATAACATGGGACTGCTTAAGTGGACATCCCCAAGTGCCTGGAGGACTTTGGTGGCCAATGGTGAGAGAGATATGGCTAGGTGGCTGAAACAAGACTTGGCCAAGGTGAGGGTAACCTCTCCTTTGGTCAATGGTTGAGCCTAGCAACTTTGGGCGAGGTCTAGTCAACATAGGTGAGCTCAAGGCATGCTAAGGTAGCTGCCGAAGCCAAATAGAGGGGTTGGATATCCTATTTGGGATTTGTCCCATATGGGTGGCTTGGTTCACTTGATTTGGACTAAACTAGGCTAACATTGGGTTGGGCCCACTTGGGCTAGTCAAGAGGAGCCTAAGGATGAGTCATGTTGAATTGGTTCAGTTGGGTTTGACTCAATTGAACCAATATAGGTCAATTTAAGTCTAATTAGATTAGGTTGATCAATTGACTAAATTGGGTCAAAGAGACTATTGGACTAAGTTCAAATGATGATTTAGAATCTATTCCTGGACTTGATTTGATTTAATTTAGATTAGATTTGAATTTTAGCTTGTTTGGATTGCTATAGGTTAAATAAGTTAACTTGACCAATTTGGTCAAATTGGGCAAACTGGGTTGAATGGGGGGTTGAGCTATGTTTGATTAATCATTTGAAGATGATTAAAGGCTCTGATTTGAATTGAATTGGTTTACATTGAGTTTTAGTTTAGGTGAAATTGGACTAAATGGGTCAAGTAGGCTGGGTTGGTCAAATTGGCTTCAATTGATGATTGAAAACTGTTAAGTCATCAATTTAGGTATGTTTGTAGCCATTGATTTTATTTAATTTGACAGATCAAGTTTTGGCTCAATTTAACCCTTTAGGTCAATTTCAATCAACATAGGTCAAAGAGCGAAATTGGATTAAATGAGTTCAATTATTTGCAATTGGGTGATTAGTCATGGTCAATAACCATCTTGGAAGTAATTGGAGTGGTTGATTTTGTCTAACTTAGATTGGATCAATATTTGACTTAATTTGGACTTTTAGATCAAATTAGGTCAAGTGAGTCAATTAGCTTGATTGGATTAATTTTAATCAATTGAATGTTAAAAAAATGATCAATCATTAATTTATAATTGATTGATAGCCTTGATTGGATCTAATTTGGATTGAATTGAGTTTTGGCTGAAATTTGACGTTTTAGGCAAACATGGATCAAATTGGGCTAAGTGGATTAATTAGATTGATTAGATTGCAATTGGGATTCAATCAAGTTCAATGGAAGTTTAGAAGAGTTTAGATGAGTTCAATTTCAAATGAATTTGATTAATTTTAGGTTTAGCTCTTTTAAACCTCAAATATGTCATATTTGATTAATTTAAGAGTTGGTTTAGATTTAGGGTAGGTGGGTCCTTCCTAACCTAAATTGGGGTTTAACCCTTGGGTTAAGCCCTATGTGTCTTCTAGGCTTAGGATTGGTGTTCACCTAGCCACTATAAGTGTCTTAGTTCTAAGAGAGCCTTAGTGCCTAGATCGAATCCTAGGTCTAGTGAGGTGATAGTTAACCTCACCCAAAAATGAGATCAATAATAATCTTTATGGGTATTGCAATGAAACCTTCACCAACTAAAAACTTACATATTTGACAGATATTGCTCATCTCAGGATCAATTTTTAGAGCATATATAATTCTACATTATAGCTGGACAATATTTGATTGTGTGCCAATTTGAAGCAGCAACCTATGATGTAGAATTAGATCATCCTAATACTAATTAAAGAATGTTAATATTATTATAACCCAAATATCATAATTAATAAAATTAATAATTACAAAAATACAAAATAATAATAACAAAATAACAATATTTTCATTAATAATAATAATGACATTAATAATAAGGTTAATATTAATAATAAAAAAAATATAAATATTATAGCAATTAGAGTAAACAATATAGTAATAATAAGAATAACATAAAAATGTTAATGATAAAAATAATAAGATAATTATTACTAACCTCTATATATGATAATAATAATAATAATAATAATAATAATAATAATAATAATAATAATAATAATAATAATATAATAATAAAGAAAAAGTTGATAATAATAACATTAACAATTTTAATGAAAATAATATCGATACAAAATAATTAATAATAATGATAATAAAAATATTAAAAATAACTAATAATAATAACAATAATGATACAAATAATAATATTATTATTATATTACTAAAAATATATTAATAATAAAATGATAACAAAAATAATAAAAGTAATAACCATATAAAATTTTAATAATAATGACAATAATAATAATAATAATTATTATTATTATAATAATAATAATAATGATGATGATGATGATGATGATGATGATGATGATTTTATCAATCATAGTACTAATAATAATAGTACAAAAAGAGTTAATAATAATAATAATAATAATAATAATAATAATAAATATTATTAATATCAATAATAATAACAAGAGCAATATAAAAAAAAATAGAAGTATTCTCTTACTCCTTTAAAGCGTAAAAAGAATTTATTGACATTTCCTACGTAGCATAACCTATGCGCTAAAAAGTTATATTACTTCATTGAGCAAAATCATATGTAACATAATTCAGGCTTCTATGTTTTGCAAGAAAAAAAAAAGGAGGAAAAGAAAAACACACACAACATTCAATACAAAAAAGCAAAATAAAAAATTTGTCTAACCTGATAATACTTTGTAATGCTGAAGATTTTAGGTTCTGACAAATCGATACCAAATAGTTATAGAGGTGCGCAAGTTTACTAGGTTTAAAGACAGTCGATAATTTATCACCGTGCCATATTGTTGACGGATCAACTATCGATAATATTGATTCTTATTTTTTATTTTAAAGTCATCAAAATTAAGTGAGTTCAAAATACAATAAATACATCATGAGAAATCATGCATGACCTTTGGTCTTTCATTGTTTGAAGGTCACGGGGTCTCACTTGATCAATGCATTGTGAGACCATTGTCACTCGTGAGGCTCACTTGATCGCTGCTCTACACTTTTGCTAGCCATTGCGAGATATGCATGCCATGCTTCATTGTTGCGAGCACAGTTCCTACATCCTCCATTTGCTATACCTGCTTGTCACTCGCCTCTTTGTTGTATTTTGGTTTGTTTTGCATTCAATCAAATACTACTAAATATTTAAAATACATTGTAGTAATTATAGGTAAAAAAAATTAAATTAATGATCATCTTAAACACAACTAACACATTAAATATTTAAAAAAAAAATTAATTTGAGAATAGGTATAGCAGATCATTAAACAAAATGAGATTGAACTACCGTGCATTTGTCCAGTTACTCGTTTAATGGGTGATTGACATACGTTGAAATTTTATTAAAAAATTTTTAAATACCGTATCTCCTCCGTTTTGCCTTAAATCTTGGATTTACACAACCTGTGCAGGGAGGTGGGAGGAAAGATGAGAGTTTCTTGCGTGACGTCTTGTTTATCTTCTTCAAGGTTTAGGATCGGAGCAGAGTAGAAGAATCAGAACGACAAGGGTTGTGGACGCTGAATTCCTATCGATGCATTTGTTAGCGAGTTCCCGTCGCCACAGTCCCGCCGTCGAGGGTTTCGGGTGGAAGAAGATAGAATAAAGGGTGAGCAGAGTTACTATTAGTGATTAGTGTGATGTTAAGTTAATTAAATTAATTTTATCCATAATTTAATCAGATATATCGTAATTTTTATATTTAATTAATTTTTTTAAGTTCATAATTATGTAATTTAAATATTATATTGTACTAATTTTTATTTACTAATAAGTAATAAATATTGCATTAAGTTATAATTATTTTAATTTTATTTTATAAAATAAATATTATAATGTTAATTAACTTTATAATTTTCAAGGTAACGATTAATAATAATATTATTATTAAATTGAAGTTATTCTTATTTAATTTACCGTGATTTAATTAAGTACTAATTAAAATTCATTAGTATTTTTAAGATAATTAAAAGTTAATTATAATTATGATAAATTTGATAATTAACAAATTCATGATGACAAATCAATAAAAATTAAAGTAATGATTAATTATATATTATTTAAATAAATTTTAGGTAATTAGCTAAATTTTATGTGCATTGAATGCAAATTGTTAGCAATTTAAATAAATATGTTAAATATTTTGTTATTTTGTTGAAAATTTTTTTTAGTGAAATTAAATTGTATAAATTGATTATAATTGAACAAAAATTTAAAATATGTTAATTTTAATTTATCTACAATGATTTGCTTAATATGATGAGAATAAAAAAAACAGAAATTTTGCTTTAGCTATTTAGTTCATGATTAAACGCTATCAAACCTTCCCAATCATTGTTTTTCATTTAAAATTATTCCAAACTACTTTTCCTTGATAATAGTAATCACACTGATATGAACTTCAAACTGAAATTAATGCATAAAAGATCAAATTACCCCAATAACTAACAAATATGAAATTTGAAATTATAAAATTAGTAAGTTAAAATTTACATAACAAATACCACCAAATTTAAAATTTTGCTAGGTAACCAACAAAATAAATAAAAAATAAACACCTAACCTAAAATATGTATCTAAATAACATATTTGTATTAGATAAGAAAGCAAATAAATAAATAGAATACCTCCAAAGCATGGGGTGGACCATTGGTATTGCAAGAACATAAGCAACTTTACCCCCATTATCCTTCCCAGCATGCCTTCTCTCATGGCATCTAATCGGTCAAGTAGCTTCCTCGTCCATCATATATGTATGAAGTTTCAAAAATTTAGCAATAATGTGTTCATTATATCTTCTATTATTAGAATTATATAGACAATATGATCTTATGTGACCCATTATTTTGCACATGCCACATAAATAATTGCAACGACTTGTAATTTCAACCATAATATTTTTGTATCTACTAGTGCATGGCCTTATAAATTGTCATCTATAGTTTGGTAATATTACCTCAATAATTCCACATTGCTGATCATGAGTGCAATCTGGGATGACATGAAACTCGGCAACATAAGTTATCCTATAGAGTTGTATCATGTAATAGTTTGTGACATATGCTAAGAAATTTAACCATCTTTATCCTAGTGCTATAATTGAATGTAGGCAAAGCATATAATATATCTCTAGTCAATTACAAGTGGATCTACCCCCTTCATCAATGAGATCATCCTTGAATGACCTACATGACATGCCAAACACTTAGAGCTTCTGAATGTTTATTTGAGTAGGCTTTGAATAGTGTCTAGTTTCTCATTCATATCTATGCAACAAACTTGTACGCAAATAAGGACTCATTCATTTCTTTTTAACAATTACAAGTGGAATAATCTATTATTGGCATCAATTCATATAGTACTGAGCAATGTTCCTTTATACATACCAAACAATATGGTGTCGTTTAAGCTTAACATGGGCCTATAGTATTTTAAACCAAAAATTGATGGTCTAAATGTCCAAAAAAATTTCTAAAAATGATGTGAACTAATGTACTAGATGAATCCTAGCATTGTAGAGCAAATAACTTTCATAAATAAATTGATTGACCTAAATGATTCCTCCAACTTTCAAATATTTCCATGATGACATACTGACTTGTATTCAATGGCTTCATAAAGAGAATGCAAAGACGAGATTTTGGCATTCACATCGTCATTCTCTCCTTTCTACCTGCTATTACCCAAAACCATTATAGATTTGCAAAATTCAAGATTTAGGGAAAAATAGAGGAGATAGGACTTAAAATTAAGTAGGATTTTAAGTTGCCATTTTCGCTAATTGATAATTTTAAGTTAGATCCTACTTAAATCTTGCTCAGCACCTACTTATTCCCAAAAAATAAAATAAAACAAATAAAATAAAGTACAACCACACCTACTCAACCATAGCTGACTACATACAACTCCTTCAATCTGTTGGGGGATCAAAAAGTACATGCAAAAAATCAGTTCGAGTATTTTAGACAATAAACAAAATAAATAAGACCAAAATAAGAGAAATCACACAAAAGACACCATATGTAATGTGGAAAAACTCTAGAACGGAAACAAAATCATGGAGCCACATCATCAAAGAATCTACTATGAAAAAAAAAAAACTAAGGAGAATAGTACATATTATATTTATTTGGAGCCTCTTCACACTTTGGGCACTTTAGGGCACTCTATTCACTCTCACACATAAGAGAATAAGAGAAAAATATATAAAAATTATATAAAAATTTGCCTAAATAGGAAATCTCCTAGCTCATAGCTCCACGACCATGGTTCCTAGGTGCTGGCATTGTTGTCCTCTAGGCTTTTTTGCACGAGTTCGAGCACCTCAACATTGATCTTCAATGCTGAGGCGCTGCCCTCTCTATCAATAAGCCTTAATGCCCTGATTATAACACTATAATATTGTCTCTTGTAGCATCGAGGGGTTGTCCTCTTTATCTCCATGGTGCAAATCCAATATTGTAGTGCTATCCTTCTAACATCAAGAAGTTGCCTCCTCTATATCTGAAGTCAGGATTTCACGTTTTAGCATAGAGGCACTACTTCTTCGATGCTGACAAATCATAAAATATTTTTCTTTGGGGGTCCTCGATCCTTAGAGTAGGGGCACACTGCACCCACCCCTCCCTCGTAACCCTTAGTGAGCTCATCGTCGAGCTCGACCGGCTAGAAGGTTAGGGAGTAAGTTGATAGTGCATCTCAAGTTTATTGATTAAATCATTCCTCATAAATAATAATCTCCCACTTGGAGAATGATTGCAATTAATCTTACTCCTTCAGATCTACAACATCCATCATCTAAGCTATGGTTTGGCTCACTCCTATCTTAGCCTTCCTGAACACCAATTGAAGCCAAACATAATTTCAATTCCTCGATTGTAACCACCTTGGTCAACATGTCTATAGAATTTCCAGTTGTATATATCTTCTCCAATGAAATATATCCATCTTCTAGAAGTGTACAGATAAATGTACCTTAGTTGAATGTGCTTTTCCTGGCATGAAAAGAGGCATTCTTGGCTAGATGAAAGACACTTATATCATCACTATGAAGCTTGTCTTACCTTGCACTTTGCTTAACTCTGCCAAAAAAACTTTTACATTCAAATCATCTCCTTGCTAGTCTCAATCATAACAATGCACTCAACTTCTATGGTCGAGAGTATAATTATCTTCTACAACCTGAAAACTCAACTCACCACTGTATTTTCTAACATGAAGATATAGCTTATTGTACTCCTCCTACCATCAATATCTCCTATCATATCTAAATCTACATACCCTTGTAGTTCGATCCCTACACCTCCAAAATAAAGTGCCTCGTTGACTATTTCTCTAAGGTATCTGAGAATCCACTTCACTGCCTTGCAATCATGTTTGTTTGGATTACTCATGTACCTATTAACTATTCCCACTACATGTGTAATATCTCATTTTTTACATACCATGGCGTACATCAAACTTTTCATAGTTGAAGCATATGGGGTTCTTCTTATGTGTTTGTACTCCACTTCATTCTTAGGCGATTGATCCTTGGATAATCTGAAATGGCTATCCAAAGGGGTACTCACTAGTTTTGCATCATTCATGTTGAATCTCTCTAATACCTTTTTCAATATATTCTACCTGAGATTACTTCAGCTTTTTTTTTTCACTCTTGTCCCTGTTGATTCTCATATTAAAGATTTTCTTAGCCAGATCTAAATCCTTCATTTCAAACACCTTTGAAAGTTGCTCTTTTAAGTCTTTAATCTTTGTCATGTTTGATCCAACAATCAGCATATCAACTACATATAGAAGAAAAATAATATAGCAGTCTTCATACCTTTTGGCATAGCAACAATAATCAGCCTGACATTTTGTGTATCCACTATTTAGCATGAATTTGTCAAATTTTTTGTACCACTATCTCGGTGGCTACTTCAAGATATACAAACTCTTCTTAAGTCTACACACTATGACTTCCTTTATTAGAACCACATACCTCTCTGGTTGCTCAATGTACAACTTTTCTCTTAAGTCCCCATGCAAGAAAGTTTTCTTTACATCCATGTGCGGTAAATGTAGATCCTCCACTACTGCTATAATCAAGACAACCTTGATCGTTGTCATTTTGACTACAAAAGAGAAAATTCTAGCATAATCAACTCCTTCCCACTGCTAAAACCTCTTCATAACAAGCCTTTCCTTGTAGCACTTGGTACCATTTGGTTCTTCCTTCAGTTTGTAAGCATACTTGTTGTACAATGTTCTTTTTCCATTAGATAGCCTTACCAAATCTAATGTCAAATTTGACATAAGAGATTGCATCTTGTCATCCATAGCATGCTCTTATTCTGTTGAGTCTTCTACTTGGAAGGCCTCCTCATAGCACTCTAGTCACCACCATCAGTCCATAACAAATAGTTCAAGGAAGGAGAGTAACTCTATGTCAGTCAATAAACTTTACTAGAGCTCCTGACTTCAAAGATAGGTCCATGCAGTACTTTCTATGCTTCATAAGCTTAAGCACAACCCTGGTTATCTGCTTGTACATCTTCACCTTTTATCTTAAAGTACTTGGGATGATTCTTCTGGAGTGTTTGAAGTATCTTCTTGAATCTCATTTCTATCTATGTACATTTCCCTCTTATTGATTATTACATCTCTTCACCTGATGAATTTTTTATTTGGATAATCTCAGAATCTGTATCTGAATTCATCTAAGCTATATCCAATGAATCTACACTTGACAGACTTTGGATCAAGCTTACTCTTGGACGCTGCAACAACATGAACATAAGATGAATAGCCAAATATTTTTAGATGAATATATTTACCTTTTTATCATTCCATACTTTTTTTGATATGCTTTCATTCAATTGTATCGAGGACTTCCATTGCTTAGATATATAGCAGTATTCACTGCTTCTACCCAGAATTGCTTGGGCAACCTCACATGTAATCTCATGCTCCTAGCATGCTTTGTGATAGTTCTATTGATGTGCTTTGCCATACCATTCTACTATGGTGTCCTTGGCACAATGAATTCATGCTTGATCCCTTTTGAGGCATAGTAGTCTCGAAACCTCTTATCATGATACATACCACTATTATCTGATCTAAGATATTTCACCTTATCTCATTTTCTACTAGATCCTTTGACTTCATAAGCACATCAAACACCTTAGATTTATGTTTTAACAAGTATATCCATAATTTCCTAGTATGATCATCAATAAATATAATGAAATATGACAATCTACTAATAGATTAAACTGAAGTGGAACTCCATACATCTGAGTGTATTAACTCAAATTTCTTTGTCATTAATTTTACACCACTGTTAGGGAAGCACACCCTCTTTTGCTTTCCATACACACAATCTTCACAAAAATCTAAATCTATAGATTTTAAACCATGAAGTTTGTTTTTGAAAAGTAAAGACTTCATACCTTTTTCGCTCATATGTCTAAGCCTCCGATGTCATAGACTTACATCTTCTTTTCTAGCAACTTCAATGAATGTTGATGTTTGATTAATAAGATATAGTGTTTCTTCAATGTTGCCCCGAGCCATGACTAATGCACCTTTGGTCGCCTTTATGAATCTCATCTAAAGGTGGTCATGTTCCCTGACTTACTAAAATCAAGTTCATCTTCAGGCATGGAACATGCCTGACATCCTTCAAACTGATCTATTACGCAATTTGATGCCCACATCACCTTTGTCTATGATATTACAACCATTTTTGTCTCTTAAGTACACCTTCCCTATATCTCCTTGGGGGTAGTTTTTGAACACCTCTTTATTGGGACTTACAAGAAAAGAGACACCAGATTCAACTATTCACAACTAAGTACTATCTAGGAATAAGATTAGAGAATCAACTAGAACTTCTTATAAGAAGACATTTACAATGTGTCCCCTATCTTGTCCTTTACCACCTGATTTTTTTGGAACCTTACACTCCTTGAATTGTCTTTTCTTCCTGTAGTTCCAACACTCTATACCCTTTTCTCTTATAGTCATGGATTTTTCTCTCCTTGACTCGGACCTGCTCATATTTTAGTTCATGTCTAAACTCTTTCCCCTGCTTTCAACATTCAAGGTATCATTTGAAGTTTCCTCGCTCACCTTTTACAGATATCTTCATTTGACACCAACCCAACAATGCTATCAAAGTTTAACTTCATGTTGCCAAGGAATTGCTCACTTTCATTACTAGTTCATCCCAACTATTAGGCAATGAAGATAAGAGTAACATTGCCCTTACCTTGTCATTGAACTTGAAGCAAATCGAGCATAACTGGATTGTCACATCATTGAAATTATTTAAATATTCAGCAACAGGACAACAATATACTATCTTCATGTTAAAGAGTATCTTAATCAAGCACTTTGTATGAACCTGATGGCTTCTCATACAATCTTGTTAGTGCAGCGATAAGGTCTACATTAGTCTTTTCATTCATAATATTGAAAGTGATAAATGAGGATAGTGAGAGTCAAATCAAATCTAGTGTCATTCAATCAAGTACTTCCCATTCTTCAATGGACATCGACTTCAATTTCTTGACAATCCCATTTAGTGACAAATATAATTTTTTTTAGTACAATATATCCTCTACTTACCTCTTTCAGAAAGCAAAGTTCATCTCATTGAACTTCTCAATCTTAAATTTTGAATTATCGGCCACTGCTCTCACTCAAATTAAACTTTCAAAACTTCAGCTCTAATATCAGTTGTTGGGGGATCATAAAGTACGTGTGGAAAAACCAACTCAAGTGTTTTAGAGCATACATGGAATAAATAAAACTTTAGTAAAAGAAATCACATAGAAGACACTAGGTTTAATATGAAAAAACTTGAGGATGGGAGAAAATTATAGAGCCATACCACCAATAAATCCATAATGAAAGAAAAACATAAGAGAATAGTACATATTATACTAGATAAAAAAGATAAAAAATACAAAAGTTGTAGAAAAAAATTGCTTAAATACCAAGTTTCCTGACTCATAGCTACGCGGTGTTGTGACCTTAGCACAGCTATCCTCCAGGATTTTTTTGCACGAGTTCGAGTGTCACGACATAGCTCTACAGTGCTGAGGCACTGGCCTCTCTGTCAATCTACCTTGGTGCCTTGATTCTAGCCCCATAACACTACCTCCTGTAGCACCGAGGTATTATCCTCTCTGTCTCACTAGTGAAACTCTAGCATTGTGGCACTGTTCCTCTACTGCAAAGGTGCTGCCTCATCTATCTCTGAAGCCATGATCTCCTGTTCTAGCACTGAGACATTGCTTCTTCCGCCTCCTCTATTTCTCCCTCTTGTTCCACCCACTTGTAACCCCCTAGTAAGCTCTTTGCCGAGCTAAACTAATGTGAAGGATGGGGGTAATTTGACAGTACATCTCAAGTTGATTGATAAAATTAGGATCCACAAAGTGACGTAACCAACCAACACTTGAGTTTAGAGAAGCTAAATAAGAGATGACTGGGGAAGATGAATACCCTAAAAATAGATTGCACCTTCTAAGCGAATTTCTCATTGACTATACCTATTTCAAAATTTTAAATATTTAATTCATTAATTTGGCTTAAAATCAACATTAATTTAAATTTTTTGTCTATATTATATTACACATTTTAAGTGCCCCTAAATTCTAATGCGACAACCACGCCTTTAATGATATTAGCTCGATCAACATACACCAACCTTGTTGGAATTTAAGAAAAAAAAAATCTTGTTATAATAGATAGAAATGTGATCTTGTGATTGGAAAATTTTAATTCTCACATTAAAATGATTTAATAGCAATCTTATACGATAAAGGACATAACAAATATAAGGCCTCAAATAAAAAAAAAAAAACATCTGAGTTGGGAGTCGAACCTCACAACAGCTAAGCTAAAATGGATTGAATGTGGTTGAAAGATTTTTCTCTCCATCACCTGCTCGTAAGTACATTAACCATTGCTGGCTGTTAATAACTGTCCTCCGGTACTAATCATTCGGAACGGAAAAACACTTTCAGTAATGAAGCCATATCGTCCTTCTTATTGACGTCACACAATATCATTTTAAGATGAAAAGTAGTACATAGTAATTGGATTCATAAACTCAACTTATTCTAAGCTAGATTCCAAGCAAGCTAAAACTAAGTCTAAATATTATAGCACAATATCGCACACATATATTTGCATTTTTCTTAATAAAAAAGATTAAATTATTATTTTTTAATTAAAAAAATGCTAGATTTGTGGTGGTTTTAATGCCACAAATCTAGAGCATTTGAGACATTTTAAACTATTAACAATGTTCTAGATTTTTGTGATAATTTTGACCGTCATAAAAATTCTAAATTTTTGAGACGATTTATTATTATGAGTTCTTTTTGTGTTGTATTGCCTTGGAGATTATAAATTATGAGTATATATATATATATATGACCTCTTAAAAATTATATTTCTTTTATTTTTTTATAAATCAAAGCCTTTTAATTTGTGGTAAAATTTAACATGAACCTGTGTTCTAATCAATAATCATTTAAATGTTATTATATTTCTAAGTTATAATTATTTTCTCACCTAATTTATCAAAAATATTTATAAATTAAAATGTATTCAATTCGACAGATGATCAAATAAATACAAACATCTCTCTCTCTCTCTCTCTCTCTCTCTCTCTCTCTCTCATATCATATCACGATGCTGTTTAAAGAGGTGATGGATCCCTTGAAGACAAGATTTATTTGTCACCAGCTGGCTTTTAATGTCCATGCTGCAATGTTTTAATATTAATTTCCTCAAAAAGACCATCCACATAAGGCATAATTATGTTGTATACGAAGCCAAGATCAATAAGAATGGGAAAATTTATTCGGAGCACTGTGCGACGGAGCGTACAAGGCAGAAACAGCTGGGCTCTCTCTCTTTCTCTCTCTCAATTTGTTAATGGTGTGTCCCGGCAAACTATTCCTCATGGAGTATATTGACATTAACAAGATAATGAGTTAAATTTAGGTTAGGTTTTACTTGACATATTAACAAGTAAAATAATAATATAGAATATATTTTAAAGCAATAAATTCAATAAATTATGTTCAAAATGAATACTAATAATTAAAATTAAATTTTAGTGTTTTATGTCAATTAATTTATTATTACTATTTTTTTTGTCACGTTATTACTATATATATATATATATATATATATATATATATATATATATATATATGTTTGATTCAAAATTATGTTTACTCTTAAAAATAAATGAGCTAATTTATGAGTCCATATAAATCCAAGAATTTAATTAAAACTTAAGGTTAAAAGATGGATTTCAGCTTCTCTAGAAATGATATGAGTTCATATGAGTGGGAAAGATGCAAATTTGTTATCCAATGCGTTATATTAAAGTTGTGGGATTGGAAGTAATGAATTTTTTTTTATAAAGAATGAAAAATGGTAAAGAGGGGAACCTACCTTACCATAAGTAGAAATGTTACTTCCGTAATAGAAGCAAGAGTCACCTCTAATAGTTATCACGAACTGGAATGATAAGTAAAGCACGAATGAGAGAGAGAGAGAGAGAGAGAGAGAGAGAGAGAGGTTGTCATACAGAATAAAGATAAGGAATAGTGGTACAGGTATGATAGCATCAGAGGGAAAGTAGATAACGAGAGAGAGAGAGAGAGAGAGAGAGAGAGAGAGAGAGAGAGAGATTATCCTGTATGTGCTCCTCCAATAATGACCATTAGCTGGTAATATATATATATACACACACAAATACACAGAGTGAGAATTAAATCAATATTTCTTTCCTTTGATCGTTCACTTTGTAGCTAGCGTTGACGTCAACAACTTTGCTTAATCAATTTGCCTCCCGGCACCAATTGATTATTAATCTTATGCCACATAATTTTGAAATAAAAGAAAAATATTAATAATTAAGTAATCGGTGAGATCATGGGAAGTCATGATGAGGAGAATACATAATAGAAGAAGAGGAGGAAGGACGAATGCTAGTACCTCCTCCCCCTTGAATCGCTGCGGACCTCCTACTCCGTCCATCTCCCTGATCCCCTCCATCATCCACCTTATACCCGATCTGCGCCGCTGCCGCTGCAGCCGCCACTCCCAAATTCAAATACACCATCCTCGAATCTAAGCTAAGGTTGGATGCCGCCTCCTCTCTCGATGCAACCATGACCGCAGATTGTACGAGCTCGAGGCATAGCCTAAGCTTGTTGGGCTCGAAATGCGCGGTGTTGATGCCCGGTAGCGCCCCTTTAAAAAGAAAATCCGACGTAAGAGATCGGAGGATATCGAGCGGTGTTACGCCATCGAGAGTGCGGGCGTTGGGATCCGCATGGTGGTCGAGGAGCACCGCGACCATGTCGGGGCTGACAAGCTGGGCGGCGATGTGAAGCGGAGTGCGTCCGGTGGGTCCCGCGGGGAAGTTGACGTCGGTAGCTCCTAGTTCGAGGAGGGCTTTGACGACCTCGCGAGTGCAGTGCTCGACGGCGTAGTGGAGGGCGAGGGCATCGTCGAGGTTGAGGCCTTCCCCCATGACCATGAGTTTGACGAGTTCGACGTCGGAGGAGTCGAGGGCGCGGCGCATGCGACGGATTTTGTGGTGGTGGTCAGGACAAGGGGATGGGATTTGGTCGGACGAAGAGGGGAGGCGTGAGGAGTTGAGGCGCCGGATCTCTTCCAGTTTGGCGACAACTTCGAGGGGGAGATGTTTAGCAAGGATTTCCGGAGGGAGGCCTGATTTGGCGACGAGATGGGAGCAGGTGGACCAGAGTTGGTGCATCTCTTGTTTGCGGGCAGCCATCAAGACTTTCATCACGTCCTCGATTGAGGATTTCTCCACCATGCTTTCAAGTTGCTTCTGTGCGACGCCATATGTCGATCCCCGCCCGGCATGCAAAAAAATTACAGTTAGTCAAGTAAGATGACAGATTAATTTATTAATTAAATATTTTAAATATGCCATTCTGGTTTCGCATGATATGTGTATCACCTCCAAATTCAGCATCATTCAATATGATGAATGGAAGCCATACTTTTTACCAACTTATATTAAGGAGTTATATTACAAGATCAATATCCGATTAATATTTTCATTTACTCAAAATTCACATACCAGTTTATCAAATAAATAATAAATAACTTTGCTTGAAAATTTTAAAGTGCACTGCATATTTAAAAATTTCACTCATTATTTAGTCATACTGAACATCTAATTGCTGCTGAGTTAAATTTTGAATAAAAGATCTGTTACTGTTGCTCTTTAATGGAAACAAATTTGTTTTCTTGCTATTTCAAGGAGAAAATTGTTGGTTTAGCTTATCAGATTAGATAAAATAAATTTAGAGGATTTACATATAAAACACATAAATCTTATATATTTATTAATCTTAATAACATTTGCTTAATAATATTTTAATATTATCAAATATCTATATATATATATATATATATATATAGATGGATGGTGTATTTATCTAAAAAATTAATATTAATAGCATTTTTGCAGTGATTTAAGAACTTAGAATTATATAAATAAACATAAAAGTATGCATTATATATTTAAGTATCCCATTAAACTTTACGGTTTAAGATTACTTAAAAAAATTAAATTTTTATTTTCGAAGATAGTATTTTAAAATCATTAAATATAATATTTTGATGAAAGTTGTTTTATACCTCACAAATAAATAAATAATCGTGTCTTGCATTCTAAATATTTCTTGCTACGTGAAATAAAAAGTTTCCTTCCAAATTTATCAAGATAATCACTAAGATATAAATTATGAAAACTAAAGATTTTACTAATTGTAAACTTAATTAATTGACAAAAGTAATTAAGTCAGCAATATTGACAAAACCAAGAAAAAAAGTGTTGTAAATTTAAAAGTAAATAATATTAAATCAGTTAAAAAAATAATGCTAAATAGTAGTATAATTTAGAAATCATTTTTTTTAATACTTGGGAACTAAATATGCCCATAAATGAATGTTGCTTATGTCTAGCATGAAATGTTCGAGTTTTGGGTCAGTTGTAGAACTGGTAGTTGCTAGCAATAATTCAAAAGGAAACATCACAAGTAATGAACTGGATGGTGATCGATCGTATGATTAAAAGGGTTAACCCTAATTTTTGAAGAAAGCTGCAAACGAACCTCAAAGATATTACACTACACCTACTCCGACAAGCTTACTGTTGCTACAGTCACAAAAAGAAATGGATGTTGCAGAGAGGGGGAAAGCATTTGATTTCTTAAAAAGAGAAAAGAAAGAAACATAAGCCATCCAGAAATTCTAAGCTAGGTGTTACCAAATCAGTCAGAACGCAAAAACGCTCAAGCTTCAGCTGTAATGGCGAGCTTCGATTAGGCCTCCTTCCAAACATAGATCGAAGTTGGAAGAAGACACTAAAGGAAGGGAGAAACAAGAAAATGGCTTAATTAGGGGCTCATTTGATTGCCTATAGATAGAAAGGACGATCACTTTCCACTTATTTTATGCCTCAGATGAAATCATACATTTAAGTTTTTTTAAAAACATTTATAGAACATAAATCCAAATTGATTTCTAACAAAATCTAAATCCCAAAAAATGGATTCTTGTAAATTTATTTATTTTTAAAATGTATATGTTACTTTCAATTTCCCCAAGCTCACAAACCCTTAGCAGCAATACTCAATTGAAGGAGATCTGATAGATCAATCAACCTGCAGAATTATATTATATCCATCATCAACACTGTCAATCATTATTGGACTCTATAATACTAAATGAGTTTTGCTATTCGTCGTACAAATAGCGGGGTTGGGGAGAGTGAGATAGAGAGAGTGTGAAGGAATAATGGATCGAGATAGCAATCTTAAACTGTGTTCATCTTTAATTTTTCTTTTAGATCGATGGCATGCGATATGTGGATCGATGAAATAAACCCGTCTGAAGTTTGAAAGTCCTAAAACAAAGTGATCAGTTGAACCTGGGTGAGCAAAGCAAGTTGGTCAATGCCGAAGGAGCGGGCGGCGGCAAGGGTGTCGAGGGCGAGGTCGACTGCCGCGGTGCAGTGTGTGTGCCAGCAGCCTCGATCGCCGCAGTTGGGGCGAGGCTCATGCTTCTGTAGCTGGATCGAAACTTGTCCACTGTAGAGAAACTGCAGAAGCAGCAGGAACACCTCATAGCCAACCGAACTCACAGGTATCACCGCCCCCCTCGCTGGCGGCGAGCGGGGGCTCTGGGGATCGAGTATGGACGGTGGAGCATCAGCGGCACCGCAGAAGAATTTCCTGAAGAAGAGACTGCGTGCGGCGAGGATACAGCGGTGGGCGTGCACGAGGCGACCTTCCACGCTGAAGGTCACGTCGCTGAAGGCCTGACCGTTGATGAGAAGGTTAAGGTAATCCATCGACATGGACTTGAGGCTCTCTTCCATTTCCTTTTACTTATAGTCCTCTCTTCTTTTTCTCTTTCTCACTATATCTCTCTTTTCTTTTTTCTCCTTCTTCCCTCTTCCTCTTTTTTCTAGCTAGCTACTGTGCTTCTGTGGAGATCCACAAGCAGCTTCTTCTAGTTCACTAGATTTGGGGGTGATTTTTTTCTTTGTTTTATAATTGATATTTTTTTTTCGGGAGGAGAGGGGCGAAAGGGTGGAAGCAATTTGGGTGGTTGTGCCGTTCGGCTGTGAATTTAAATAATAGAGTTAAAAGGGGGTGGGGTGTCCAATAACGCAATAATGTTCTGTAATTGAAGAAGGATAAATTTATGCTTTAAAATATTGTTTTGCCCTCGGCTGTTTTAGCTCTTTTAATGAATCGTTTATAATCAATCTATTTTTAAAACAGTATTTTATATTTAATAAATAAATATATCTTTGAGATATAATTTAGCAATTATATATAATTTTTTTTTATCTTTCAAGGTAATACATTTGCCAAATTGCCAATTTATTTATTAATATTTAATATGAAAGTAAACTATCAAGACAACTTTAATGTAGGAAGATTAAAATTTGAAATTTAATCAATAAGTTTTAATAATTTTATTAACAAATTGATATATACAATAAAATATAAGTATTTATAAATATTATATGAAATCAAAAAATAACTTTGCAAATTAACTTTGGTTGACACATAACATTTTGTTTCAAATAGAATTATGATGCTTAATACAACATAAATATTTACAAAATTAACTTTCTTGTTGAGAAATGTAATAATAGGTGATAAGAGATAATTGTGATATAAATTTCATTTTATCATATATTTTAAGAATGACATTATGATAAAATGTGTGCTGAATAATTCCACCATTTATCACAAGTTCTCTTAGAGTTATTAAATTAGACAGAGGGGAGTTGTGAAAAATTTTCTTAGCATTTATCTAGCTATATGCATGATTAGCTAAACTTGTATGGCAAAGAATATTATTTAAAACTTACAAATTTTTAGGAAATTTATTAGTAATAATTTCAACTTGGTGTTTGCATATTTTTGACATAAATTTTTTTGAGATGACCTAACTTCATAGCCTCCTTGACCACTAAGAACTTAAACTTAACCTAACCCATTAGGTGAGCCTTAATAGACCTTTAGGAGAAATCAATGTAAGAGTGTCTCTTACAAATCTTTCTTACATTATAGATTTAACTCTAACTAACCCTAGGATAGACTAATGTAATTGATCATGAGACTCTGGGAATTATTATCATCATCCTCAAAATCAATATGAGAAATATAACATTTGTTTGAGTCAAATGTACAAACCTTTTCTTAGTAGAACCTTAAATAGATGATTACCTGAATCAAATTAATTTGTCAATTGCCCTAAAAATCCAACCTTAGAATGTTTCCAACATGATTATGAATTAAATAACCACTGGAATCCTTATATATCACTTATTTGACCAAAAAACTAAGAAATAAAACTTAGCCCAACCTAAGTGAGGTCTTAGCTAAGAAATATTTCTTTACTTCAATCCAAATAAGTTTGACCACTCCAAATGGGCTAAAATAATCCATACTCAATTGGTGCTGCCATATGGGTCAATTTTGAAACCTTAAATCCCTGATATTTTAGTTTTGTCAAAAATTCTTAAAACCCTTAATTATCCATTACTATGAATAGCTCCACACCCTAATTCCATAGGTTAATAGAGATGTTAACATGATAATTTGCATGGATTGAGCTAAATAGCAAAAACATTCGAAGTTACCCTTTAACCACTTTAACTTATCTTAAACCTCATGCTCTTCTCCTTAACCATTTATGGCTCTTCACATTACAACACATGGCATTAAGCTACTTGATAAATTGAGCTTAGCCATAGTTACCCATGGATAAACTTGGATTTAATATTATTATATAGTGGAGAGCTCATCATGGGAGGTGGAGAATATGCTCATATTCCTTGAGCTTAAAGAAGCTCTCATAGCCATTCTCCAACCTCCTTTATCACATTGAACTAGCTTGACCACAAAGCTTAGGTCAAAGGTGATCAAAGCTTGATCAGGTAACTGAATTTGTCATGTTCTAGACTAATTCTAGTGGAGGTTCACTTGAATTGTAGCTCGGGAAGCTTTTCAAATCATTTCCTTCCTAATCTTTACATACCTAAGGTTATTTCAATGAACCTTCTCTACCTTCTTCACAACTTCGGCCTTCCCGATGATATAGGCTACGAAATGGCTTATTTAACCATGCATTTTACACTTCACACCTCCCTAAAACTTCTTAGTGAAGTATATTGTTAGAGAAGGCTTGTAGTGGAAAAAATTTTAATTGGTTTTACTCAAAAAATGTCAATTTGAGCCCAACCTAAACTTAATACCATAACTTGGTAGGGGAAGAAGATGAACCTGTGATGGTTGGATTCATTTTAAGAAGAATCCAATGGTTTAGATTGAATCACACTATGCATTAATCTAACCCTCAAGTATTTTTAAGGTTTTTATTTCTATTTCTTTGGATGAACCATTAACACAATTGAACAAAAAATTATCACATGTATTATTTGATATGAGGAATCTTGAAAATTTGTCAAAAGTTAAATATTCATATGCATTATAAATTTAAAGTTTAATTTTTATTTTATTTTAATTAAATGA
This sequence comes from Cymbidium sinense, assembly GCA_021442155.1. Lineage (NCBI taxonomy): Eukaryota > Viridiplantae > Streptophyta > Magnoliopsida > Asparagales > Orchidaceae > Cymbidium > Cymbidium sinense. The sequence continues at coordinate 40,685,140 of CM038224.1, forward strand.
ACTATTAAATGGATTTAAAATCTTTATTTCTTATGGAAATCTCGACTAATATCAAGAGTCACCAATAAAAAATTTGAAAGTATTTGAACTATAGAGTGAAAGTTATAAATTTTTTAGTTAGTTTGTGAGTGTTCAAAAATAATAATTACACCATAATTTTGGTAATTTTAAAAATTTTGAGATATGTTCCTAATATGAATTTCTATCATTATTATTTAAAATTTAATAATTGTTTATAAAATTTGTCTAGTAAATTAATTTAGAATATAAAATAGGATTATTTTAAATTTATAAATTTATTTAATTACATTAAAAATAAATAAGTAAATTTCAAAATATTTCTAATATAAAAAATTTGTATAAATTTTTTTTGAATTCTCAATATTATTTAATTTAGATCTATCCATGGTGTGAAGCAGAATAACTTATGCACTTAAGAAGCAAGGTTAAGATGAGTAGGATAAGCAAAGTAAGACAAACATAGGAAATAGAAGTAATTTCACTATGTCATAAGATCTTAATACAAGAATCTCTCTTTTTCTCTTTAAAAAATAGTATAAGTATCATAGAAGTACAAGGATTCCATAATGAATAAAAAGCCAAAAAGTCCCCACCACATGAAAACCCCTTTTTTATAGGATTGAGGGGTAACTACATAAGAAATGTGTATATAAGCTAAGTTAGTTACATAAAGAGAAGCTTGTCTATGGAGATAAATACTAAGTGATGGGTGATAAGTTCCTCGAGTATAATCTTTTAGTATTACTGAGATGAGTTGTTGATGTGCACCCTGAGTGCACCGTCGCCTTCAAATAGGCAAACCTTTGTAATTAATTGGTGGATATTGAACACCTAGTTAGAATTATTTTTTATGCATTTGCCTGCTTATGGTGAATCATTGCATATGAGGTGGGTAATTACATGAATATATATCAAAAATACAAGCTTCCAATAGATTTTTGTGAGATACTCGTTGATAAAACCTTGATTAGAAGTACATTTTGATGATGAACATATTCGTCATGAAAGTATTTTTGGTGAATTTTTGATGGAAATGGCATAAAAAATAATTTCCTAAAGAACTGACAAACATCCTAGTTGAAAATCCACTAGGAGAGAATTTCCATAAGAAATTCCCTGGCAGAATTTCTAACAAAATTCCCCAGTAGAATTTCTGAAGTAAATTCTACTTGATTTTTTTGATGACAATATTCCACATAATATCCAATGGAAATCCTACCATCAAAACTTTTTCATCTATCGAAGGGATTTTATGATGGTTCATATCGATCTTAGTGATTAAAAATTTGTTGGAAGCTAATATAGATTTGAAAAAAAAACATTGAAAGAGCTTTGCATATATTTTGATTTTTACACCTACAAAAAAAAACCACATAATAACTCTATATTCGATTCACAATTGTCATTAACATACTCACAACAAATTCACAAAAAGTTCATACCAACAAAATATAAGTTCAATCAATATTTTCATTGCAATATTTCTAAAATATTAACATTTCAACAAATTATTTAGTTATTGAAATTAAAAATTGAAAATAATATCTTACAAACATAATACTCAAACTATAGAAAGTACAAGTATAAATAAAGACCTACTCATCGTTGATCTCTTGATCATCACTGTTGTCATTATCCTTTTCCTCCTCCACCGACCCTTTGCCTTTCCGTCTATTTCTACACATCTTCTCCATTTTTCCTCCATGGCAGCCATACGAGCATCCATCTAAGTAGTAATTCAAAACTCCATGTCCTCCACTATTACAATAATAGGCCTTCTAAATATCTCATTAATCGAATCACTATTCATTCCAAAACAAAAAAATGTCATGCATCGTAGACCAATCCCTACGATTCTAACTTGTATATTCTTTTCTTCTTCTTACATTGAACAACCTCTTTCTAGATGTCATACACTGATTACTCAGACCGTCTACTAGAACTTTCTACACTAGTTGAGTTTTGACTTGCAACCTCTTTCAGTTTCATGTAGTCATCTTACAAAAAATTGTAATATTAATTAAACAAAATATTTTTTCGATAGAATTGTAATTCAAAAATCACAACTTTACTTACATAAGCTCTCCATGATTGAACATCAATCCACTACTGATCCACCTAATGTTGATGTGTTATGCTATATAATTCTATACCAGTGGGCTCCCTTCCAAGAACTTTTACTTATAAACATATCAATGAAATTATTTAAGCATGATTATAAATTTAATTACTACAACTAATGAATGACTCACCATCCTTTTTTTGATATTTAATGTGTAGAACTAAGCCTTTAGTATGTAGAGAGCTTCTCATACCCCCATAATCATATATTTTATTTTGTTTAGCCTAGTCCCTCTAACGAATATAGTATCAGGAGGCCTAGGCTCTACAGAGCTCAGCCTACTCATCATCTCCAATCCAAAGTGATCTTTGCTGAGACTTGTATATGTCTTGAATATATCACATAAATGGGCAATGCCTCTAGACTCAAAATTTCTTCTGATGTTCAACCATGCTCTAGTAGCCGCATAAAATATTTTTGTTACATTAAATATATTAATGATAATTAATTGATCATTACCATAATCTATTGCATTAGATAGGTGTAAATAATTACAATGATACCTCAAATTCTTTGAACCACATGTCACGCACTTCAACTGACACATTCTTCCATGATGCATAAGGAGCATCAAATTTTCTTCTTATTATGTGATGGAAGTGGTGTTCCTTCTTTTGGTGAGATTGAGAGAATTAAATAGCCATGGATCTTTAGATTAATATCTAAAGATGTATTTTGAATTTTTGGTGGGATAATGAAAGGCGTAGAATAATGTGATAGTGTGATGACTTAAACTAGTCCAATTTAGACTAACTTAGGCTAATTTAAAATGTAGCAATAAGAAATGAGATTTAAGTGAGGTAAATGGCTAAAAATACTTGTGGAGGTTTAAGTTAGTATATGCATTTATGACCTAGAGTAGTTTATTGAGAATTATAGGGTTTAAGTGATTATTTTGGTGTAAGGACTAGGGCTTGGTTGTAATTAATGAAGTGGAGGTATTACTGAGTGGAAGGAAGGTGTAGACTTATGGAGGAGAGTAGAAGTCTTAGTGTATGATTGAAGATGATGTTAAAAATATGAGAAAGATTAAAACAAATTACCTTGGGTATGGAGGTGAGAAAAGAAAGATCACACCAAGGATTGCCAAGGTTTGGCCATCATGGTCTCAAATTATAAGAATAACTTAAATAATTGGTAATTGGAAAAAGATCTCCTTTCATTCCAACAAGGGGGGGTTATTTATAGCCATTACAAACATCTTTCAACAGAAAAAAGAATTCAAAATATGGAGGGAAAGGTTTGTCCCCATATTAATGTAAAGTATTAAGTTACCTTATTATTTTATGCCATCCACCCATTTCACATGCTATTATTTTATGTAGATTTATCCATCTCATATATAATGCTTTGAATTTTTAAATTCAAAATATCAAACCTAGAGTTTCCAGAAGGAAAGTAAAATTACATAACTAAAAAAGATGAAATCATAAAATGGGTCTTAGCAGGCTAATGGGCTATGCCTTCTTCTTTCTTGAATTTTCTTGGGCTTTTGCTTAAATGGATCTTGAGCTCTAATTTCTTGATCCACATGATGTTCTACATTAACTCCTCTGGGCTCAATTGAACTCTGCTCCATAGAGTTGAAACCTAAGAAGTCTTTATACTAATTAAGGGGCTAGAGTCTCCAAATCAGTATGGGTCAATCATTTGTCTTCAATTGATGGCTTATTCTTCCATCAAACTAGAAAATGATATTTAGAAGCTGGATTAATGAGTGCTTCCTTATTGATAATATAGTCAACTTTAAAGAAAGATGGCTTCTATAAGGACGGTGCTATATCTCTTATTAAAGAGTTAGATTGAATAAGTTGAGGTTTGCTAATTCTTTCATATAATAGAATATCTTCAATATTAATAATTGTATGAATGAGCATATCAGTAGGTAAATCAAAGTGATAAGCATTATTTCCATTTTTTTAGAATTTTAAAGGATCGCAAGCTTGTGTATGTAATTTCTTATATTTAGTGGTTTGAATCAATACATAACCAACTTTTTTATATTCTTTTGTTGAACAATTATAATTTTCCTTAAAAGTATGGTTTTCATTACTTATAGTAATTTTCTTTCTTATATCTTCATCGAGGCTTTGAAAATCTTTAGAAAATGAGAATGTTTTATCAAAAAATATATGAGATGATAGATTTACTACATCTATTGGTCGTTGTGGGTTTTAACCTTAGACTATCTCAAATGATAATTTTTTTGTAGTTCTAGAGACAGTACTATTATAAGAAAATTCTAAGGTTGGTAAATGTAAATCCTTAAACTTTTACTTACCAAGCATCTAAGCAAATTTCCCAATGTATGATTGATTACTTCAGTTTATCCATCACTTTATGGGTGAAAGGTAGAGGAAAATTTTAATTTGGTACCAAATAATTTCCATAATATCTTCCAAAATGAGACAAACCTAACATCTCTATCAAAAATAGTGGTTAAAGAGAAACCATGGAGTCACACTATTTTCTTAAAAAATAATTTGGCTATATAAGAAGCATCATTTGTTTTTGAACAAGGCAAAAAATGAGCCATTTTTGAGAACCTATCCTTTATAAAAAAAATGCTATCATGTCCTCAAGCTATCATAGGAAATCCTAGAATAAAATCCATTGATAGGTCTTCCCAAGGCCTATAAAGAATAGGTAAGGCAATGTATTATCCAAACTTTTGTTTAGTAGTTTTAGCATGTTTACAGATTATGCATTGAGCCACTAATTTTTGAGCATCTCATTATAGTGAATTCCAGTGAAATCCATTTTCTAATAAACATATGATCTTATCTTTTCTAAAATGACTAGCTACACCTCTAACATGTAGCTCGGTGATAAAGAATTCTCTAAGGGAAGATTGAAGAATGCATAATTATTTTTCTTTATATAAATATTCATTAATTATCAAAAATGTTCATTGTAAAGTAATTAGTTTATCTAAGTGTTCAAGATAAATTAGGTGAAAGTCATAGCTCACAATATAATCATATTTAATTCAATTAAATCCTATAATTCTTAATTCCAAAGAGGAAATCATTGGGTTTATCTTGGATAAAGCATAAGAAGTTTATTCTCAATTCTAGGCTTATGCTTTAGAACAAAAGAGTAGTTTTGTAAAAATTCAGCCCATTTTGCATACCTATGACTTAATTTTCATTAAGTATTAATGAATTTTATGGCATGATGATCAAAATTAAGTATAAATTATCTATGTAAGAGATAGTGTTGTCAACATCTTAAGGATTGAATAATAGCATAAAACTCCCTATCATAAGTGGATTATCATTATTTGGCTTCATTTAACTTTTCACTAAACAATATTATAGGATGATTCTCTTGACTTAAAATTCAACCTATCCCAATTTTTAAAGCATTGCATGTTACTTCAAAGGTTTTAGAAAAATCAAAAGCCTAAGGTTGGTGTAGAAGTAATAAGAACCTTAATTTTCTCTAAGGCCCTTTGTGCATTGGGAGTCTAACAAAATTTATCTAATTTCAATATATAAATTATCAGAGCAATAATGGTACTAAAATCCTTGATAAATCTTCTATAAAAGGTGGCTAAATATGGAAGCTTCTAATTTCAATAAAACTTTTAGGTGATGGCCAATCTAAGATTACTTTTACTTTAAAAGGACAAGTTTAAGTCCAACATTGGATATAATAAAGCCTAAAAGATTACCTTAGTTTGCAAAAAGAAATATCTTTTTAAATTAATGCATACTTTCTCTTGTATAAGTATTTCAAAGACTTTTTGTAGGTGTTGCAGATGCTCATTCTCATTTGGACTAAAAATTAAAATATCATCAAAATACACCACCAAAAATTTACTTATATAGGATTTAAGAATAGTATTCATCAATCTCATAAATGTGCTAGGAACATTTGAAAGTCTAAATGTCATGACAAGCCATTCATAGAGTCCATTAGGAGTCTCAAAAGCGCCTTCCAGTCATCTCATGATCTAATCCAAATTTGATGATATCCACTTTTTAAATCAATCTTTAAAAAAGATTACTCCTGAGATTAAATCTAACATATCATCTAATCAGGGAATAGGAAACCAATACTCAATAGTAATTTTATTTATTGCCAGACTATCAACACACATTCACTATGTTTCATCTTTCTTTGGAATTAATAAAGATGGGGCTGCACAAAGGTTAAGACTCTCTTGAATAAAACCCTTTTTTAGTAATTCCTCAACTTATCTTTTAATCTCAACATGCTAAGTAGGGTTCCTCCTATAATGTAGAAGATTAGAAAGTTGAGAACCAAGTAAGAACTCAATAGCATGTTGAATGCATCTTAAAGGAGGTAGCTTATCAGGAAGGTCATTAAGTGCAATATCTTTAAAATTTGAAAGAAGGGAAGAGACCATAATAGGTATGTGAGTCTCATTAGAGTATGATATGACTTCTTTTACATGTAATAAGTGAAGGAGAAATTGATCAAAATTTTTTTTATAAAGCTCAAAACTTATTATTTCTATCTTTGAGGTTAAAGAAGAAAAAATAGTTATTTTGAAGCAAAAATTAGAATAGTAGTATTAATCATAATAGTAGAATTTTTCATGATAATTAATTGAAGTTTGGCATTTTTCTTCAATTGAGGCTTAAGTTGCAACTCAAAAGTTATTTTGTGTGGTGCTATAGAGGGTGTTTCTTTCTATTGGATTTATTGGTAAAAGTTTAATAGTCTTATTATTATGTTTAAGAACATAAGTATTTTTCCTATCATAGTAAGAAACTTTGATATCATACAACCAAGGTCATCCTAAGAGAATATGAGCAATGTCCATAGGGAGTACATCACACCAAATTTGATCCTCATAGCTAATATTTTAAAATGGAGCTAAACATCGATTAGTGATGGGAAGAGTTGTATGATTTACCCAGCTAACATAAAATGGTTTAGGGTGAGGTTCAGATTTTAGGTTGGCTTGAGTTAAGGTGTGTGTTGAAATGACATTCGTGACACTTCTTCCATATATAACCTACATCTCTTTTCATTACACAAAATATACATGCTAAAAATGTTCTTTCTCCACCAATCTTATATCTCATTTTTAATTATAGTAAGATATCTCATCACATTAACCTGAGGGTCATCAGTTAATTCCAATTCTTCATCAAATAATGGGGGTGTCATCATAAACTTCTTATAGATTATCATCTATTAGATTTTCAACATCTTTTGAAAATAAGATTTGAGCTTTACATTGATTTTGCATATGATCATTTTTATGATATTTGAAATATATTACCTCTCTAGTGCTCTTAAAGCTCCCTTCAATAAAAGTTCGAGGCAAAGGGGTTGGGCCAATTGGATGGGTGGGTCTAACGATAAACCTATGGGATGAAGTGGAAGGTACTTTACTTTTAGTTTTAGAGATGGAAGGAGATTATTTTTTGTTGTTCAACCAATAAGGCATAATAAAATGCTTCTTCTAAAGATTGAGGGTCAAATAATTCAATATCATTTTTAATGTCAGACCTAAGTCCAATAACAAATTTATTGACTAATTACTAATCGTTATCAATACAATCATTTCTAGAAACTAGATCTTCAAAAGTATTCATGTATTTAGTTACAAGATGATTACCTTGTCTCAAAGTTAATAATTAACTATGTAGCTTCTTATCATGATGCCTAGGACAATACTTTGCTCTTAATTTTCATTTGTATCCATGTGAGATTTGTCCTTCCTAATCTTTGTTCTTTAGCTAAAGTATTTATCTAATAACTTTTAGTATGTCTATAAATTTCATTTTAGCAAAACTAATCCTTTGATATAATCTATTTTACACCAATCAAAGAAGTCATCCATTTGAACAAACTAATCAAGAAATTTATTTGGGTCATGTACACCATCATAAGTTGGGGCTTCTACTTTAACTCTTCAAGATAGATCATTAGAGTCTTCTATAGTCCTGAAATAATTTTCTCCCCTTTCACAATTTCTAGCAACTGGTGGTCTACTAAGTGGTTGATTTTTTATGTTTGGATGTGAATCTTCTTCATCAACCCCTATAGGCACAATCTAAGCAAGTATTGGAGGAGGAGTTGGCACTCTATTATTTTATAAATGAGTTATAAGAGTTTGTGTTTGTTCTTCAAGTTCTTGCATTTGATTATTACTTTCTTCTAATATTTGTTGAGTTTTTAATTCATTTACATGGATCTTAAGATCTAAGGCATCAACTAATCTAGTCAACTTTTCAACTTGGTCTTAAGAGATAGATTTTGGTGGCATTAGATTTTTTTTTAAAAAAAAGATATGAGAAGGGATCAAGAAAAAATGAAATAAAATAAACAAATATAATATAATTGTGCAATCTAAATGAAATTTTAGGCTAAGAGAACTTCCAAATGAGGATATAATAAAATCACTTACATCTCAAGCTCTCCTTAGATAGTTTAACTCTTTTTGACAAAGTTTTATTTAGCCTCCAAAATCACTAAATTTAACACACATATATTATTATGCATACAAATTTTTTTTATTTTTTTAATGTAATGAAAAAGAATGCTCAAAAGCATCAAGCCTCATTTTTTTTTGTTAAGAAAGTAAGTTATCATAAGTTAATCAAAAGAACTTTTGAAATTAGTCATAAATATTAACAAAGATAGTAAAGCAAGTAATTAGATTTGATTTGCACTAGTGGCCAGGTTACTTTTGGGGTGAAGCACTACCTCACTAAGGTGTTCTCTTAATTTTCTTTTTTGGGAAAGTTCACATAATCGAGAAATAACTAAATTATATAATGGAGCATACTAATTGAAATTTTACGCTATCACTATAACTAGCAAGCAATATATATCTTTCCAAGCTACTGATATGAATTTAAACTATCATACAAAGGAAAATTAATTAACCTTAGAAGTTTAAGAGACAATCATAAGTTTGAAGACCAGTCTACTACTTGAGATGCTCCTTTTGTTGAATAAACTTTTGACTAAATTTGCTTCTTCTAGGATTTGCGCTGATACCAAATTTGATGGAAGTGGGTGTTCTTTCTTTTAGGGAGATTGAGAGAATTAAATATCAATGGATCTTTAGATTAATATCTAAATATATATTTTGAAGTTTTTGTGGGATAATAAAGGGATTAGGATAATGTGATAGTGTGATGACTTAAACTAGTCCAATTTGGACTAACTTAGGCTGATTTAAAATGTAGTAATAAGGAATAAGATTTAAGTGAGGTAAATGACTAAAAATATTTGTGGAGGTTTAGATTAGGACATGCATTTATGGTCTGGAGTATATGATTGGGAATTATAGGGTTTATATGATTATTTTTGTGCAAGGACTAGGACTTGGTTGTAATCAATGAAGTGGAGGTATTATTGAGTGGAAGGAAAGTGTAGGCTTTGAGGAGAGTAGAAGTCTTAATGTATGATTGAAGATAATGTTAAAATATTTGAAAAGATTAAAATAAATTACCTTGGGTGTTGAAGGTAAGAAAAGAAAGATATGTTAGATAACTAATGCTCCCACCAAGAATTGCCAAAGTTTGGCCACTAAGCTCTCAACCACAAGAATAACTCAAATAGTTTGTAATTTCCTAAAGATATCCTTTCATTCCAACAAGGGGAGCTATTTTAGCCATTACAAACATCTTTCACAAGAAGAATTATTCAAAACATTGAGGGAAAGGTGGGTGGCCATATTAATGTGAAGCATTAAGTTACCTTATTATTTTATGCCATCTACCCATTTCACATACTATTATTTTATGTGAAATAAACCACCTCACATATCTTGCTTTGAATTTTTAAATTCAAAATATCAAACATTAAGTTTCTAGAAGAAAATTAAAAATTACATAACTAAAAAAAGATGAAATCATAAAATGGGTCTTAGCACGCTAATGTGCTAAGCCTTCTTCTTTCTTGAATTTTCTTAGGCTTTAGCTTGAGATCTTGTAAATGGACATTGAGCTCTAATTTCTTGATATATATGATGTTCTACATCATTATGTCTCTTATTTTATGTATGGCTTTCTTTAAAAGATTGAGCTTTAAAAATAAATTTAAGATCAGCACTAGAAAATTTTAAAATTGAAGGTTCTAGAATAAACTTATGTCACCCTTTAGCTTAATAAAAGTGAGTGGCCTAAGTAGCTTAGCTCCATCATGCTTAGTTAGTGTCGATGGATTGATCTGATCAAGTGGTGTATGGTGAAACCTAGGCTCCCTATGACTTATGTGTACCTAATATGAGTAAAATTACATAGTATCGATAGGATCTAAAAAGTGATAGCCGCATGTACGGGTTGGTTTAGTAGTATGAGGTGGCATGATCAAAATGGAGGTCATGGTCTTCTAGAAACTTAATGTTTGAGATTTTGAATTTAAAATGGGTCTTAGCATGCTAATGGGCTAAGCCTTCATCTTTCTTGAATTTTCTTAGGCTTTAGCTTGAGATGTCTTGTAAATGGACATTGAGCTCTAATTTCTTGATATATATGATGTTCTACATCATTATGTCTCTTATTTATGTATGGCTTTCTTTAAAGATTGAGCTTTAAAAATAAATTTAAGATCAACACTAGAAATTTTAAAATTGAAGGTTCTAGAATAAACTTTGTACTTTAAAAGTAAATCCAAGTAGCTTAAAAGCTTAGTTAGTGAGATGGATTGATCATCAATTATGGTGAAACCTAGGCTCTATGACTTATAGTACCTAATATAGTAAAATTACATAGTATATAGCTAAAAGTGATAACAATACTAGGTTTAGTAGTATGAGGTGGCATGATCAAAATGGAGGTCATGGTAGTGACCATAGTGGTAGCATGAACACTGAGTTGGGACACAACCTTCTTTTTTCCCTTGAAGATGTTCATGATTTATTAATGTGGAACATCATCACTACCACTTTGAATCCAAATCTATTCGTAGATGGATGAAGAACCTTATACGATACATGGGAGACATGGTTAGATAGAAAGACTAAAAGTAGGAGGATGAAGTAGAAAAGTGTTGGAAAAATAATAATCTTTACTGCTCAAAATCCAAATCCAAGTACAAAGTATAGAAATCTAGAGTGAGAGCTATATTCTTTTGAGCTTCCTTTTGAGTCACATTCTTTGTTCTTTGAGTTATTATCCTTTTATGTTCTTGTCTTGTGGTATTAAGTCAATCTTCCCTTATCAAACACACATTTTGGTGAGTATATTTATTATAAGTTATCGAGTGTCCTTTATTAAAGAACACTTGTCAAGATAATTAGACATGCTTGGGCCTACTCATTACATTAAGTATACAACCACTTGATGCCATCTATTATATAAAAAATTTTCACTGGTTAGATATGTTATAAAATATATAAAAGAAGTACTAAACTAAAGAAAATATAAATATGACTTAGGAAACATAAAAAAGAAAAATTAGTATGCAACCGCAGTATGTAAAAAATTAAAAATAATTGCATTTTGTATGTCCAAATATACAAGAAAGCCAGGATAGCCATCTCAGCAAGTAATCATCAGAATAAAATTAAAGAGGACTACTTGATAATAAAGATTGGTTGTGCATGAGGCAGGTCAAAGAAGGAAGCTTAAAGAATGAACTATTAAAATCGGCTACATATCTAGACTCTCTTATAGTTGGTGAGTGATTGAAGAAGAATTGACAGCTTAAGTCACCAAAGTTCAACCATCCTATTGTGACATGCCAATTTGCTATGTACGTGTAGTCACACATCAGAATAAGAGGTGGGCCACTCTCTCCATTGGTCTATAGAGCTTCCCACTCATTGAAGAACACTTTCCTATTATCTAAGTGAGTTCCTACACTTTCTCAACTTACCAAACATATACTTACCATATGTAACTATCTCCCTTTGTTATGATAGAAAGGGTCTTTTCAAAAGTTTTGATGGAGGGACTAGACTTTGTTCTTTTCTCTCATCTTTTCACTCAGAAGCCATAAATCTCAATACTTGTACTAAATCTTGGTGAAATAATAAAATTAGAGAAATTTTTTGTGCTTCTTTTACTTTTCTATTGCTATATTTTTTTTCTAACCTGCTTCATAGGTATCTCAGTGGGCTCTGCCTCACTTTGTGAATAGATTTGGATTCAACATCCTTTTAGGTATGGTAAGCATGGATGAGGATGATGACCAAGAGTTAGATATTAACTTAAGCAGGACACTCAATATGAAATCATTCAATGGTCATGGAGTAGAATGCCTAATAATTCTCCATGCAGTAGGATGTGAGAGACATGGAAGACATAATCAATCTCCTAATGTACGCAACTATGGGGAAACTAACCATAAAGAATCAAAGGCCAAATAGAATGAGGGATCTTCAAGGTAGGAAGCTATGGAGGAAACTAACTATAAAGAACCCGATGGCCAATGAGAATGAAGGATTCTTAGAGTCAGTGACTTGTCAAACATATTAAGTAAGAAAGGAGCTATCTGAAATGCCTAGCTTGGATGATGAGCCATATTACACTAGTGTAGAAGATGAAAAGTAGGCGAAGTAAGTGAATTTGAACAATTCCTTCTCCACAAAGATTATGGAGGCTCACTCCCCACACATGTTCAAAATACCACACTTGAAATCATATAAAGGGTGAACATACTCGATTGATCACATGACATATTTCAAGTCGATAATGTCAATATTAGATTTAGATGATGCGATGAAGTGTCACCTTTTCCTTACCACCATCAAAGGATAGGTTTTAAGATGGTTCTCATGTCTCCCAATAAGGGTCATATCTCATTCGCTAATTTTAAAAGAATATTTTTCACATAATTTATAGTGCTCAAAGGCCCTTAAAGAGTTTTGATGCTCTTATACAAATGAGACAAGAACATAGCAAATCTTTTAGAGAATTCATCTCTAACTTTCAATGAGAGATGCTAGAATTAAAGATTTGGATCCCATGATAGCCCAAGCCACAATCACTCAGGGCTTAAGGGAAGGATCCTTCAGATATCTCATTTGACTTTAATAGCCTAAAACATTCATTGAATTGCATGAGTTGATGAACAACCGTGTGAACACCTAGGGGTACAATGAGGTCATTCATTCAACACCACTAATTCACACAAAGTTTTTGGAAAATAAACCTTTAGAGCAATCACCCAAAGATAGGTATCAAACACAAAGACTAGATAAGGGAAGGTGACCCAAAGTATCTACACTAGGGCAAGATTTTAGAAATCCTGTAAATTGTTATTAGAGAGTTGAGTATTAATAACAGATCCTAAAAGCTTCTTTAGAAGTTTTAATGGCCAAGTTAATTAAATATATCCAAAATAAAGACTATTTCAAATGACAAAGACTTATGAAGGTCAATAAGGTCTATGATCGATTTAGATAATGTGCATATCACCATGACATTAGCATGATAGTGAGGAATGTTGTCATTTTATGATTAGTTGGTGAGTTAATATAAGCTAGGAAGCTTAAATAATTTACTAGGTTGAAGGATAAAAAAGTCATTAAAATAAATAATAAACCTTCCCCAACGCACGTGATCCATATCATAGGAGTTGTGCCCATTATTTTTGGAGGTGGAGGAGTATCCTTGAGGTAAGTAAGCCTTAAATGTCTACTGTCTAGGACATTAACTTAGTGGCCATGGCTCATGTGTTTCATACCTTAATAGTTCTTGTAAGTATTTTTTTTAGAAAGATAACATGCTATTAGTAATCTTTACAATGATGTCATCATCATCACAAAGCTAATCATTAATTATCAAATTAAGAGTATACTAATCAACACGAAGAGGTCGATCAATATCATCTTCAAATCCATCTTTGACAAGTTGAGGCTGCAAAGTTCTAAGCTTGTCCCTATTAGAGGATTTCTAAATGGATTCTTAGATGAAAGGAGAGAGATGGAAAAAGTTATTTCTTCCCCAATGATGTGGGGGAAAGACGGAAAGAAATTCACAATAATGGCCAATTTTGTTATAGTGTAGGCTCGACCTATAACACTATTGTTTGTCAACCACTACTCAACAGATTCAAAGCAATTGTCTCAACATATCACATGTTAGTTAAATTCTCTGCAAGAGGCAAAGAAATAACTATTAGAGGAAATTTAAGTCAATCCAAGATAAGCTATTTGAGAGCCGTAAGAGGGACAAGTAGAGAAGATGAGGTTTTGCAATTGTAGGTCAACCAAATTAGAGTCAAAGTTCTTAAAGAAATATGAGAGATTATTACTATGTAAGACCCCGAGGGAATCCTCAAAGTTTTCTCAACTTTCTATCTCAAGCATTAGGAAGCACTTATCTAAACCCTCATAGATGACTTAATTGTATTCATGTGGACTACAATAGAAATGCTGAGTATTGATATCACATCATTTATCATCACCTCAATGTCTACAAAGGTGCATGACTAATAAAGCAAAAAATAAGGAAGACTACAATGCTACTTAGTGAGCCCATTAAAGAAGAAGTCATCAAACTATTCGAAGCCAACTTTATTAAAGAATTTAGTACCTAAAATTGGTGTTTAACATGATAATGGTGAAAAGCTAAGTGAAAGTAGAGAATATGTGTTAACTTCATAAATTTGAACTCGACATGTTCAAAGGTTAGATATCCTCTACCCTGAATAGATGCCCTCATTGACTCGACAGCTGGCTATTTAGTAATGGGCTTCTTAGATATATTTTCTAGGTATCGTTAAATGTAGATGCACATAGCTGACTTGGAAAGACAATCCTTTATTACTAAGAAAGGACTCTAATGTTATAGAGTAATGCCTTTTAGGCTTAAGAACATAAGGGAGACCTATCAAAGGTTGGTAGATTAAGTGTTAAGAAGCAAAAAAAGAGAAATGTGGAGATTTTTGTTAATGACTTGCTGGTGAAAAGTAAGTTTCCCACTCAACACATTCAAGTCTTAAAGGAAACATTTGCTGCTTTGAAGAAGTATAACATGTACATTAATCCTTTGAAGTGTGCTTTTGGTGCTAGGTCAAGCATCTTAGTATTTCTATTCATCTTTGAAGGCATAAAGGTGAATCTGGATTAAGTAAAGGTAATAATTAAGATGCCTTTACCATAAACCACAAAAGAGGTTTAGAGGCTCATAGGGTAACTTGCCAGATTAAATAGGTTCATCTCTAAGGTGGGAGAACATTACTAGACATTCTTCATAGTTCTTAGGGGAGCTAAGTGATTTGAGTGGACCCTAAAATGAAACAAAACCTTTGTGAACTAAAAAAACCTACTCCCATCACCACCCTATAATAGATTCCAAAGCAAGAAGAAATTGTGCTATTATACTTAGGGGTTGGAGAAGATTCAATCAATTTTGTTCTTTTTAAGAAAGAAATGAAAAGTAGTGGCCTATCTCTTATGTTCGCAAATCTCTTTGAATTGTCAAGCTAAGTTTCCCTATAATGAAAAAAACTTGCAATTGCACAATGTCCATATTTTTTTATTGATGGAGGAAGAACCTTCTAAGATACTTGAGAAACAAGATTAGATAGAAAGACTAAAAGCAGGAAGACATAAAAATAATAAGTGTAGGGAAATAAATATCTTTATTACTCAAAATTTTAGTATAAAGAAGAGGGGTCTAGAGAGAGAGAGAGAGAGAGAGAGAGAGAGCCAGAGGTCCTCTCATAAGAAATGAATCCCCTTATTATAATATCAAGGGGCCACTATACATAGAAAGTACATTATGGTGTTTATTTTTTGTTTACTATTTATTGGTTTAGTTTATGGGGGGATACCACATAGATCTGATGGTGTACTTATTGAGGTGATTAAGTATGATATTGAGAAATATTATACTATCTTGAAAGATAAAGTCATTACCCTATAATGGAACTAATTACCTAATAAGGATTCCTAAGAAATGATGGGTCTTCGAATATACCAGAGATTTTTCCCTACTTTACATGGATGAATAAATTAGGGTTTATTTAAACTGGGTTCTAAAGTTTCCTACGAGGGTAAGCCCCCATAGTTAATTACATCTTAAGGAAAGTGAATCCCTTAAGAATACTCTCGATTGAAGTAGATGATTGTTATCTTCAAATAATTTAAAGATAAGACTATCAATAAATTAGTTGTATTTTAGAAAATTAAGTGGAATGGATCAAAAGAGAGAGTTATTATCAAAAATAAAGGAGATGAGTAGGGAGTGCTCATGATACTAGGAAGCCTAGTGAGCACTCCAATCTATCCTATGGTTGGGCTTTATATTTTCAAAATTTAAGAGATTTTATATATTTGAGTTGACATTTCATTAGGAAGTTATGACTTATATTCTAACAACATAAGATTGTTAGAATGCATAAGTGGTGAGGATTTATGCCCATAGCCCAAAGGGAAATAGAAACCTCAAATCTTAAATCTAGGGAGTTTTGACGAGGGCCAAAGCATTACCAAAATCTAAGGTGAAAGTGGGCATATGGTTTACCTCCTCAAAGAGAGAAAACCACCTAACTATTGGACTTATTACCACTTGGAGTGGTAGCCTGCTAACTCCTCCTATGCTTTAAATCCATGTAGGCAAGTCATATACTTTTACAAGATGGCTAGGTTATTATTATTTAGAAAAGAAAGTAAATCTTTAAACTAATTCCCTAAGAGACTAGAGCATGAGAGGTATGAATAATGACTTAATCTAATGTAAAATTTTATCAAATTTTATTTAATTTAGGACTCTTTATTTTGACAAAAGCTGTAGGATTTTGTATGCCTAAACGCATGAGAAGTTGATTATGGGCTAAATCAAAAGGGAAAGAGGTGTTCTTCCATCATAAGCTCTCAAAGGTTAAGCCTTTACTATTTGGCAAAGATGTAAACCCTCTCATAACAAGAGTGAAATAAGATGATTATGGATGATTTTAAACTTACAACATCCAACTAAGGGGTTGCTAAATATTTTATTATCTTGATTTAATGCCTAGGCTTTTATATGAGGTTATGAGTTATTTTAGAGGTTTAGTTATGAGTTGTTAGTTTGGGTAGAAAAATTAATTTTATCCTAGGAGCCTAATCAACAATCAGGCCATACAACAATCACCAATCATAGACAAACTATGAAAATGCATGCTTTTTATAATGCACAGAGTGAAATAAGATAATTAGTGAATGAATAGTGGTTTCAATTAACCGTAAGTTCAATTTACTTTAAATGACCTTATTCAATAAGAAAGATATCTTAAGATTAATTAGAATGAATTACTATCACATAACACATGTTTATTCATTTCTTTCCATCATATATATCATGCATATGATCAACTCCTAAGCATACCTATACATACAATATATGTCTTAGCACACTTAAATGATGAATGCTAAAGAAGTGTGTTTAGAATTTAAATATTTCATTTGATTGAATTATGAATGAATGTCTTTTTAATAGAAAAAGAAATTGTCATCCATAGCTAAGTACACATTCACATGTATAAAAGTTTTAAGTGAGTACGTCACCATTATTCTACACCAAGGGCGTAAGGTATATGACCTACTTAGGGTTACTTAAAGCCTCACCTAATATAAGCAACTATAAGAATAGGAAAACCCATGCAAAAGTTGAATTTGATTTATGATTCTTATTTATTGGTCATATCATACATACATAAGTATAAGAGTTTTAAGTGAGTATGATGTCATTGTTCTACACCAGGGGCGTAAGGTACAAGACCTACTTAGGGCTACATAAAGCCTCACAGCCCTGGGATGTCCAAACTAATATACCACTTTTCTTATATATATTTGAATGTACAAAAAGAATCACAAGAATGAGAAGTCATGCAAGAAGTCATATTTGATTTGATTGTATGATTTATATATGTGATATTAAATTCTTCTTAAGTCTTAACATGGAGATGCATAGGAGTATATTTAGACAAATGTTGTGCTCTTTTCAAATGAACTATACATTTGCATATCCCATGTAAATCCATGTATGGTAAGGAAAGAAAACTTCATATTACATATCTTAAATTATCAACACATACAAACTTATAGATATTTGTAATTAACATCACTCCATATATTATAATTGATTTATGGGCTTTTGAAGATAGCTTTTGATTTAATAGTAATAATAGCCACACCATTTTTAATTTAAATCAACACATGCAATTCGACATAAAATAAACCATTTCATTTAGTTAACTTTAAAAGAAATGAATGCATGATTACAAATGGAAAACAACATTTAATATGATTGGAAAGAAATAAAGGAATATAAGCATGTGATCTCATTCATTACAATTAATTTCTAAGGACAATCATACTAAATATGGCTATTTAAAATAAACCAAAGTTCTTTAATGACTTTTTTTAATTTAAAGTTTGATTTGATTTAGAAAATGAAAGAGGTTTGTTAATCCTAATCTCATTCCCTATGTGTGAGTTAATTTAGTTTAATGGAGAATAATTAGGTTAATTTTATATCTTTACTAGGTTAGGGTATGAATTAAGCCAATTAATTAAGCCTTACCTACATCACCTTAAGTTAATTAACTAATTAATAATGATCCAATATGATATGCAATCACATGAAAAGTAAATTAGCAATGGTCCTAAGAAATGAAAGCGCCTAATGTAGTTAGCTCATGATTAACAGTTAATTAGACTTAAGGAATCTCACTTAATTACTTTTATGGTTTTCTCAAACATGTGAGCTAACCATAATTTCATTATCTCTCACTTTGGGTTATTGAACACCAAAGAAATTATAGGTTACTTAGGTATGATGTGAATTTTAGATTGAGTTAATCAAGCTTATTAATTAATTGATTGAATTCTTTGATTATATTTTGATAGGAATGATGAAATTAACTTAGGAAAAGGGATCAAGGACAAGGCCTCAATTCTAACTCCTAATTCATTTCAAACACTTAATTATGCTATAATTTTTATCTTGGAGATTAATTAATTAAGCAATTAATTACCTCATAAATCATTAACTAATCTAATTTCAAAAGTGAATAAAACATAGAAAATGAATTAGAAAAAGTATCCCAACCACATTCCCTAAGCTCCCTTATTATTCAATAGAGGTAATTAGACTTAAATAATTAATTAAACCACTATTTATTTACTAATTATCATTAATTAAATTTAAAAAGTGATTAAGGCTTAATCAATTGATTTTTCTAACTAAGCAACTAATAAAATCCCAAGAAAATAGGGGAGGCAGAGGTCATCCCCCCCCCAACCATCCACAGAAAGTTGGAGATCAGTTGGGTGATTAGTTAACTAATTAGATTTCTAATTAAACATTAATTAAGTAAAAATTACTATTCAAAACTAACTAATAATAATTTTTCTAGATTTTACTCTGAAATATCTTTAAGATGAGCACAAGTTTATATTTTTTTGGATTTTTCTAGGATTAGTTATGATTTTTAGAAGTTTTAGGCTTAAAAATGGATTAATTAAGCTGAATTAAACCCTTAATCCCATCAGGCCACGTGGTGGCTGACATGATGCGTTTTCATGTGGTGTGATGGGAGTGGCTATTTAAGTTGTCACATCTGAAGGCTGACTTGGATGGCGATGGATGTGCTAACTCCGTGGGCCATCTGATCTAAGATCGAACAACCACGATTCGATCCGCAATTTCAAAGGATTAATCAAAGGATCTAATGTGATTTAATCATGGCCGTCCATTCCAATCACATGGAATGGATGGCCCGCGATATTTCTCCTTTGTGAGCAATGAAAGAAAGATGTCTGCTCTTTCCCCATTTGATTTGAGCTCACCCAAGCTTGAATTGGGATCAAATCGATCCCACACCTTCAAAAGAAAGAGAGGAACACATCTAATGGTAAAAAAATGCATGAAATTTGAATTTTCTTCATGAAAGACCGACCTATTTTTCATACAAGGCTCAATTTTGCAAAATTTTTTCACCAGAGCTAATGCCTGGTGGTGGATAATTGGAGGTAGTTTCGCCTAGTTGAGGTGAGGCCTTGTTAAGAAGCTTTGAGCTTGATTTGTGGTAGAGTGCTCGGTCGACCAATCCATGCATGCAAAGGCCTCAGCTCTGATCGAACTCTTATCTCTGGTGCTTGGGAAGGATTGGAGATGATTCATGGTGTGGGTGAAAGGAGTTTGGATTTGATCAAGTAGGGGAAGAGTATTGCTCAGAGAAGTGGTGTCCTATTTCTATTTTACTTGAGGAGGAGGAATGTCAATCGAGGAGGGCTTGGGAACACTTAGAATTGCTTTGAGGGTTTTGAAATGCCTTAGGAAACTCAGAGAGTGTCAATTGTATTGAATCTCACTTGAATTGAAGGAGTATACCCCTCAATTACCTTGGATGAATGGATGGGAATGGCTCCCAAAAATCTATCAATTGTCCACCGTTAGAGTGCTGGAGGGATCACCATCAGCTCCACATAGCTCACCCTGGTTGGAGGTAGTGATGGCAGGAGTCTTAAGGCTTGATATGGGGAGATTGTGTGCTGTTGGTTCTTTGCCTTTGCCCATGAGGTTCGACCAAGAGAGGGAATAGCTTGGCTTGAGTATCTTGGTCCATGGCAAGAGCTAGGGGTGTAGAGTGGGCTAAGGTATGTTAGGAATGCCTCATTTGGCACTTTGATGGCTGCCTTGGAGATAGCAAAGTGGATTGTGCCACTTAAGGCAAGAATCTAATGCAAAGAGGGGTGTCCATTGGTTAATCCCTTTAGAATGGGTCCCACATGGACTTGGGCTTATTTTTGGTTAACCTAGGGTTCATTTGGATCAGGTTAGGTTACCAAGGCTCCACAAGGTGGTTTTGGGTAATTTGGCTTCATATGATTAAAATAGGCTCATTTGGTTTAAGTTAGGTTGGGTTGACCAATTAGTCAAATTGGGTCAAAAAAAGACTTGGGGTTAGGTTGATATGATAACTTGGGATGTTTTCGTTCAAGTGATTTTGATTAATTTGTCTTAGATTTGAATTTGACTCATTTAGATTCAAATGGGTCAAATGGGGCAAGTTGACCAATTTGACCAATTTGACCAATTTGACCAAATTGGGTTGGGTTAGGTATTGAGTCAAGTTCAATTAGTTGATTGAAAATGATTGTAGACTTTAGTTTGGTTTAATTTAGATTTAATTTGGATTTTATCCAATTTGACTCTTTAGGTCAATTTGGGCTAGGTTGGGTCAAGTTGACCAATTAGTCATCTTGGGCTCAATCATGGCTTTGACCAAGTTCAACAATTGATTTGGAATGAACTTGAGCTATTAGTTGCAATCAATTTGGATTAAATCTTGATTTGACCCATTTTAGCATTTTAAGCTAATTTAGGTCAACTTGGGTCAAATGACTAATTAGGCTTAGTTTGGCTCAAGTGAAGGTCTGGTCATGTTCAATCATTGATTATGAGTGGGTTTGAATTAATGGTTTTAATCAATTTGGCATATGGTGGATTTTGGCTAGTTTGGGTTTCATTTGGGCTAAATGTTGACTTAGTCAAAGGCTAGGTTTGACTTGGTTTGACCTAATTCAATGTAGTTGATTATCCTAAGATGATTGTTGGTTATATTGTGAGGTTTAGGTGGGCTTAGTTCAATCCAATTTCAGTTGGATTGGAACTTGGCTCAAGAAGGTCTTTTAGGTCACTTTGGGTCAAGTGAACCTAAATGGGTCAATTGGCTTGATCATGGCTTGATTAAAGTTTAGTTGAACTCATATATAAGCCTAGGATTGAAATATAAATCCAATTACGATTGGTTTGGAGCTAAATGTGTTTTGGTTCATATGACAATATAGGCTTGACTTGGGTTTGTTTGGGTTTGGTTTTACAATTGTGGTTTATGCTTATATTTGGGTCAATAATTATAGGAATGATTGAATCATGGAGAAATCCATGAGTTTTAAGTTGATTTGGATATCATTTAGCCAAGTTCAAGAATTTGGCTAAAAGGGCTAAAATTAGGAGTTTGATTTGATTTGGGTTTGGTCATTTGAATTTATATTTCATTTATATTTGTGAATATAAATGAAGATATAAATGGGTTATGGGAAAAATCACTTGAGTTTGGAGTGACTTGGAAGCAAATTTGACCAAATCCAAGGATGTAGGTCAGAAAGGCTAACTTAGATTTTGAATTGGTTTGATTTATTTTGATTTTGTTTGAGGGGTTTGAACCTGGATTTCATTTATATTTGTAAATATAAATGAAGGAATGATTAATTTATAAAGAAATCAACCAAGTTTGAGTTAGTTTGAAGGAGTTTTGACTAAGCCTATGAAGGTGGTTCATATGGCTTAGGAAGAGATTTTGGAATTTGGACTTAATCATAGGTTTCAATCATTTGAAGTTAATTTGGAATTTAGAATCTTGGATTGGGATTTGATTTGATATTGAATTTGATAATTTAGAAAATCAATTGGATTGGGGTTGATTTGCATTTCATTAAGGCTAAGCCCATAAGGTAAAATCAAAGGGCTCAGGAAGGGAATTAGAATTTGAATTTAATGATGGATTTTAATCATTGAATTTGAAATTAATTTGGAATTTACATTAAAATTTGATTTGAGATTGAATTTGATAATTGAGAAAATTAATTGGATTGGGGATGATTAGAATTTGGTTAAGGCTAAGTCCATAAGATAAAATCAAAGAGCTTAGGAAGGGATTTGGAATTGAATTTAATAATGGATTTCAATCATTTGATAGTTAGATTTGTGTTTGGAATTTGAATTTGAATTTGAGGCTTTGTTTGAAAGAAAGAAGCAAGGACTGAGTTTAGGCTATAGGGTAGGCAAGTCCTCCTAAATCCCTAAGGCACAACCTATTCCTATGGCTAACTCTTCTAAGTATCTAGGGTTCGGTTAAGTATTTAGCTAATCACTAGATGTGTCTTAAGACTAAGAAACTCTTAGTGTCTATAAAAGTCCTAGATCCATGATGAGGAAGTTGAGTGCTCACTCCAAAAGTGAGGTCAACATACATATAAGATAAAATTAGTACAAGTGAATTCCCGCCTAAGGCGGTGGTGGTATGCTTATGAGCTAGTATATATCTGTCGGTTGATCAGGGCAAGTTGCCCATCGTCGAATGATTATGCAAGTATTAATGGGGCTGAGGAGAGTAGTCACCTTATTCCTTCAAGTAGTCTCTTATTACCTGAGAGTTGATTTATGCATCATTCTCTTAGTTGTTATTCTCTAAGTCCTTGGCTCACAAGATTGAGTTTACCTCACCTTATTAGACACACCTTCTTATGAGTATACATATTCTTGATTGTCGAGTACCCTTAGGCTAGTATGCTTGCCTAAATGAATATACTCATCAGGTCATTTGGGCCTACCTGCCACTTTGGGTATATATTTAGTTCTCCAATTCTTGTACTCCTTGTAGAGGTGTTGACCTCATTTTTGGATGAGGTTAACATCATCTCTAATTAGGACACCTAATCTTAGATTAAGAGTCTCTTGATTAAGTACTTAGGACACTATGTTTAGTGACCTAATGAATTCTCTTAGGATTTGACTTAACCCAATAGGATTAGGTAGACCCAAACCAAACTCAAATATTAGTAAATGATAAAATCAAATATATTCAAATTGAAAACCTAAATCAAATTGAGCTGAGATTAAGGAAAATTGGGTTAATAATCCAATTATCCTATTTAAGTTTAAAATTAATCAAATGCAAAGAAATTCAAATGAAATCAAAATAAACTCAAATCAAATCAAATAAAAGGCATAAAATCATTACATGAATATGAATGAAGTCAAATCCAAATTAAAGTCAACCATTAAACATAGGGTTCACTTATGTGAGTCCCACCAAATCAAAGGTCAACCCACCATAATTTGACCAAATTGAATCATTTTAAAGGCCTAAAATCATTAAGTAAACATGCTTAAATATGAATCAAATGAATCTAAAACTAATAAGGCCTTAAATGGGCTAATTAGATCATTTGATCGAAATGAGCCTAAATGGACCTTGTTGGATTCAAACTCAAATTGTAAAAAATAGCTATTAATTGTCTAACATCATTTGGAAATCATCATTTAACATAATTTGACCAATTATAGGATTTTATTTGATCATTTGGTTATTTTGCCCAATTAAATTAGTGTTAACCCATTAATCCTAAATTGAGTCAATGTGGGTTTTAAATTCGAAATAAATAAAATTCATTGATCCAAATCATCCCTAATACTTGGATAAATACAATTATTAATGTAAAATTTTTTTGATTGTTAATATGGTCATTTGGATTCAATTTAAGTTATTTAAGCCAAAATGGGTTAAGTATTGAAACAAACAAACAATAAATTCCAAATCTCATGAAACTAACTATTTGGAAACATTTTAAAAGACTACATAAATATAATTAAGGTATAAATTTAGGATCCATCCATCAAATAGAAGAAACTGACCAAGTAAAAAGGGAAAGATACCTAAGTGACATAAATCAAAGCATTTGAATTCAAACCTAAATTTATCAACTTGGAATGTATCTAAACTCATCCTATGATGGGTTTAGGGTAATTGACATCTAAGATTTAGCAAACCTAAAGGGTTCAAGTCCATCAAAAAAGGGGAATATGCTATGGAGAAAGAGAATAAAGTATGGAGATAAATCCTTTCCCCAATGCATTTTTCTCACCTCCAATCCTCATCCTAGCTATCTTGGATTGACCCCAATCAACTAACCACCCCTTGGAGCTAGCCTCCAAGGGTGGAAATCACTTATGTCAGCCATGGTTGACTTCCCTCTCATTATAGCTCTTGGCCATTCATGGAAAAAGAGATGAAAGCTTTTCTTAAGTTATTTTGAGCCTTCCAAAATGTTCCTCAAGTGAAATGAAGAAGAACACACCTTTCCCCTTATCCCCACACCACTAGCAATCCAGAGTTCAACCATACTCTCCAAAAAATGAGTGAAAATTTGTTTATAGACCAATCCGTGAAGAGGCTATTCGATTCCTTACACCGAGATTCTTGTCACATCACCACAAAGCTTTTTGAATCATCTAAATGACTGGAGATTGCTTCCGATGAGGTGTTGGTTCAAACTGACCACTTTTACATTCAATTTTGGTCCTTTTTGAAATGAACTTGATCTTTAGTGAGATCAAGTCGTATAGATGAGTTCCAAATGCTCTCCGGATGGATTTTCAAATGAAATCAAGTGATTCTACTACCTAGATCATCGAAAATCACTTGAATATAAAGGTCTATGCTCGAGTTTCACTATCGATAAGAAAGACACAATCTCCATTATTTGTTCTTTTTGTTAGGAATGAACGATTAAGATATAGATGAACATTTGATTAAATCCTTTATAGGATTTGCGAGTGAAATCATGATGGTCCAATCAAAGATCAGATGATCATAAATCACCCCGCCTAATCGTTGCATTTTTACCTAGATCCCTATGGATCCAGTTGGTCCCATGGCACTGCGTCGCGTGGCAAATAGTGTCGCATCAATGCCATGTGGCATCGACCATTTAAAATTAAAATTCTCGATTTTATTGATTTTAAAAATTATAAAAAATCCTAAAAACTTCAAAAATTTATGAAAAGTAAATTACTTAGCTAACAAATTACAAATAAAGGTTCTATGGATTTAGCTTAGTGAAGAAAATCCATTAAACCTAAAATCCTAAATTTTTAAATAAAAATAATTAAACTCAAACCATTAATTCAATTAATTTGAAACTTTTGGGGATCTGAAATTAAGGTTAAAACCTATCCTAGATAAATTTTCATGTTTCATTAGAAAGTAAATCAATGTTCATGTAAAATTCAACCTTAAACTATTAATTTATTGAAATTAATTAATAATAAATTAATAAAACATAGAAAATTTAAAAATTAATTTGAATTATCATAATAAATTTTAATCAACCTAAACACATCATTAAAACTCTATAGAATCTAATAAATCGTAAAATGACCAATTTTGCTAATTAGTTGAATTAATTAATTCAAATAATTAATTTGAACTTTAAAAAGTCATAATAAATCAAGAAAATTTTAAAAAATTACAAATAAACCCTCTATGGATTCATGTTGCAAAGAAGAGTTTAAGAAAATTAAAGCCTATAATTAATTCCTTTTAATTTAAGCTTAATTTAGGTTTTACTAAAATAATTCAAACCCTAATTAATCCTAAATTACACATTTATTAGGCTGAATCCTTATGGAACTTAAATTAGGAGAGAACCTAACTTGCCAAAAAATTTTCAAGGTCAAATGATCTGTGAGTTCGAAGTTATTGAATTTCTAATCTCTCGGTCAATATAAATGTAATAAAAAAATCAAAAAATTATAAAAATGATAAAAACCTAAATAATCAATATAAAATATTATTATTAACATGAGAATACTTAAGAAAAATTTTCCAACCCTTTCAAGTCATGGAATTGATTAATTATACACTTAATGTTTAATGAAATAATTAAGAATATAAAATTCAATCAAACCCTAGGTTAATAATTTATTAAAATCATAATGAATCAATTAATAAATTGAATTATAAAATTAATTAATCTATAAATTTCTTACCTAATTATGGAATTAATTAAATCCTTTGAATCTATTTTAGTTAATAAATAACATAATCCTAAATATAAGTGAAAGTAATTAATTATATTAATCAAATTACTTGAAATGGCTTAAATTTAAGTTGGAAGCCTAAATTAGTTCATTTCTTAGGCTTCTAGGTTACGATTAGTAAACAAAACTCTATGTTAATAAATTAGAATAAGTAATGAAACTTTAACACATAATGTTACATAAGATAAATTTGAATAAGAAATTAGATACCATAAGATAATGAAGTTCTTAAATGATAAAATCAAGACTTCCTCAAGATTGATTAAAAATAATTGTATTAACTTATTTAAATTCATATACATAAACATTAATGAAATGAATGAATGAAATCATCACTTGAAATTAATTAAGCTAACTTATCCAAATTCACCAACATAACATAATGAAATGAATAAATAAATCTAAATGATAAATTAAGAATACATAAATGAATAGATCATGAAATTGAAACATAACAGATGGCTTAAAGGATGAAATCAAAACCAAGTTTGAATTGAGATATCAACTTAAGTAAGCTACTTCATTCAAGCTAATAAACATAAACATAAACATTAATGAAATAAATAAATAAGAACAATCCAAATCAAATAAATAAATAATTAAAAATAAATAAAATCAAATGAACATTTAATTAAATAAAAAGAAGCATAAGATCAAATATGAACTAAAATCAATCTTTAGGAGCTAAAATCAAAAGAGGCTAAGTTATATAAAAATAATAAAAACTAAATAATAATAAATAATTTAATATTAAGATTTAAAGAATTAAATCAAACTTAAAATGAAAACAAAAATCAAATTTAATCATGGTAACATGAACTTTAAGCTAAAATTTAAAGAAGCATTTTGAATCTTAACTAAAGGTAATAAATCAAACCAAAGAAAAATTGATTAAAGTAGAAGAAGTGAAATAGAAATAAAATCCCCAAATCTTATTAACATAAAACTCTAACTTTAAGAGAAAAAGTAAAGCATAAATCAAACTTAACTTGAAATGAATCCAAAAGAGGGTAATTATGATACTTATGATCTTAATTTGACTTTTAGAATGAATCTAAACCTTAAAATGAAGACATCATTTTATTAAGATTTAGGATGTTGTATAAAAGAAGTTTCACTCAAAGTGGAATTTATTTTATTCTTCATTTTTGAAAACTTAAATTCCACTTTAACATGAAATGAAATTAAAAATTGAAATAAAATTTCAAATTAATTAAATCATTTAAACCACCTAATGATATATTAAATAAACCATGAAACATGAAAACTCAAACCTAAAATGCCTAGTATGGTCATACCATACAAATCCATTTTCACAAGCTAGAATATTAAGTCACCGACCCTAGACTTAGGTTAGGTTGTTTTGTATTGTTATGTGAAGTTTTTTTTGGTTTGTAATGTATTATTTTAGACTGGATGGCTAGGATTGTTTGTTTATTAGTCTAGATGTTAGGATGTTTTGTTAGCACAATATTATTTTTTGTAGAGGGCTATGCTAAAAGGGACTATTGTAGTAATATATATATATATATATATATATATATATATATATGTCTTTGTTTGTAGGTATTCTTAAGTCCTTAAGCATAGCCTAGTAGGATAGATGGGCATAGAAAGAAACTAATATTAAGTCAATATGTTTGCAAATATAACTGCTGAAGTACTATTTGTATTTCCAAATGCTTATTTTGTGGGGTTCAAAAATTTATTTCTGAAACTTTAAATCTAATTTGAGCCTAGAATTAGGTTAGGATCTATGAGGTCTAAGAATAGTAGGAGTTGGCCCTACCAGTGCATGGTCTTAGTGGTCCATTATGATGCCTATGGAGGTCCCTTAAGATGGTGAAGATCCTGGAAGAGGACCCAATAGATAAAACTTTTACTTCTAGGCTAAGTTGTGTAAGGCCAGAGCTTGGCTACCCATTTTTATCTTTCTTTTAGGGTGTACAACACTACCCTGCTACATTGGCCTATTCAATTTTAATTTAATTAGTTTGATTTATTTTGGGTGTGCAAAAAATACTTGGTTTTTTAGGTTTATTTTTTGTGGTGAAATGCCTAGAATGTTAGGCTCCTAAGAAAACTAAATTTTTATCCCACACAAATTTAAATAACTTAAACACAAATATAAATAAACTCAAAACCTTATGTTAATCCCTAGGCACAACTTAAAATCAATTAGAAATAATTAGCTTTTGTGCAACATGATAGCATATTGTTCATCCTCCTGGAATTGGGTGCTTCTCTCATTGCACATAACGGGGCCCCTGACCTTTGAGGATGACCACTCTTCTCAAGGAAGTGTGCCTTCTCCTTTTGATTTGGCCCATGATCACTTCTAACTGCATATCATTGTAGGCATAAATTGCATACCCATGACCTTAAATAAATTGAGAGTTAAAAATACATAAAAAATAAAACTTGTTGTAGTAGTTAGGTGTATATCATAGCTAGCATGATCTACAAGATAAGGAGTGGGTTTAGGCTCTTAATCTTTTTCCTAAATACAATAACTCTTCCATCTTCATAACATGAAGATTGAACTCATGGATTTAAAAATCACTTAGGTGGTGTTAGTTGGTAGCCCTTCCAAGTGAGTGATAAGTCCAATAAAGTTAGGGATAGGTTTATTTCCTAAGAGAAATAGCTGACAATTCCTAAAAGTTGAACTAGGTCAAGCCTTTGGCATATGTTAGTAGCACTTATAGACTTAGGTTTTGAGCATCCTTCTAGGAGTAAGTCTTCAACTTTAGGCATTTTGGTAGTCTTGTGTAGAATCTAAGTCCTAGATTTTTAAGAAAATGTAAATTCAAACTCTACTAAATTTAATCTTAAATTTATAAAGCCTAATGGTACGTTAGTTAAAATGCTTACTAGGCATTCTAGATCTATAGGCATTTCCAACTTATTCTCAATTGGTCTCCATAAGAACTATTTCCTTTTGAAAGCATTACCTATTGAATTTCTAAATTATTATCCTCTTAAGATAGTCTTTGAAATCCAGAGAAATAAAAATCTATTTCTTTAATTAAGAGTACTCATAGGAAGAGACCCTTCATTCCTAAGATGTAATTAACTATAGGGGCTTGCCCTTATAGGGAACTATGAAGACTACAACAAAATAAACTCTATTATATGTTTTCATATAGTTCACAGGAAGATCTCTGGTACATCAAAGACCCATCAGCCTTATGAGTCCTTATTAAGTTATTGAATCCATTATAGGGTAATCTGTTTATCTTTTGAGATAATATATTTATCCTTTAATGATGTATTTGATTACCTAAATAAGTACCCACAAGATTTGTGTGGTGTCCAAAAATAAAATATCCAACAAAATGCACCTTACAAAAAAGACGGAAGAATGAACATAATGATTAGCTATAAATTTTTAATGATCTAAAAAAATTGTACAACTATGGAGAGGTCACACTACCCTTGAACTAATTCAAATTTTCAATGCACTGGGGGCTATAAATAATTCATTTTTTCTTCTCTAGCATGCTTATCATTTATTCAACTACTCACTAGGATAACCCTTCTAACTTTTAAGGGCAAGTTTACAAAATTTAATAAAACATAATTGCCATGGATGTTAAGAGGCCTTAGGACAATATTGATTCTTTGATTCTGTGGGCCGGTCTCCACAAAAAGTGAAAGGAAGGAAGAGGTCACTGACATTCTTTTGGCCGTGATGAGCATCTTAGTTTCTCTAATTGTATTAACTGTGACTTTGACCACTTCCTCGAACTTGCAAGGAGAATCTAGCACTCGCAAAACCTAAGTTTAGGTTGCTATGATGAGTGTGCGACCCTCAAATATTCTTAAAGAAGTGGAAAGAGAAGAAAAGGTACCTTTAACTCAACATAAGAAGGTATTGGTGAGCTGAATGGTTAGGCTAACTACCATGAAGGCAGTTGTAGAGGAATGCCTTACTATGGTGAGATTTTCCTATTATTATGTACTATGAGTCTTGGCATCTCTTACTTTTTTTTTCTTTGATCACAATTGAGAATGATTAGCATTCAAGCCTCAACAAAAGATGGCGAGGGGCACTCGCCAGCCTTCAAGTTATTTTCTATGACAATCTAGGTAATATCATAAAATCACTTCACCTTTTCATGGGTGATTTGCATGGCCATTTCCAGTGTATAGAGGAATTCCACTTACTTGATAGGTGGCTTAACTTCTCAAGGGTTGAACTTATAATAAATCCTCTTTTCAAAATTTCTTATTGAGTTTTTAATGAATTACATTCTCATCGACTAGTTGTGACTCTAGCTTTGTCATAAGCTAAATTGATGGCAGTACGTGTGCACATGGTAGAGACTTCATGCCAGTTAGGGGCAAACCATGGAAGTTCACATTGCTGTGACTAGCTTCACCTTTACTAATATTAAAGAAATGATGGCTAGTTTCTTCTCTACTACTCAAAGGATGGTGGCGAGTCCATGAAGAGTGAGTCTACTTGACGACTGATGAATAACATGGAGAAAGAATCGAATATTCACAAACTCCTCTAAGGTGGCCACTCTATAAAGTGAGGTCACACACTTAAGAGAAGCCTTAGACTTGTTCCATCGAGATATAAGTGAGCTGTGATCATAATTAGAGCTAAAATCATAGTGATAATAGTCTTTGGAGGTGGAGTACTAGTGTAACTTTGTAACCATGAGGGCAAAGGAAGTACTGCTTTAGAGCAAGGTCAAGTCACAAAGTACTTCCATTCTTCTTTTTGGTGCAAGCTTTTTATTTAATTATATGTGTAAAAAAGGTAAACTTGCCGAGGACTAGCACTCAAACTCTATACCAGTTGTGTATGAACTCCATAGTCAAAGAGTATTAGCAATGGAAGGACTTTGAGATAACACTGAGTGGGAGAAGTCGAATTCCAAATAATGGAGGACACTTGGCATGCTTGAAAAGTTATGACTTGAAGAATCACTGAGAAAAAAAATACGGAGGTGAATGGTGAGGTACTTCGATCACCATATGGAAAAGAAGCATTATAAGGGTGGCAACTTGATGTAACAACTTAGCAAAGCGCCATAAGAAAACTTTCCCACACTTGGGAAGGACCTTATATTATCAAAAAGAAACTCAGACTTGGTGCATACTAATTGCTGACACACAAAGGACAAGGCGTACTCTGTTATTCGCTTAAAAAACACACTTTATAAACCTCCCCCTCACCCCATCTTTGTTGGATGTTCAAGGAGTTCATTCTTCATGAGGCAGATTTATATACATTCAACCAGGCTTTCCCTAACATTATGTTAGGGTATTCATAATTATTTTCCCTCTTACCATAGCAAGAGAGCACTCTCGATTAAAGTTGAAAATAGACATATCTCTTTAATATGAATCAGTGTGCAGAGGTGTGATGTGAATGACTATCTAAGGAAAATAGGAGGGTAGTCCCAATCAAGATCCCATGGTTCCATCATCCTGGGACTATCGTTATTTCAATCTATCAACATCAGAGGGCTATTAGCCATAATGTCCAGGGAGTCTGATTAATAGCCATTGGTTGCCTCATCTCAAATATCCTAAGTAGACCATAGGTGTTGTGTAGGTGCTTAGTTAGTTAAGGATAAACTAATTTATAAGTTTATCAAATAATTCAATGAAGTTTGCTTTATAAACATATGTAGGACAAACATCCATTGGAATGTCATTGTGGTGTTCACATGGTGAACATATGGATTAGACTTACACCCCTTCAAAATGCCATTAAGGTATTCACATGGTGAACATAAAAGTGCTTAGATTGATTTTTTAAATTATATATATATATACTTTTAGGGTACATCACATTAGCACTATAGATGAAGGGTCACAGTGCTAGGGGCTCAGTGCCATGGCACCAAGAAGTTGGCACTTTAGCGCCTGAATCTCATCACCTCGACACAAGTGAGACAACACCAAGGTGCTAGGTAAGAACATGAGTCTCAAAACTAGAGAGGCCAATGCTTCAGTGTTGCAAACCCAACGCTATAGTATTGAGGTGCCATACAGAATAACATAATTGGGTTAACTATTTGACTAGTGCCAATCCACAAAGAAAGTGGAACTACATGTTTTCATCTAAAAAAATGAAATAAATCAAACATCCTTACTTGAGGTGTCACGATGCTATCACCACATTATAGATTTTAGAAACTCAAGCTGTCCTTGATAACTACCTACTTAAATAATACAACGCCTAGGTGTTGTCGTGATGAATTTTAGTTTTATAAACAAGAAAACTTACCATTTCCACCCCAGCAATGATAACTACCCAAGAGGAAGTGCGGGGAATAGTTATGAAGTAGAAAACCATCCCAATGGTGGGAATGATTGTCTAAAAAATGCCATAAAAAGAGGGAAACTTCCCTACCTACCTTCTTCTTTTTCTCTCTCCCTCTATCCCACTTACCCCATTCTTTCTCCTGGTCTCTTCCACTCTAAATAGTGCTCTTTCCACTTCTACATGAGAGCATTCATTTCATGCACATGATAAGATTTAATCTAACTACCGTTAACTCCAAGTAAAAAATTTTTGGAAATGCCTTTTTTATATAATTTTCTCTCTAAAAGAAAAATTTAAAATATTTTCACGTTCAATCTTAGATTCGATGAGAAATATAGAGGCTTATCTCTGATGACCTCAAATATGGAGTAAAAAAGAATGCCCCTAAGACTAAAATCCCAAAATCTTGAAATCTGAAGGCCTCCATTTTTGAACTTGGTTCTTGCATGAGAAGAAAAACCCTCTCTCCATCGAGCTTAGATTTAGAACAACGGAAGGGGGCATTTGCACTAAATAAATAAAATCACATTGCTAAAATGTTATGCCATAATTTTATAAAAATTGTCAAATTTCTCAGGAATCTATTTAAAAATGAGTTCTCACTCAACTATGCCACAACGCCAAGGTCCAAAGTTGAGGCACTGAGCTCTTTAGAATGAAATCTTTGAAGCTCCATCCTGCATCACCATGATGCTAAGCACTTGGGTTAGTATCTTATTTTTAGCACAACTATGATATATTTTAGCACCACAATGCTATACTCTTGAGTTTAATCTCTTTAAAGTAGCAGCATAGCGCTATTTTTCCTGTACCGAGGTGCTACATCTTAAAATCTATCCGATTATTAAACTTGATTTTGGTGTGATATAAAATCCTCCCTCCATTGATCTTGGATCTCGGCAAGAGAGAAAGGTGCTAATGTACTAAAAATCACAAAATTTAATATTGTTAAGGCGTTATATTGTTAAAATTTTAAAATTTTCATAAACCATTAAATCTTAGGCACTAATAATACATTGCCACTATGCTATGAGTCAAGCTTTGAAGCACTATGCTCTCAAGAAAATTAAGCTTAGGAGTGCATTCCATGACACTAAAGTGCAAATATTCTAGCTTCAAGTTGTTGCTCTCTCGCAAGAAAATTTAAACTGCAATACTAATTGATAGTGCCATGGTGCTAATATTAGCAGGCAATGAACTCTCAAAAAATTAAGCTTTAGGCATCCAATTGATAGCACCAAGGTGCTCATACCATAACACCTAGTGCTGATCTCTCTAACATTAAGCCAAAATCACACGTATAGAGCCGCAACGATACTAATAAAGTGCTGAAGCACTGAGCTATCAAGTTATGATCTTAATCTCTTAGCATAATGGTGTCAAGGTGCTAGCACCTATTGTTATAGAATATTGTTAAAATTTTAAATCTTGGAGTATTTCCATAGAGACAAGCATAAAAGCATAGAAATAACTGAACATCTTTATCAACATAAAAATAATATATTATAATAAGATCTTTATAATAAAAAATATAAAATTAAAAGAGGTAAATATAAAACAAAAAAGGGAGAATACTAATAATCTTAGTTTTTGTCATCCCCTCCTCTTCTTCTTCTTCTGGCTCTGACAGGGTGCTCACATAAAGGTAATATTTAGGTTCACTGGAAAGGAATCTTGACCAAAATGAAAGTCCCATGAATTAGACATATGAACAAGTTAAACTGTTATGTATGAAAAGGGCCATGTGAACCATGTGGTGGTCAAATTTTCTCCTCAATTCTTGCTGCTACCCATTGGTTTCACTAACCCTTTTCCTTAAATCTAAGACTTGTCCTCTAATTTCTTGGAGTTTCTCATTTAAGATCTTGGAGGATTTGGGTGTGGACTGAGGGGACACGTGAACTTTCTCCCACCTCAGTCCTCAAGCTAAATCCTTGAATTACTCTCTTAGTCAGGAGAGTCTTTTGTATAAAGAATTCTTCATCTAACTCCATTTGTGTACATGTCGTAATGCATAGTGCATAAATTAAAGAAGGATGATTGTATGCATCGATAGTACTACCCTTCAGTATATTATAAATAAAAATATAAATAAGCCTCCCTACATCCATAGTGAAAACCAAATATATCATAAAATTTAAAATGACTATCCTTAATCACATCACTAATATTGCTAGTGAGCATTAACTTGATAGAAATGAAATAATTCCAAGCTTTAGCCTCAGTAGTGAGGTTGACAGCAAGAAAATTAATAATTTTATTCTCCCACCATTTCCTCTAGACATTAGAATTCTAATAATGAGAAACAAAGAATTTCATGAAAATTGGGATGATCATTATAATAGAAAAGGTACTAATCATATACTACATCCTATAAATTGTAATATACGTTAATAATACTACTATCAAAACTTACTAATTTTCCTATTATGAAAACTTGATTATTCTAGTGCTCCTTTGCATTGGTGAAGAACTCCAACACCACAGGGATGATGCCAGATATGTTATCGTAGGTCAGTTTCTCACAACCTCGCTTGTTGATGGTTCTCTCCATGTTCCCACTCAAATTAAAAAAATTCCTCTCCGAGATGAGATATTTGTTTAGATAATGTGGTGGTATCTCTCCACTGTCTCTACACTAATGAATTTATTCATGTCACCAATGATTTCCTTTGCTAAAGTATTCTATTAGCATGATTGATTTCCTAAAGAGAAATGAAAGCTGAGAGAGTAGGAGAGCAAGGATTTCCAAAAAGGAACCAAAGATTCAGAATGAAAAATGAGCAGTCTATATTGGTCTTAGCACCATAACATTGCCTTATCAATGCTGAGGTGCTAGCTTATTAGTTTTTAAGATAAAGGAAAAAACATTGTTGTGTTGAACATGTAGCACCGAGGTGCTGGTCAACATATCTAAACAGTCACCATGCTAGTCAAAAAGTGCAATTATTATTATTTATGATAATTAATTTCATAATCAATGTCTTGCAAAAAGTAAGGCTAGACACTGATTAAGCATTGCGATGCTCTAACACAACACCTGCCAACTTTTAAATATGCTGAATCAATCTTTGAATGGCTCTACAATGTTGAACATAGCTCCAAGGCATCGATCAACTGGTCATCCTGATCAAGTATTTCCAATTTCATGTTAACTTAAGAACTATAATGCCAACCTTATAATGTCTAGGTGTCAACCCCTTGGGTTTTTAAGGCAAGAATTCACACTTTATAATGTTATAGTGCGAATTTCTCAATGCTAAGGTTCCATTTTGATAATGTCAAGGTGCTACCATGATTGCTCACATTTTTTTAGTGCCAAAGCACTGCCCACAAAACCACAAATTAATATTTTTCCATGTAAATATAAAAAAATGGCTTTCCAATGGATGTAAGTCCCAATCTACTCAGTCGCCATGTGAACATTCTATAAATCCAACATTCTAAAGAGATATAAGTCCAATCTAATGACTTTCAAATTTATGTAAGTCTGACCCATGCTTGTAATGCAAGCACAACCGAAACCCTATCTAGCATTCTAAAGTTATGTAAGTCCAATCTATTATATTTTTAATTTATATAAGTTTGACCCATGCTTGCAATTCTAGCCTAACCCAAACACTAGATGGCTCTCCAAATGAGATGCAAGTCCAATCTAATTGTTCGCCATGTGAATATCCTAAAAATTTGTTCATCTTCCATGCAAATAATCTACATAAATTTGGAATTTCAAAGAGTTGTAAGTCCAATCTATCCATCTGTAATATGAACAACCCTATAAACCTTGCATTCCAAAGGAATGTGAGTATAATTTATTTATTCACCATGCAATCACCCTGCTGAAATTGTAAGGGTTGTAAGTCCAATTTATATGTTGCCATGCAAATACCTACATTAAAACTCTAGTCTACTCAAGATATCTGGAATAAAGTAACCCATGGTTGTTAGTCATACTCCTTACACATTATAGCTAGCCTTTAGATGTTGGTAGATTAGAATAATATAATCTGAGGATGATAAACTATGGGATCTTGATAAGGACTATTCTTCTATTTCCCTTAAGTAGTTGTACTATTTTTATTTGGATGTTCATAGAGACACTATGCTAATCTTATGGGTTATTGAGATGATAGAATATGACATTTAAAGAGTGATGTAATATCTTAAAAGATAAAAACATCACCTTATAATGGACTTAATCATTTAATAAGGACTCCTAAGATAAATGGGTCTACGTATACTAGATATCTTTCCCCTGCTTTACATGGATGAAGTAAAGTAGGATTTATTTTAAGTTGAATTCTTTAGTTTCCTATGGTGGTAAGCTATCATAGTTAATTACATCCTAAGAATGAGAATTTCTTAAGATTATCTCGATTAAAGTAGCCAACTAATGTCTCCAAAGATTTCAAAGGTTGGTGGTAAAAGGATTGATGATTATTGGAAAATCAAATGGGAAAGTCCAAATGGAAAGAGTTCTTAATGGATTCCAATGGAGGATGAATAAGAAGCACACATGATACTAGGAAGCCTAGTAGGTACTTCAATGTATCTTATAATGAGGCTTTATATGTTTGAGAAAATAAAATAAATTTATTTTTAGTTAAAATTTTTATTAGAATGTTTGGACTAAGATTCCAACAACATAATATTTTGAAAATACTTAAGAGGTGAGGAATTAAAACTATGGAAAAGCAGGAACAGGTATCCATTGAACTTATCTAAAATCTTTAGCATAAGATAAGATCTCAACTTGAATCTACTCGAGGAAGGTGAGATATATTCATTCACTTCCACTAGAGAGAGTGGACCAATCCTGGCTCTTTTAGACTTACAACTGCCAGGAGTGGCTACCAGCTAACACTTTCTATGATTTAAAACCATGCATATGATCTTATGTAAATTCAAGATAATTAGGTTTTTGTTTATTTTGAGGGAATCTAGTGTCCTAAATCACTTTTTAGAAGGATATATCATTATTAGCATGTAAATTATGACTTAGTTTAATGCAATAAAATTTACATATTTTTATTTCATTTTGACTTATTATTTTGGAGTTTGGCTTGAGAAATATTATGCCTAAATGCATGATAAAATTTAATAATGGGCTAAATTAGAGAGAAGAAGTGTTCTCCACTATAAGTGATTTCTCTCACAGGTTAAGCCTGTCTCTTATTGTGTAAGAGTGGAGACCTCCTACTTGCAAGAGTGAAACAATATGCATGCATACTATTATATCATAGAACCGCACAGCTAAGGGGTTACTAAATCTTTAATTTTCTTGATCAAAATCCTAGGCTTTCAAATGAAGTTATTAATTGCTTAAATTTTAGTTAAAGTTGTTAAGTTGGGGTAGAAAATGTAATTTTTTTAAGAGCCTAGCGTATCCAGGCCATATAACAAATAGTTACACTTTAAGAAACCTATAAAAGGTATGCCTAAAGAATAAGAGGTCGATGTGGCCAGGTACTATCATACACCACAGAAAAATAGGGTAGCCAAGATCTACCCTTATATAACCTAGATTACAATTAAATTATAAATATAAATAATGTTACGGGGTCTTCAATTCTTTATCTTCACTTTGCTTTATGGATTTGAGTACCCCAAGCATCTTAGGGCCTCCCAGGTCAAAGCCTTCTAGACATTACTCATTCTAAACTCCATAGCTCTTATCGTAAGCCTATTGCTAAAATAATGTTTTTTTTTATAGAATATTAAATCTAACTACACCTATAAAATAGAAGTTAGCTTAACACAAAAACACACCAAGTAGTTATATTTCGTACATTTGAACTTAGCACCCTACCTACGGTTATCAAGTCCATCTATCATAATGGATTATGCTTAGGGACTTAAGTGGCACCTACAATCAAGAAAGCACTTATAATTTTATTAATATCACATCAACCCCTTAAGCATAATCTCTTATAGGAAAAATTATTAGTCTAATGTTGTCATAACATTTAGACTATGAAAAATAAATTCTAACATCCACTCTAAAATATTATATCACAAAATAAAACAACAATTCACAACTAATAAAACACTAGCCTAACCTAAGACTAGGATCAATGACTTAGTATTCTAATATGGGTGCTAGGCTTAGTGTGGTATGCATTGGTTGGGCTTTGAAATTAAGAGTTTCCTAATGTTTGGATATTCAAGTTCCATATTAAGGGTGGTTATAATTTATGTTCGTAAAATTTATAGTTATTGTCAAACTTAAGCCTTATGTATATTTTTATTTCATATTTACAATCTAAAATTAGAAAGAAGAAGAAGAAGAAGAGGTAACTCCTTTTAATCCCTACCCTTGAATTAATTCTAAGAGGTGAAATTTATAACTTTTAGTTATCTTAATGAAAAATTTATAAATTTAATTAAGACTTATGTTTTGATTCAGCTTAAGAAATTTTATTTAAATATGAATGGCATCTTAGGACTAATAAAGCTAAATTATAATTAAATCAATAATGTCTTCTTAGCTTTATTTTATCACCCATTAATACTTATTATTATTTTCTATTTTTTTATTTTTTTCCTTAATTTAAAAATATATATGTTACATTTTAGTTGATAGACACTCGATGCATGAATAGATCCAAACATATATCATTTTACTATATGATGGATTGATTTTTATATACGAGAACTTAATTATCCCTTATACACACATATACATACATATGTATATCGAATCCTTACAAGTATGTGCCATTGTTGAACAAAGGAATTGATGTATGGGACTACTTAAAGTCTCGTGCTCCCAGTATGTCCATACTATATATTTAATTCATAAACACACATACACATATAGGATGAAATTAAAAAAAATTTTAAAATTATGAAAAAATTATTGAATAATCATGAACATGGAATAAACATGTCATAAAATTTCTAATGCAATTAGGCTGATCATTAAGGATTAATTAAATAAATAGGAAAACCCACAATCATTAATTACTCTCAAAATACCCCAAATCTACTAGGATTTTGATTTATTTAAGAAACTCTTTCCTTATTAAGCACAAGAGTGTTTAATGAAAATTTTAAATGATTTATATTAATTATTATGAATTTTCTAAAATTTGAGTTAAGTATTGATTTAATTAATTAATTAATGGCTTATTAAAGTGATTTTAGAAATTAATTAGAACCATAAATCTTAATTAATTTCTTTGACCACCCTTACTATTCTAATAATTAATTAAACTTGTTTGATTAATTTCATAATTTTCTTAATTTTAAATAACTATTAATTGCATAGAATGGCTAACTAGGGTTTAAAAATTTAGATCTCTTAAATCACTTGGCAAATTAACTTGAGAAAATTATGGGAGGCATATGTCATCTCAAAGATTGATGAAATCAAATAATAAGTCAATTAGCCAAGTAATTATGGTAATTTATTATAATTTAAATTTTAATTAGTTGCTATTCAATGGGCAAAAATTGGGGATTTTATTTTATTTTAATTTTCCTCTATCTTTGCTTTCCAAAATGAGTTATTTGTATTTTTTTAATTTTAAATAATTATTTAATATTTTCAAATTTCTAACAAATTTAATTATATTTTAATCTCTAATTAACCCATTTACATAGTCGGCATTGCACAATGACTAGCATTGCAATACTTTCACGTGGCATGGTGGGATTGATTATTTAAACTGTCTAATGTAGCTGTTGACTCAGTGGTGATGGGTGTGCTTTCATCTCGGCTATTTAATCATAGATTGGACAACATAAATTATTCTCATGATTTAAAAGGATTAAATCAAATAAATCTAATGTGATTAATCATGACCATCTATTCTAATCACTTGAAATGGACGACTGATGATCCCTCATCTACATGCATCCAATGACAGACATTGTTCACCTTTTGCTGCTTGATCCAAGTTTTTTAAAGCTCATTTGACATCAAAGTTGAATGCAAAATGATTGTGGTTGAGTTTTAAAGAGGATCCTATGGTTCAACTGACATGGAACACACATCCCCTTCACAAAGGATCAACAATTCTATAATTTCTTATGATTGGCCAAAAATTACCTCATAAGTGCTAAAAACTAGTAGTCTATCAACTAAGAAAGCTTTGCCTTGAAGAGGTGAAGCCCTGCTACTAAGAAGATCATGAGTTGCCTTCCCATTGATTATCCTCTATAATAAGTGCCACCGTGAAGCTTGCCAAATTTGTTCTTGGAGTGCCTTATAGTGCCTAAATCAGATGTTTCTTGATTTATTTCAACTCACTAGAGTGAGAGGAAGGTGTGGATGAAGTTAATTTAATCTTGGGGGAGTTTTGGTGAGGTTAGATGGAGAGGGTGCTCAAGCTGCTGAGGGCATAGGAAGCTCTAGGAATGCTTAAGGATTGATCATGAGTCTTTAAGGAATGTGTGGGTTTGGTTTGATTGGGAGAGGAGGGGGTATATTTCTCTCCCCAAGTTAACTTAGCCATGGGATTAGTGTAGCCTTTAGTAGTCATCCAGCTGGCATAGGTGGCTGGAGTTTATAGAGGACTAGTGATGTGGAGGTGCTTAAGTGGCTTGAGGAGCTTGGTGGCCTACCATGGGTTGTACACCTCATTTGAGGTGGACCAATGGCTGACAAAGGAGGAGGTCCTCCCCTTGGTCAAGGACTAAACCTAATAGCCTTGGACTAGGTTGGTTCAATGGGCATATGTTGAAAGAGAGCCGAAGGTGGCTGCCAATGGATGGGGGAGGTGGGTAGGCATTCATAACCGAGATTTTTTTTCTTATTTGGAGCCCTTGGTTCAAATGGTTTGAGCCAAATTGGGTTCACCATAGGTTGAGTTCATTTGGACAGGTCAATGTAAACCTAAAGATGGGTCATGCTAGTTTTGGTTGGGTTTAGACTTAGTTTGGTTAGGTTTGGTTCAATTTGACCTATCAAATGAGTTAGGTTGCCCATTTGACCAAATTGGATGAAGTGGCTATTGGATTAAGTTTAAATAATCATTTGGAATGTATTGGTGAACATGATTTGATTGATTTTGAAGTGGATTTAAATTTAGCTCACCTATTTAGGTCAAATGAGTTAAGTTGACCAATTTGGGTTGGATGAGGGTTGAGTTATATTCGATTGATAATTTGAGAATGATTGTAGGCTTCGATTTGGATTTGGATAGGTTTTAGCTCAATTTGATCCTTTAGGAAAAATTGGGACTAAATGGGTCAATTGGGTTGGTTTGACTAAATTGGATTCAATTGATGATTGGGGGTGTTCAATAATCGATTTATAGTTGATTAGAGGTATTAGTTGTAATCAATTTAGATTGGAATGAGATTTGGCCCAATTTGGCCCTTTAAGTCAAATTGGGTCAACTTGGGTTAAGTGAATAAATTGGCTTGGTTAGGCTTAATGATGATCAACAATCATTTTGGAAGAGTTGAATGGGTTGATTTAGTCAAACTGAAGTTGATTCAAGTTTTTATTCAATTTGGTCTTTTAGGCCAAAATAGGCCAAATGAACCAATTGGTTTGATTGAGTTCAACTGAGGTTAATTGGACGTTAAGAGATATTCAACAATGGATATAGAGTTGATTGAAAGCTTTGATTACAATCAATGTAAGTTGGATTGAATTTGACTTATTTGAACCCATTAGGTCAAATGGTCTAGGTTAGGTTAATTAGACTAATTGATGGAATTAAATGAGTTGGGTTGGATTGAAATGTTTAATTGAGTGCTCAAAATGATCATGAGGTTTGGATTGATTCCAATTAGCTTAAATCAAGTTGAATTGGATTTTGGCCCTATGGGATTCAAATGTGTCAACTTGGGTCAAGGGATAACTTGACTCGCTTTAGTTCAATGGATTTGCAATTAGGATTTAATCAAGTTCAATTAAGATTAGAATGAGTTAGGATGAATTTGATTGTATTTGGATTGAGTTAATTTTGGGTTTTGCCTTCTTAAGCCCAAAATGGGCTAGGTTTGATCAACTTGACCACTTATCCAAATTGATCATAATAAATCAAACTTGGTTTAGGATTAATTGATCCTGATTAAGATTTGATTTGTGGTCAAATGGTTTGACCTTGAATGGTTAGTTCACTATTTGGTTTAATTAGGTTTAGGGTAGGTGGGCCCTACCCACTTAGGTTATAATATAACCCTAGGGTTGAGTCCTATGAGTCTATAGGCTTAGGCTTAGTGTTCTCCTAACCACTAAAATTGCCTTAAGTCTGGGAATACCTTAATGCTTAGATAGATCCTTAGTCTAAAGAAGAGGTGGTTAACCTCACTCCAAAAGTAAAGTCAATAACATTCATCTATACTATACACACACCATTAGCAACAATTCATCTTAAAAGATATGTTTGTTTTCAACCTTAATCATAGTGCACTCTTGCTATGGTAAGAGGGGTAATTTACTATGAAGACTTGAATTCATAAGTAGTAGAACCTAGGTCTAAATAAACTCTAACATACTGTTAGGAGAAATTTGGCTGAATATATATCAATCTACCTGATGAAAAACATACTTCTACCCATCCTGATAAAGATGGTAGAGAGTTTCTAAAAGGATATTTTTTTTAGCAATCAAGTTTCTGGCAACTCTGTTGGGGATTACTACTCTCTCCATCTCTGGTTGTAAAATTTAAAATATATGATGTCATCATAGACTTAAATATAAGGTTATATTCATTTAAAAGTTTAGGTTCCAAAATTCTAGTAGAACTTGACTTTAGATCTATGGCTAGGTTTTAAATCTTCCATGAAAAAATTGACAAATATGATGACTATTAAGCTATGAGAGGGGTCAACCATTAGATTCCCTTAAGTTCTAATCAATGTTGGCTCTGTTGGAGCTACTCTCTAGTTCAGAATGATTTTTGAGTTCATTTAGTTCCTACTTGTTGGACTTATAGTACAACCTATCATTGTGGGTATTAAAATGACAAATGCATTCAATTAAGGAAAGAGGTTGAATGTGATCATTCATAATGAGACTAAGCTAAAGTATTTACCTCAAAGAGGGCTTCTATTTTAGATAGGAAAAGGTAATGCTGACAATGCCACCAAGGATAAGATGGCCGTCATGCCAAAAT
The DNA here is from genome assembly GCA_021442155.1 of Cymbidium sinense. Classification (NCBI taxonomy): domain Eukaryota; kingdom Viridiplantae; phylum Streptophyta; class Magnoliopsida; order Asparagales; family Orchidaceae; genus Cymbidium; species Cymbidium sinense. Next base: position 40,729,189 of record CM038224.1, read on the forward strand.
TAAAATCTATCATTATCAATCCACTTAGCAGTGCATAGAGGAGCATATTATCCCACAAAATATTAGTTTTTCTCAAGGCAAGCATGATCATGAAGCATCTTTCTTGGGTACTAAGATTTTCAAAAGAGGTAGAAGAAAGTATAATGCTTGTTGTAGAACTATCAAATTGTCTGTATAAACTGAACAACAACATGAATCACTAGTGGAAGTGAATATACCCACCAATAATAATTTTGAACTACTCAGGTTGGTCAAAAGAAATAGATCAGAGGGAACTATCAAGAAGTCTTTCTGAGTTAAGTATTTTTAGCATATTTCACAAGCACAATCAAAGAAGAAAGAGACTATTTCATCCAAAATCTATAAATTTTTGAAGGTTGTTAAAAATAGAAATCTTCAAAGAAGAATTAAGAAGCTAGTGAGCTATATCATTGACTCTATAAATTTTACTCTAACAGATATGATAATATTTAAAATTACCATGCCCATCTTGGGCAAAATTCAGAACCCAAGAGACGCAATGAGCCCTTAAGTATAAGGGTAGTTATTGGAATGTCCCAACAACCCCATGAAAAATGCAATATAATTCATCTAATGAACACCGGGGTGTGACATATAGGATGCATTCCTAGAGATCCATTACTGGAAGGTCCTAATCAATTTGGGTACCTAAAGAGTCCCAAGTCATTAAAGATGAGACAATGCAACATGTACTAGCTCCACCAGAAGATAAAGGAACTGAATCTCCTATCATCAACTTGAAAATGATGGTCTAAAAAGAGTCAGCTAGTGGATGATGAGAGAGATAATCAACTATTCTAGGAGGATGAGGACTTCCCAATCAATGAAGAGCAACCAATTCCAATCTTTTGAAATAATGAAGACATTATATGGATGTTGAAGTTGTTTGCATGGTTGATACACATTTATAAAACATTAATGTGGCACCCGAACAAAAAAAATGTGGAAGGATATCAGGAGAACCCAAATCATCAAGAACTTGGAGGAGGTGAAGCTCATGTAGAAGTTGAACTAAAAAGCTAACCGACATTGAAACAAGGATCAAATGACAAATGGATTCTCAACTCCAACAGAGAGATCAAGAAATTAGCCAGCTCAACAACCACTTCAATGAAATGAATAAGCTGATGAAAGAACTATTTGGTCAACTTTACTCATAGCAGTTATAACCATAGTCAGTAAGTACCTCCACAAAATTCTCTGAGGATAATCAATCTAATAGCTAAAACTGGGGGCATGCAAAATGCTACACCCAACTTGCCAATAATTTTAACACAAAGACAAGAAGCCCTAGGAGAGGTTACATTAAATTCCCATCAAGAGTTCTGTTATCACCTAATCTCAAGTAGAAGATCTCATCATCTAGAAAGTCGAAGAAAACTTTGCTTTAAAAGCCACTGAACAATTAGGTGGAAAAGGCCACCATCTAGGCCAAATACAACCAAATACACTATCCTAAAAGGTATGTTGTGCCCAAATTTAACATCTTTATAGGCATAAAAAATCCTTAATAACATTTAGCCCAATTCAAAGCTATGTGTAGAAATATTAGAGGGAATGATGCTTTAGTGCTACAATAATTTGTTAGCAATCTTACTAATATGGTTTTCAAATGCTATGCTGAGTTACCCAACAACTCAGTAAAAGATTTTGTTAAGAGATTTGCAAGAGCAACTAAGAAATTAACGATAGCGGATGTCTCCTTAGAAAAGAAAAGAAACACACAAAAGGGTTACAATAGAAGAAATTGAGCATGAAATGTGATAAATAGCTCTTAGAAAAGCATGTAGTAGAACTCCTCATGGGGAAGATTGAAGATAAAATGGCCTCATATATGGCTTTGGCATCGATTAATATGTTCTAGTATATAAATGGAACCCCTAGGATAAAAAATCTTCATTCTAAGGCCTTCATCCTCTCACATGTTTTGGCATCTTAGCTTTTCCTCAGTCTTAGATCAGTAAACATGCAGCTCAAGACAATCTAAAAGTGTAAGAAGAGGGAATCATGTAGTGGCCCTTATAGATTTATCAATGTAGACGTTGAGGTAAGGTACTTACATGCCTTAAGCAAGCACCTCATACCGAAGAGAAGCTTTTAGACTCTAGGTGGCAGAGTGGAGAGGATTATTAATGAGGGAGGTTGGGAAAAGCTAGGCTTATGATATCACAGCTTACATTTCTCCTATGGCGAGTGAGTTCTTTACTAATGTGAAGGATCATTAGGACAACCAAGTTCATGTATGAGTGAAATGAGTACATTTTGATAATGCTTCCATTAAAGCATATTATAATTTACAAAAATTTTCATTTAATTAGAATCTTTCCTACAACTATAATCATCTTGATTTTTAATGAAATCTTTAGTTTTATCATCATTAGAAATTTAAATGTGTAGTGGAAATAATAGAAGAAAAAGATTATTAATTTTCATATCACCCGCATAACAACTGAGACTAAAGTTTGGCATTATTTTAGTTCTACCAAGTTGATGCCCAATGATAATATCAACCAGGTAATTAAAGATATAGCCATTTAGAATCATGTAATTCAAAAGGGATTTACTATATATGTAAGAAAGAAAAATTTATAATTCAATTTGTATTATGCTTAAAGGGGGAACTACCCTAGGATACGATCACTACTCTCTCATTTATTCTATATGTGTTGCAACTTGTGCATCCGGGGACTTGGATGAAGATGTCCTTATACAAAGGGCTCTTCTAATGAAAAGAGCATTTGAAGGGTTTGGATCAAGAATGGAAGTAGGAGAGAGTTCATGCAAACTAAATCCAGATCCAAATCCTCCAAGATGTTAACTGGGAAACTCTAAGATATTAGAGGAGAAGTCTCAGAATTAAAGAAAATGGTGGAAAAAAGTAGTCGGTGGAAGTAGGAACTGAGAAAGAAATTTGATTATCATATGGGTCAATAGTAGTAGTAGTTTTCATACATGAATGAGTTCAACTCAACACTCATTCAAAGATTTGAAAATTGCACCTAAAACACTGGCCAAATATAGTTCCTTTTCTTACAACTTACTAGCAACATTATGATAACACCTCGAAGGAAACTTTTAGGGTAGTTTCTCATTTTTTTATTTTATTTATAAAATTTTGTAATAAATTTTATTTTATAATAAAAGTACTTTCATTTCATATTTGTATTTTGTCATTATAATTATTGTTTGACTACTCTGGGATTTAAAATTAGAATTTCATCGAACAATAAGATTTAATGCAAAATTGATGACTTTGAGAAGTTAGCACCTCAACACTATTTGGTTAGCATTGTGGTGCTATAAATGGAACTAACCCATAAAGTTAGAGAGATCAGCATTATGATGCTACATGGATAGTGTTGTAGCATTGTGGGTGGACATTTTTTATTCTTACAATTCAAAAATGTGGCACTATGGTGCCCATCTTATAGTGCCACAACACCAAATGATCAGTGCCTTGGCATTATGTGAAGGAACTTAGGGTTAAGAAAATATATAAGGCAGTGTTTAAATGCTACAAAGTCAATAATTTTACGACACTGTATATTTAAAATTTTTTGACTCTAAAACCTGAGAAGGTGGCCATGTGGCACCAAGATTTAGTTGTGGTGATGTGTAAGGTACATTTTGCTTCTAGAATCTGAGAGGGCATCACCGGGACACCAAGATTTAACACTGCGATGCTTTACATAGTGCCTCAGCTTAATTAACTAGCACTATGGCTCTATGAAGTGCAGCGCTAAGGCTCAAAATCTAGAGAACTTAGTACATGGGGTTGTATATTATAGGTGCAATGGCACAAGTCAAAAGATTCCATTCTAGGGAAATTTTATTATATGATTTGATGCTTTTTTTTAAAAAAATTGGTAGCGTGATGACTTAGCAATGCTAGTTTTCAAAATGTATTAGTGCAAAAATGCACTCTTCTTCTTTATTATGGATCCAAGATCTATGGAGGAAGGAATTTGCATCTCATGTTGGAACCAAGTTCAGCAATGAAGGTATTGGACTTTTAACTTTAAATTTTAGTGAGTTGGGATTTGATTTAATCTTTATTTTGGTAGCATTTCAATCTAGCAATGCATAAAATCTCATATTTAACATGATTGTGTTCTCTCTTGCTTCAAATCTGAGATCAATGGAGGGTGGATCTTCATTTCACACCAAATCTAAGATTAATGGTGAAATTATTCAAAATTATTCTTATAAGAGAGAAAACATGTAAATGAAGCATTTCATTTAGAGTTTTACATGAAATCCTATCTTGTGCGAGATGAAGAGCATGCAATGGAGGGGAACTTGTAGTAGAATCCACAACATAGAGAGAGGGAAGAGTAGTCGCTAGCAAGGCCATACGAAGAAGGAAAAGAAGAAGATCAACTCTCCTCTTCTTATTGGAGTTGGATCTCAACTATTCCCATTCTTCCTTTGAGAAATTATCGAGAATAGGTAGTGGTGAGAGTTATTGGTGTTTTTTGAGCCCTTTAAACTTTGAGGATCTCAACCAATGCTTAGGCGCTAGGTTTACGGTGGCTAGGTGCTGGAGTCAGGATGTTCCTTTTTTAATTATTATGAGACAGTGCCTAAGTGCTAGGTTAGTGATGCCGTGGCGCTGGAGTTGGGAATTATTTATTATTTATTATATTTTTTTTTGGTTGAAAATTTTTCCCCAATGAATGTGTCATGCCGATTGGACATGGTTCATTCATTACTTTCTTATTGGACTATTAGTGATTATATGCATTACTATAAATATGGAGTGAGAATATAGTATTTGAGAAGTCTCTGATCATAATATTCATATTTCATGTAATATTAAAGAGACAACTGTATAAAAGAAATTTTAGCTACAAGTAATTAGTCTAAATTCCTCTAATATGGACAGAAGTTGTATAAGTTTTATAAGCTATAGTAGATTGTCTCTCCCAAGCATCATGGAGATGCTGCAAGGTGACTTCATGGTCATGGACTAGAGAAAGAGTCTACTTAAGTTCAAACTTCTAGGTGCCCATCTGGGAACAATATTCTTTTATTGTTATAATAGACTATCTCCCCGTAGATCTTGTCTCCATTAGGTATTGTCTCCTTTGCTGTAACTCTCTTAATTCAGCAAATAAATCAAGAAGCTCAATCTGTGCTCTAAAAAGTTCTCTTTGGTATGATGTCAAGGCATTGAGGCTATGCTCAAGATCTTGACAAACTAGGGATACTTAATGTGAAGTAATGCTAAGAAAAGTTTCTTCAGTAGTGAGTGTATCTAACAAAACTTTATGATAAGTACTATGTAAGAGAATATGCCAAACTCAACATCTTTGCAAATGGACTCCCAAAGCTATAGCTCTCATACTTTAAGACCTAAGATAGCAACATAATCTAATAGAGTTCACTTCCATATAGAAGCTAGAAGTTTCAATAGGAATTGTAAGTCAATACTCATAAGCAAGTGACATAGTGTTGTCACTATATAGTATAAACTCTTTAAAGAGCCACAATGTAGTGAAACTAAAGGCCTAGAGGGTATCCTAGAGATGAAGCATAAGATCTCCAGACTAGATAATTTCCTTTAAGCTATATATCTCAAACTAACAATGGGGTGGCTCAACAATGGAGTTAACATTTGAGGAGTCATTCTAGGTAGCACTCACCCTCACCCAAGTTGAATCTAATAGGAGTAGCTCATGATTAGTTATCAAAGTGCTAGATTCTTCTATATATAGATTCTCCTAGTATGTACATGGTCACCACTGACAAGCTTAGTAGAAATATGGAAGCCACACTAGCATCTATCGATAACACGAAGGTGACGTCTCTCACTATCTGTCCTACTGGTGGCTCAATCTTTATTAGTAGAGTGGGTAGAGTTAGCTGTCCTTACTACTCTCATACCATAACTATCTAGTAGAGGGCTATGAATATCACTATCACTTCGCTCATGAATAGGTGAAGTTTCACATCATTGCTTCTATTGTTGTCCTCCCCATCTGATGATTGCATGTTGAAGGAAATGCAAGTGTTGCGGCTTAGTTTTCCCAAGTTTATGACTATGTATGCAGAAGCCCAACTCCAAGAAGGAAGAGAAAGTATGGTAGATCTATAGTAACCACAAGTGACTAACTCCTATGTTAGCCTTCTGCGGAACCATACAAAAACTAGAATCAATCCTTAGGCAAAGCAAGAAATATAGAATTACTGCTTAATGATCAAATAGTTGGAGCATCCCTAAAGAATGAGTATATGCTATATCCAATATCTATGGTAGTCCATATACAGGCATAGCCTGAGTGAAGCCATATTGCTTAGCCACTCTATTGGGATTGTATCCCTCTAATATCAGACTCATAATGGTGATAGAAAAGCCAAGCAGGTCTTAGCTTGATGAGATATTCTACAATAAATCTATATCCTGACTTGGATAATAAGGGTGTACCTCTGTCAGTAAAGGAATCCACAAATATATGTCCCAAAATTGAGTAGGTAAGCTATGAAAGGTTGATATATGAATAATTTGAAAATGATCCATCATGCATGATGGAGCAAACATGAAAGTCTAGATCTAATCTCTATCCAAAGAAATCATGGCTCCACTCAATCATGTAATATGAGGAAAATGTTGTTCTATGAGGTAAGGAGGTGTCTCAAGGTACTTAAAAACTCCAAAAATATGGCTTCAATCCATCCATGTAAGTAATGCTGAGGAACCTCTATGTCATAGCATCATGAGTCAGCCATGGCACTTATGATGCCTTGTTCATGGTAGAAGTAAGCTAAGGCTACAGGTGCTAGTGTAATCTTATCACCATGAGCAAGTAAACTAGCATTTAAAAGAGTGGACTAATGAAAGAGTTGGGTGTGACTTGAGAAGATAAAATAGCATAACCATGTGGTGATGAAAGACACTAAGGATAGCTCATCATCGATGTCTTACGCAAGAATGCATTGGGAACTGTCCCCTCTCTAAGTCTTAAATCTAGTGATGAAAGACTCCTTATATGCATGAGAGCCAATGTTAAAGGGATCATCTAGTCATGCAAATAAGGTGAACGTGCTGCTGGATGGAGGAAGCCCTTAGATCTTATATCAAGATTAATAGTGCCCCATCATCTATATCCTGATTTCTACTCTTTGAATAATCTTTGATTGTAAGGGAGAACATAATGAAGGCTAGATAGATATACATGACTTCCTCTCCTCCGCTGGCCAATCGATCAACTCTTAAAGAGTTCATGATTTGGAGGGATGCACTCATCATAGGGAATGCTTAAAATAGGGAGATCTGCTATATCTTACATATCTATCAAGGTAATTTTCCCATCATGTGGGCCAATCAAACAAGTATTGGTGGTCCTAACCTAATGTTTTTCCATGTCATGGAACCAAGTGAAGGGGAGACGCCTGTAGTCCAAAAGGGATGCATAGACTACATGATATATAACAACTCTCTTGAGAATATCACCATGTAAATGATAGCGTGCCTAATACATGGAGCGATTAATAGCTAATAAGGGTGTACCAAATACTAACTTTAGGTCCCAATCTTCTACCTCACAATGTAATATACAATAACACAAAATTTTCATTACACCTATAGAAAGAGCACTATTTGCGATAGACTAAAGTACATCCTGCTCCCCAAAAAAAATGATCTACAACTCACTCTAAATAAATATCATGACTACACCTTAGCTTTAAATTAATCACCAATATAGAAGGAACATGCCAATGGATGCCATGAATCAAGGAGTGGAATACATCATGATCAAGTAAATGAATCTTTATAAATTTCTCTACCCATCAATGTATCTTGATCCCATAATAAGTAATCCTACAATATTATTGAACAATGCTAATCATGAGCTTCAATAGTTGCCCATATTTGGTCTTTTGTGGACTTAGTGAAAGGCATATCATCTGGTCTTCTCCATGTAAACATTGTAGTAAATCTAGATAATAGAAGCATATTAATCATAAAAAAGCAATAATATATGAATTGTTAGTGAGTTGTGCTTGTAAGCTTTTTTTTTGTCTTTAGACTTTTACAACATTGCCATTTTACATATAATTTTTAGACATTTTTAGACTTGATAGATTTAATTTTGTATTTAGATTTAGTACATTTTAAATGTGTTGAATCTAGAAGTATCTTTAAACTTAGCCCTTTTGGGCATGTTGGGTGTGTTTAAACTTAGATATGGTCCCATTGGATATATTAGATCTTTGTTTGTATTTAGTTCTTGTCCATTTTAGACATGATGGATCTAAATTAGGTTTAGATCTGGTACCTTTGGTTATGATCTATCTAATATCTCTTTGATTGAATAGGGTTTCTCCTTGATAGAGAATTTTCTTTTCTTTGTAACAAATATAAAATTGCCCATTATTGTCAGAGGAATTTTCCTTTGAGTTGGAAATATTCTTCTCAAACTCAGATGTTAATAATATTTTATCATTTCAGATGATAGATTTAGATTCAATTTTGACTCTTTTGTTTATAAGGCACAATATCTTTAAAATTTGTGTATAATATCTTTTGAGATATTGTCCATTTATAGGAGGAATATGCCTTACACCTTTTGCATCAAAGAGTTGATAATCTCCCCTTCCATATACTTTTTGATAATGTAATGTCCTTCCTAATTTTCAAACTTTCCATAATTTGATGATGAGAATGATAAGCTTTACATGCACCAGCACTTGTTCACATATTTTGAAGCTTCTTGGATGAACCATACAATCATGAGTTTAGTTATCCTTGCTCTATACATTTATAGGTTTTATTGAGCCTGTAGATGAAGTTCATCAAGAGCTTCAAGTTCTTTGAGTTATACTCAAACATTCTCCTCCATGGTAAGTATGTTTTGGACATCAAAACATAGTGAAGGAAATTCCACTTTCAGAGGAAGTATGGACTCTACCCCGAAGACCAACGAGAATAACATGGCCTACATGACTATTTTATATGTGGTGAGATATGCCCACAAGGCATCCATTAACTTATCATACCATTCTCTTTTTTGAGAGAGAATTTTCTTGAAGAATTTGATCAATGTTATGTTGAATGGCTCTACAAGACCATTAGCTTTTGGATTATATATTGAAGAATTTCACTATTGACCTCATTTTTGGATGAGGCTAACATCATTTCTAAAACTTATAATTAGAACACATGATCCTAGATTAGGAGCCTCCTAATTAGACATTTAGGATACTGCACCTAGTGACCTAGTGCATCCTTCTTGTGTTTAATCTAACCTAATGGGATTAGGTAGACTCAACCAAAACTAAAACATAAATAAAGAATTAAATCAAACACATTCCACTTTTTGAATCCAATTGAGTTTAAAGCAAGGTGATTAAGGTGCTTAACCTAATTACCATAATTATGCTCAAAATTAATTAAATTCAAAGAAATCCAAATAAATTGAAATAAATTCAAATAAAATAAAATCAAATAAAAGAAAACTAAAGCCTAATGAAAGTCAAAGATGTTGATCGTTTTACAAGGAGTTAACTTATGATGGTTCCATAAAGTCAATGGTTAACCCGCTAAAATTTGATCGAAAATAATTATTCTAAAAACTCCAAATGATAACATAAACATGTTTAAATAATAATTAAATGATTATAAATCCAATAAGGTTTCTAATAGCCTAGTTAGACCATTTGATCTAAATGTGCCTAAATGGACCTTATTGAATCCAAATCCAAACAAATTAAAATCAACACAAATTGATTGTCCAAAATTATATGAAAATCATAATTAAACACAATCCAACCAATCATTGGGTATAGTTTGACAAATTTGATCATTTGTCCCAAATTAATCCAACTTAACCCATTAAGCTCAATTTAGGTCGAATGGGTTAAAATTGAAATCAATTCTAAATCAAATGAAATTAATCACTATAAATCATCTCACACATAATATTAAACATGATTGGAGTCCAAACATAATTTAATTTAGCCAAATTAGTCATTTGATGCAATTGAAGTCAACTTAACCCATTTAAGTCTAAATGGATCAAGTTGAAATAAAATCAAAATAAATTTAAAATCCAAGGAAATTAAAAAATTCATAACATTATAAAACATAAAATAAATATAATTGAACCTAAATTAAACTTTATAAAAGGCCATTCAAACTAAAGAAATCAACTTGAACTAATTAGGTCCAAGAGCTAAACGTAGCTCAAATCATATCAAACCTCACATGGCATGGGGAAATTGAACCTCAAATTATCTATCAGAGAATAAATAATGATTTTAATGAAAATAAAAATTAATTAATTAAAAAAACATAATTAAATTAATTTAAATCAATTCAAGCCCAATTGAATCTAACATGTACATTTGGACTCAAACCCAAGAAAATGATTATGATATGCATCTAAACCCATCCTAAAATGAGTTTAGAGTGATTGGCAGCCAAAATTAAAAAAAAAATTGAGAAGATCTAAATCCATCCAAAAGGAGGAATATGCTATGGAAAGGACGGAGGAAGCATGAAGACAAACTATGGTGTTTTAATTTGGAGCTGTAGGTACACCACGCAGATTTTAGGGGTTACTTATTGAAGTGATTGGGTGAGGCATTGAGCTATGATGAACCATCTCAAAAGATGGGAAACATCACCCTTTAGTGGACCTAATCACCTAATAAGGACTCCTAAGAGAGATGAGTCTACATATATACCATAGATCTTTCCTCTGCTTTACATGGAGAAGTAGATCAAAGTTTATTTTATGTTGGGTTCTTTAGTTCCTATGGAAGCAAGCTTCCATAGTTAATTATGTCTTAAGAGATGAGAATTTTTTAAGAACCCTATTGATTAAACTAGTCAATAAGTATCTCCAAAGATCTCAAAGCTAAACTATCAAAGGATTAGGTATTTATGGAAATCAAAGGAGAGAGTTTGAATGGGAAGACATATATATGGACTCCAAAGAAGGATAAGTAGGGATAATCCATGATAGTAGAAAGTCTAGTGAGTGCTCCAATCTATCTTATAGTGAGGCTTTACATATTTAAAAGAGAAAATTTAATTTTTGTTTAAGTTAGAAGCTTTATTAGAATGTTAGGGCTTATAGTCTAACAATACAAGATTATGGAAATGCTTAAGAGGTGAGGACTTATACTTATAGCCCAAAAAAAATAATTAGCCTTAGAACCTAAATCTAAGATGCTTTAGCATAAGTTAAAAGCACAGCCTAACTCTAATAAAAAAATAGTACATAATGGTTTACCTCCACAAGAGAGGATAGATCCATCCCGACTCTTCTGGGCTTACAACCACCAGGAGTGGCTGCAACTAACACCTCCTATACTTTAAAATATGTATGCTGGTCTTATGTAGATGCAAGATAGCTAGATTATTATTTAATTAGGAAGGAGGCTAAGGTCCAAAACTCACTCCCAAAGGGACTAGATCATGATTGATATGAAAACATGACTTAGACTAATGCAAAAATTTATAATATTTTTTACACCATTTTGACACATTCATTTTGGACTAAATCTTGGGAAAATTATGCTTATATGCATGATGAAATAGAGTTGTGGGATAAATCAGTGAGAGGAGGTGTTCTCTATTACAAGGGATTGCCCTCAAAGGTCAATGATATCTCTTATCATGCAAGAATGAAGACCTTCCCTACTCAAGAGTGACATAATATGATATGCATGGTGTACTAACATGCAACATTTAGCTAAGGGGTTACTAAATCTTTTATTCATCTTGATTATGAAACTAGGCTTTAAGATGAGGTTGTGAGTTATATTAAAATTAGGTTATGAGTTATTTTGTGAGGATAGAAAATTTAATTTTATCCTAAAGAGTCTACTGCATCTAGGGCACACATCAAATCATCACACTTTAAAAAACCTATGAAAAGCATGTCATTTCTAATGCACAAACTAAACACAACAAATCAAACATGTGAATTTTATAAAAGAATAAAAGGCTCGTACAGCTAGGTATCGCTGTACACATCAAAAAAGGAAGAAATTGGATTCCGAGCTCTACCCTTTATACAACCTGGATTATAATTGAAATTTTACAATTACAATGAATGCCATGGGGACCTTCAATCTCTTTTCTTTCTTTATTTCCTTTTGTTCTTTTGGATTGGTTTTACTTCAGGCTTCACAGGGCCTCCCAGGTCTTTGTGTTCAAGCCACTGCTCATCCCAAAGCTCATAGCACTATTCCTAATCCTATTACAAAAATTACATATTTATGGAAAATAAAAGCCAATTACACTTGCAAAATAGATGTTAGCTAAACAAACATACAAGCTAAGCAATTATACTTCACATGTTTGGGTTTAGCACCTTGCACTTGGGTAACCACGCTCACTTGTCCTAAATGGATTATGCTTAGGGGAATAAGTAACCTACAAGCAATAACATTTATATTTACTTATTTTAATAGCGACCCCTTTAGCATAATCTCTTGTAGAAAACATCATTGGGCTATTAACGACCTAACATCGAGTCTATGCATAAACCATCCGAACTTCCAGTCTAAAATATTCCATCATAAAATAAAATATAACACCACAACATACACTGGCCAAACATAAAGGCTAGAATTGGTGACTTAGTATTCGAATATGTGTGCCAAGGTTTAGTATGATAGGTCTTAGTTAGCCTTTAGAAGTACGATTATCTATAATTTAGGATATTTAAGTTAAACATTAGTGGAGGTTTCACTTCAAATCATTGAAAGGATTAGTTAATTTTAATTTACATTTCTTTTATTTCATTTAATGGCTACTTAACTTCTAGTTATTATAAAAAGAAGAAAGAGATTTGACCCCCTTCATCTCTATCCAAAGTTATTTTTTAAAAGTATGTTATTATGACTTTGGTTTCTTTAGTGAATCTTTTATTTAAATAATTTATTAAACCTAAGTTTTCATTAGTCTTAAAAAATCTTATCCAAACATGAAAGGAATCTTACGATTAATAAAATTGAATCCCTATCACTTGGATAACATTCCCCACTTCTCTTCATCATCAATAACATACACATTTCTTTATTTTATTATTCATGATATTTTGTTTAATACACATAATTATACAAACAATTATATTTTTCACACTTGATGATTCTCATTGAATGTATATTTTGGTAGGAAAGAAAGATTCCATCCTTTAGTTAGGCATATATACACATGAATTAGAGATTTATGCAAGTACCTGCCATTATTAAACTAAGAAGTGAGATTATTTAACACCTCCTTAGGGCAACTTACAGCCTCGTATTCCTAAGATGTCCAGACTATATACTTGCTAACTTAAATACATGAAAACATATGCACAAACACAAAAATGAAAATCATGCTAATTTTTATGTAAGAGCGAATCTTTTATTTATGTAGAGTTCTGTCCAAATTCTAGTACATGTGTACACATGAATGAAATTGAAGTATGTGCCACTGTTAAACTAGGAAAGTGAGATTATCTAAGAGCTCCTTGGGGCTACTTAAAGCCTCGTGTTCTTGGGGTGTCCATACTATATACTTTCTAAGTCCAAACATTTGTAAACATACACATAAATCATGAAAATAAAACAAGGCTTTACCATTTTAAAATTACAACTTTAACATAAACTTCATTAATATTTATAGCCAACATTAACTTAGTTAGCTTAAAATTTTGAAAATAATTTAGGATTTATTAGTCATAATAACCATACCATATAATAATATTTATCAAACACATGCAACATAAATGTATCCCTATTCTCTTGATCTTCCTTTTCTTTTTGAAAATATGAACATATGAAATGAATGGCATGAAAATTTATAATGATTGAGAAGTAATGACTAAACATTTCCACATAATATATTCAATTATATTAATTTCTATGAACAATCAAACCAAATAAAAATAATTCTTCAAGATCAACCAAAGTTTTTATTTGATTTTGGTGTTGAATTATTAAAACTTAACGAGGAGAGATGACACTTAGTGTTTGCCCCATCTCACATTGGTGACTTAATATATTTAAGGAAAGTGATTAAGTAGTTTTATGGATTGATTAAGTTCAAGTCATTAAGTAATCAATTTAATTGCCCTTCCCTAAGCTTTTTTTAATTTAATTAACTACTTGATCATGATCCTTTAATGATATGCTTATGAGAAATTAAAATTTTCAATGCACTTGAATAAATCTACTGCAATTAGGCTCATTCTTAAGAGTTAATTAGATTAAAAAAGTAATGAATCTAAGTTATGTACTCTTATGGTTTTCCCACACCAATGGGTCATCCATAAATTCCTTAATGACTTTATGCTATTGAACACATAAAAGGAAACCCATGAATTATGTTTGGGCTATCTGAACCATTTATTAATTTAATTTGATTTTTAACTTATTATTAATTTTCTTAATTAATCTATAATTATTATGTGTTAATTAACCCTCCTAAGGACATGCATTTAGAAAATAATTATAAAAGAGGTCCTAATTATTTCCCCTGACTATTCCAATTGTTTATAGTAACTAATTATCATAAATTATTTAATTTTCACTATTTAACAATTTTAATATATATTAAATTAATTAATGAGCTTAATTAGGATTTAAATTCTACATTCTTTAAATTACAAGGCCAATAATTCCAAAAAAATTATGATTGGTAGAGGACATCCCATAGAATCATCTGACCAAATTTGGCATAAATTAGGCAAGTAATTAAGCCTTAATTAAGATAATTTGCCTAAGATTCAAACCTTAATTAAGTAATGTTCACTAGACATAAATTAGAGATTTTATTTTTCTTAAATTCTTCTCTTCCTAGCCTTTTCAAAATGAGTATATTTGCATTTCCTGGATTTTTCCACAATTAGTTATGATTTTTAATTCTAGCCATTTAATTACATTTTTAAAAGCCTAATTTTCTTTTTAAAGCATCGATGCGATGTGGTTGCTGACACGACAACTCTTTCAATGTGGCATCGCAATATTGGTTATTTAAACTGTTCGATGTGACATCTGACTTAGCAGTGGTGGATGCAGTTTCATCATGATCGTTTGATCTCATATCGAATGACTGAGATGAATCTTGTGATTTCAAAGAGATAAAATCAAGATTTCTGGTGTGATTAATCATACCCATCCATTCTAATCATGAAGAATAGATGATCGATGTTTCATCATCCCAGAAGCTCTGGAAGATGTACATTGTTCACATTCCACTTATCATTCTGAGCTCAAAAGCTGGTTAGATGGTGAAATCGACTCCAAAATGATCAAGGAAGAATTATAATGGGATCCTACAAAAAATCACATGGAGTCATAGTTCACTTTGAAATAGACTAACACCTAGGGTGGAAACCACAGTTACCATTTTTACCTCGCTGGAGCAATAGACCGGTGGTCCATCGATAGAGGTAGCTTCATCTTCAAGTGACAAAGCCATTTGCAAAGATTATGAGCTACCTCCATGCCGATTCCTCTATGGACTAAATGTCGCTACAATGCTCGCTAGAGTAGGTCTAGAGACATCTTTCGGTGCTCGAATCGCTAGAAAAAATGATTCATTTTGGTTCACCGGAGTGAGGTGAAGGTGTGGGAAGAGTTAATTTATGTTTGTTGGATATTTTGGAAGCTTGGATAGATGGAGATCTCGGTTTCAATCCTGAGACTAGTCTTGCTAGTGGTGGAGTGCAGGAGGAGCTCAAGAAAGGGTATGGGACTGTACGAAATGCTCTGAGGAAGGTGTGTGTTGAGTTGAAATCCATTGGAGAGGAGTATACTCTCCTCCCTAGCAGAACCAAGGGCTGAGATTGGTTTATCCTTTGACAGCCGTCTGGCCAAGGTAGGTGGCTAGAGGTGGCAGGGGACTTTTGAGGTTGGTGAGGGTGAGAGGTTGAGGGAGTGTAGTGGTCTAGCATAGGGTATAATGCTTTCCTTAGGTGGACCAGTGGGTTGCCATGGGTGAACTCACCTTCTCTAGATAAAGGTTGAACACAACAACCTTGGGCTAGGTTGGGTCAGTGGTCCTCTTATCCAAGAAGAGCCAAATGTGGCTGCTATGGGGTGGGGAGTTGGAGAACCCACCCAAATGAGGATTTTATCACATTTAGAGGACGTGGTTCAATGCATTTGACCCAAATTGGGTTGACCATGGGTTGGGTCCACTTTGGCAGGCCGATGGTGACCCAATGATGAGTCATGCCATGTTTGGTTGGGTTTGGGGTTGGTTTGGTTGGGTTTGGCTCAATTTGAACAATTTGGGTTTAATTGGGTTAAGGTGACCAATTAGTCAAATTGGATTGAAATGGCTTTAGAAAATGTTCAAATGATTATTATGAATAAGTTGGTACAATTGGTTTGATTTAATTTCAAATGATTTTGAATTTAGCACATATGGTTCAGTTTGGGTCAAATGGGTCATGTTGACCAATTTTACCAAATTGGTCAAATTGGCTAGTGCATGGGTTAGGTTTATGTTTAATTGATCATTTGGGAATGATTGTATGTGTTGGTTTGAAATGATTTGGACTAGGGAATGATTTGGTCAATTGGACCTTTTAGGTTAATTTGGGCTAAGTAGGTTAATTTGGTTGGATTAGTCAAATTGGCTTCAATTGATGGCCGTAGGGTGTTCAATAATCAATTTATGATTGATTAGAGGCATTGGTTGTAATCATTTTGGATTCAAAATGAGATTTGGTCCAATTTGGCCCTTTAGGACAATTGGGTCAACTTAGGTTAAGTGGCAAATTGGCTTGACTTGACCCAATTGATTGCAATTGAGTTATCAAAGATGATCAACAATCATTATGGAAGGAATCAGATGAGTTGAATTATTTCAATTTGGGTTTGATTGGAGTTTGGATGAAACTGGTCATTTAGGTCTTATTGGATCAAGTGAACCAATTGGGTTAATTGGTTTGAATTGGGTTGAGTTGTTGTCAATTAAATGTTGAGAGGGATTCAATGATAGATTTAGAGTTGATCAGTGGCATTGATCGTAATTGATTTTGCTCAATTAGGTTTAGGCTCATTCAAACTCTTTAGGTCAGATGTGCTAACTTGGGTTAAGATCCATGCTAATTTGACTTGGAGCTTGGATTGGAAAACCAAATTCAATTAAGATTAATTGAATATGTTTGAGGTCATTTGTGTTTCATTTACATGAGTTTGGCTTGGATCTGGATAGGCATGATTTTTTGGTTTAGGCTGTAGGATAGGTAGAACCTATTTATCCTAAGGAAATTTTTTTGGCTTAGGGTTATTTTTTCTAAGTGTCTAAGCTTATGTTAAGTGTTCTTTTAAGCACTAGAAGTGTCTTAGCACTAAGGAAATCCAAGTATCTAGAAGGTTCCTATGTCTAAGATGAGAAATGTTAATTTTCTCTCCGAAAGTGAGGTTAACACAAATCTTCTTCCAAATCCACTTCCTCTCTTTCATATCTCATCCATCTTCTTACCTTAACTGATTTGGACTCTCTCTAATCAGTTAACCACCCTTTAAAGCTAACCTCCAAAGGTCGTAATCAAAAGGGCCAACAAAGGTTGAGTTCCCCTTCATGAAAGCATGCCATGGATCTCTATGAAAGAAACTCACAACCAAGGTTAGGAGAGAGAGGGGGGAGGAGAAGGTTTCTTCCCCTTAAAGAATTTATCCCAACACACTCACAAGGGAAGGAGGAACCAAGTTGACCCCTTGGCTAAGGCCCTTGCCACCTATGGCCGACCACCTAAAATGTTCTACAAATGGCTATTAGCCATATATGGATATATGGGAAAGAGACCTCCTCATATGAATACAATCATCCTCACACATTCTTGAGAGAAGGAGAGTCAAAGTCATCCCGACCCTTTTACCTCCGATAGGCAGGAGATGGCCATGGCCGGCGACAAAGAAGAGCTAAGCCATTGACCAAGCATGGGAGGAAGAAATTCTTTTTCCCCATAATTAACACTTCCTACATGTTCCATGGGTGAAGATAACTCAAACAAACCACTACCTCGCTTCACACAACTAATGAACCAGAGAATAATAAAAGTAATGGAAAATGGGCAGAGCTTGGTCTCCACGATGATCCATAGGGAGGCAAAGCATGAAATTTCTCGTAGAGACTTGCCGCATCCCTATAAAGGTGTACGAATCATTTATACTACCGAGACCCCACACGGTGAGGTATGGGTTCAAACCAACCACCTTAGCATTTCCATTTGTCCCTTTATGAAGAAAAGTTGATCTCAAGCGAGATTAAGCCATATGGATCGATTGCAAATTGATCCCTAATCATTTTGCAATAAAAATGCACTAAAATTCCTCTTGGATCACTGGAATTTAGCCCTGAAATGCAGATGATTTGCTCATAGAAAATAAAATACCCACCTTTAAAAATGCAATTAAGGGCTCAATTGATTCATCTCAATGACAGGAATCTATTAAACCCAAAATCCCTAATTAATTTTGGGTTAATTTAGATTTAAATAAAAAAATCAAGCTCAAATTAAACTCAAATATTTAGTCAAATTAATTTGAAACTTTAAGAAAATGAAATTAGAGTTAAAATACACCTCGGTAAAGTTTTCATGATTTATTGACAAGAAAATTTTAAAATACAAAATTTTCAAGCCATAAGCTTTGATTTAATGAAATATTAAAATTAAATTAAGAAAATCAAGCAAAATCATGGAAAATCATGAAATTAACTTAAATCATCACAATGAACCTTAATGAGTCAAATCACATCATTAAGACCCACTAAACCTTTATAATCTCCAGACTGACTTAATTAAGTGATTAATTAAATTAATTAATTAAAGTAAATGGTATGAAATTAGAAAAATCATAACAAATTAATCAAAATATCAAAAATTCTAAATGAACCTTCTATGGATGCATCTTTTAGAGAGGAATTTAAGAAAATTACAACCACTTATTGATTCACACTAATTTAGGCTTAATTTAAGTTTTATTAAAATAAATAAAATCCTAATAAACATAAATTCCACATTTGATTTGGATAAAACTTTAGAAAATTTAAATTGGCAAGGAACCCCACTTGCCATAAAATGTTTAAGGTCAAATAACCTATGGATTTGAAGTTATTTATTTCCCAATCCTTAGTTCAATTTAAGTGAATTAATAAATCAAAAAATCATAGAAATTATTAAAATTTATAAAATCAACTAAAAACATTTTCATTAACATTAGAAAACTTGAAGAAAATTTCTCAACCCTCTGAAGTTAAAGGATTTGATTAGTCATACACTTAGGGTTTAATGAAATAAAGAAAACTAAAATTAAACCTTAAGTTAAAAACATATTAAATTCATGATAAATGAAATAATTAATTAAAATCAAAACTCATTGACATCTAAATTTCGGATCAAAATATGAAATTCAATAACATGAAAATTCCTTAAATCCATTTAGATAAATGAATAACATAATTCCAAGTGTAAATAAAAGTCATTAAATAAATCAATTAAACCCAAATATCCAAAAAGTTTGAAATGACCTAGGTTAGGTTTGGTGCTTAAAATAGCCTTAGGTTTCCTAGGCTGTGAGTTAATAAATAAAATTTCATCTCTAAGGATTAAACTTTAACATATAATAAATCAACATAAACCAAGAATAAATTAAGACATCGACCTAATTGTATTAAGTTAACTAATTCAAGTTAAATGAATATAAACATTAATGAAATAAGTAATAAGCCCAATTCAAATCAAATAAATCAAACCAAAATGAGCATTTAATTTAATCATGCTATATGGTTAAGCTCTTAGATATGATTTAGGAAACATATTAAATCTTAATCAAAGGTAAATTAAACAAATCTTAACCAAAAGATCATAAATTAAACTTAGAAACATTTAATCAAATTAAAAGAAATGAAAAAAAGAATGAACCTTAATCAAAATTCCAAATAAAATTAAAATATTACTGAAATGAAATCAGACTCAAATGAATTTCAAGAGACCTAAGGTTATATCTTAGCCCTTAAAATTAATCTTTACATTAGTTTGAAGATTCATTCTATTAGGATTTAGATTTTGAATAGAATGGGTTCCACCCAAAGTAAAATTTATTTTATTCTTCAGTTTTAAAAACTTAAACTCCACTTCAACACAAAATAAAATTAAAAATTGAAATAAAATCATAAATTACAAAATCATTTAAATTTATACCACCCAAAGGTAAATTAAATAAATTTTCAACAAAAAAATAAAATCCAATTAAAACAAGGCTTAGTATAATCTTACCATACAAACCTCTTCATTAGATGCTAGATTATTAGTGGCTGACCCAAGATTTAGTTTATGTCAATCTATGATATTCTATGATGTGATGTAAAATATTTTATTATTTTGTTTGTGTTGCTTTAGATTGGATGAATAGGATTACTTACACACTAGTTTGGATGTTAAGACTTTCTTTTTAGCCTAACATTATTTTTTGTAGGGAGCTATGTTAAATGGGACTATTGTAATAAAAAATATATATAAATGTTTTTACTTGCAGGTATGCTTAAGTCCCTAGCATAGCCTAAGATGATAGGTGCGCTTGGCAAGCAACTAATGCTAAGCCCATATGTTTACAAATATAATTGTTGGTGGGGTGTATGTATTTCCTAATATCTATTTTGTAAGATTTAGAAATTTATTTTAGAATTATAAATGTAATTTGAGCTTAGACTTAGGTTAGGATCTATGGGATCTAGGAATAACAAAAGCTTACCCTATTGGCTTGTGGTCTCTTATGAATCTAGTGGAGGGCTTTGAAGAAGGAGACAATCCTAGAGATCTAGGTTTTTACTTATAAGCTAGGATGTATAAGGGCAGAACTCAGCTACCCATTTTCTTCTTTCTTCCAGGGGGTAAAGAAGTTCCCAGCCACATTGACCTATTTATTAAATCAAATTGGCATGATTTATTTTGGGTGCGCAATAAAAAGTGTTTATGCTATGTTTCTGTGATGAATTCCTGGATTGTAAGAAAATTAAATTTGTTGCCCAACTTAAATCTAAATAACTTAAACAAAAATAATGAAATTTGAAATTTCACACATAAATGAAAGCCTTTGGTGCAACTTAGATACAACTAGAAACAATTAGCTTTGCGAACCATGCTGGCAAATTATTTGAAATCCTTGAATTGGGTGCTTCACCGCTAACATACAACTAACCTTTAAGAATGACAAGCCTTTGTTGGGAAGTCTTCCTTCTTATTTTGATTTAGACCACAACTATTTCTAACTGCATCTCATTGTAGGTATAATTTTCATACCCTAAAATCCTTAAATGAATTATGAGTCAAATAGTAAGAAGCTAAAAATTATTAAATTAGCTTGGTGTATACTATACCTAACATGATTCTAGGGATTAAGGAGTAAGTTTAGGTTCTTAGATTCTTTACTAAAATGTAATGGCTCAGCTATCATGCATACATAAGACTAGCATCTTAGATTTAAAAATTTATTTAGGTAGTGTTAGCTGGCAACCCTTCCAGGTAGGTGGAAAGTCCAGAAGAGTTAGTGATAGGTTCTTTTCTCAATTGAGAGAAAGAATCACTAATTCTCAGAAGTTGAACTAGGTCGGACCTCTAACTTGTGTTAGAAGCTCTTATAGGCTTAGGTTCTAAAGCATCCTTCTAAGAATAGTTCTTCAATCCTAAACATTTTTATAGTCTTTTATTACTAAAATTAAAGTACTAAATTTCTAATAAAATATCAATTAAAATTTTAATCAACTTTAATATAAAAAGAATATAATGCTCAATGCTAGGATAGTTGAAATATCTACTGGGTATCCCAATTTCTATAGACATTTCCTACTTTATCCAAGTTTGCCTTGAAAAGACTCTTCCACTTTGAAGTGTTCCCTTTGAAATTCAATTTAACCATCCTTTGGAACCAACTTTGAAATCCATAAAAAATAAGGTTCTATTATTTTAATTGATAATATTCTTAAGAAGATATCTTTATTCTTAAGATGTAATTAAGTATAAGGGTTTGCCCTTATAAGGAACTACGATCCCAATATAAAATAAACCTTGCCTACTTTTCCATGTAGTTCATGGGAAGAATCTTTAGAACATTAAGAAGATCCATTAACCATAAGAGTTCTTATTTAAGTAATCAAATCCATTATGGGATAACATGTTTATCTTTCGAGATAATATGTTTATTCTTAATGATCAACTTGATTACCTAAATAAGAAATATCTAAAATCTATGTGGTGTCACAAATTTTCCCATAATCGCTAGTCTATCTTATATTTCTCAATAAAATAATAGATTTTGATATTCTTAAAGGTAGTTCCATTATTTGAGATAATTCATTGAGGTAGCCCAAATCAATAAATGATATGGTCACAAAAGAATTTCATTATCATATCAGCTTTAATTTCTCTCAAAGGAACTTCTTCTACCTATTTTGAGAAGTAATTAGTGGCAAATAATATGAAGCAGTGTCCTCTAGATGACAAAGGATCTATTGGATCAATTATATCAATTCTCCAACTCTCAAATATCCATGATGCTATTGTTAGATGTAAGGTGATAAGAGGTTGATTTAAAGTGTCTACGTATATTTGACATTGATGACATCTTCTACAATATTTAATGTAGTCTTGAACCATGCTTGGCCAATAATATCAAATTCATTTGATTTTAAATTTTCTCCTTTAGACTGAATTAGTGTGCACCGCATAACCCTTCATTAATTTTAGCCATTACCATTTTGGCTTCTTCTAGTCTTAAACATCATAACCACATCTGGTTAAATGAGTGATGATATAATGTGTTGTTCACAACAATATATCATAACACTTTTTATGAAATATAATGAGCCTTTAATTTATCTTTTGGTAACACGCCGCTTTAAGATAAGTGATGAATAGATCTTGTAAATCTTTTTCTTTA
Organism: Cymbidium sinense; assembly: GCA_021442155.1. Taxonomy (NCBI): domain Eukaryota; kingdom Viridiplantae; phylum Streptophyta; class Magnoliopsida; order Asparagales; family Orchidaceae; genus Cymbidium; species Cymbidium sinense. The sequence goes on from CM038224.1 coordinate 40,752,106, forward strand.
TTTATTATAAAAATTTCTTGATTGAATTTAACTTTAAAAGCTTGTAGAAGGGTTAGTGCCAATGTTAGCTTTCTTTGGATTGTCATTATAATTGGGTTTCTTTGAGGGTCCATCAATTATTTAGCTAATTTTTTTAATGCATCATCTTTACCATTCTACCGATGTAGTACATTTGTAATTGTTACTTCAAGGATTTATTTTAGGAGCTCTAAGACAAGTTTATGATATATCACCAATTCAAGTTTATTTATTTTGAAGGTCCCCATTAATTGTCGAATTATGAGTTGAGAATCTTAGTAAATATGAAGTTTTTTTTTCATGTTAACTACTAGTTCAATGCCTATAATTAATGCTTCATATTTAGCCTCATTATTGGTTCAAAGTTGAGTCAGGCTATATAAATACAATAGTATGCCACCTTATGGTGTCACAAATATCAAACCAATTTCAACCTGCACTATAAGTAATCCTAGCGATTTAGCTATACTTACTAATAAGGCTCCCATTCTAATAATTGTTGGGTCTCTTCTATGTTAAAGATTTTTCTCATCAAGCAATTCATTATTGAGTGGAAAATTTGTGATAAAGGACGGGTAGTTAGAAAACCAGTTAGAGCTTGCCTTTTTATCTATTTTTGTGGGGTATATGTTATGTAAAATTGGAGTGATAAGACCACCCATTTTACTAAGAAACTTATTAGGGTAAGCCTAGTCATTAGGAATTAGAGAGAATCATTGGACATTAAAGTTATATTTTGTGATAACATGTGGTGAGGTAATTGTTGTGTAACAAATATTAATGCTAAACATTACTTCTTAATAAGAGAGTATCTTGTTTTAACTCTTATTAAATGTTTCCTTATATAGTAGAGATAGTTTTCCTTTCCCTCTTCAATATTTTAAGCTAAAAAAGTTCCAAGTGATTCCTCAAAGGATGATGTTTATAATATTAATTATTTTCTTATTATTGGTGTCGCCAAAACTAGGGATGCATTAAATATTATTTTGGGCTGTGAAATGCTTCTTGAGAAGCATCATCCCATATAAAAGGTGCATTCTTTCTCATTAATTGAGTGAAAGGTTAACATCTAGAAATTGACCTCCTGGTATAAGCCAACTTGCCTTATAATGAATATAGTTATTTCAATGTCTTAGGTAATGAAATCTCTATCTTTACTTTAATTTTAGAAGGATCAATTCAATTCCTCTATGACATATAATAAAGCCTAGGCATTTTCTAGAAGTCATGCCAAAAGCACATTTTAAAGGATTCATCTTTAGGTTGAAACGTCATATTCTATTAAATACAACCCTTAAATCACTTATGTGCTCATCTTGGACTCTGCTTTTGATAACCAAATTATGAACTTATCATTCTACATACTTATGTATCAGATCATGGAAGATGCAAGTCAATGCCCTTTGGTTTGTAGCGCCAAAATTTTCCAAACCCCTAGAATCTTCTTGTAACAATAAATGATAATTGATGTATGAAAATAAGTATGCTTTTCATTCTCTAGAGCCATTTTAATTTGTTTGTATGCAGATAAGTCATCCATGATGGAGAACATATCATTGATTAATGTGTTGTCTACCATTAGTTGCACATTGGGTAAGGGTAGTCATCCTTTGGGCATGTTTTATTTAAGTCAATAAAGTTGATGCAGATGCAGATTTGCCCATTTTTCTTCTTGGCTGGGATGATATTAGCAATCCAATTAGCATACTTTTCTTCATGGATGAATCCTGCTTCAATAAGCTTTTTGGTTTTGATGATTCTGTCTCTTCGATTTCCAATTATATTCTCCTTGCGACTTATTTTATAGGTGGCATATCCGACTTATGAAAAGTTTATGTACAACCACATCTAGTGATAAGCATAGCATTTCACTATAAATCCATGCGAAATAGTCTTTGTATTCAAAGTAGTGCTTTTAACTCCCTTAATTTTTTTAACGTGAAGTTGGCCCTAATAAAGATTGGCATAGGTTCTTCTTCAGTACCCATGTTTATTTTCTAAAGTTCATCAATAGTAGGTTGATTACCTTCTTCAAATTATTTTGGGACTTCTTCAAGGTCAATTATTAGTTCTTCTTCAAGTGTATTTTCATGTAAAACATTTCTTTGTCCATTTGTAGCCTCAAGAGAACTTCTTACTTTTCAAATATGGCATAGCATGAGCTCATTGAAGGAGATGCTAAAGTAATATAACCTAGTTCCCATGTGGTGAACTTCCCACATCGTACAAAATTTTGGGTATTATTCCCTTGCTAAAGCCTCTTAAATAATCAAGCTTGAATATTTGATTGTATAGGTTGATGGTTGTTTTTAACCATCTTCTTAGTGCTGATGAGAAATATTGAGGGATCATTATTAAAGCATCTTCTTCCTCAAAATTACCCTTTTTAAACATCATTTGTGTGGGATTTATAGTTTGCTCTTCTATCTTGTAGAAAAGGATCCCATGTTCATTATATCCTCTTCTTGGAGTGACATAAAGTTTTAAACTATTCTATTTCCTCATTTTTTTTAAGCTATTAAGACTTCTATATGTTCCCTTGGCACTGTAATTATCTTCAAAGCCTTATTGGAGATTTGAGACTCAGGTACTCATGTTATAGAAACATGTGTTTTCCTTAATAGTTTTGTTATATCACTAGTGATAGATTCTTTTCTCTTTTTGGTGGTTAAAGCTATTTTAGGTTGATAAAGCAATAATTCTTCTTCATCATCCTCAATATCATTACTAAGGAGGGGAATTACTTTTTGTTGCCTTGATTCATTAGTACTTATTCTTTTTGAATCATCTCCTTTTAGCATTATCATAATAGGTGAGGCTTCTTGCTTTTGGGCATTACCTTCCCCTACCTTCTTAGGAATGAAGTACTTGACATCATCATAAATCTTGATTTTATGTATGAAGAATTAATTTTTGCCACCAATAATTTAACACTCTTTTCCATTTTGAATGTATTTCATGAATTAATGGAGGATTGAATGCACCATGCCATATTCATGAACCCACGACCTATCCAAGAGTGCTTTGTAGGAAACACTAGCTTCGATCATGTGAAAGTTAGCCTCTGTGTGCAATTTCCCAAAGTGTATAGGTAGAATAAGAGACCTTAATGTTTGTTATCTTTGTTCATTGATTCTTGTAGGAATATTGTACTTTTATCCATATAACGAGCATCTAAGGCTAGTGCTGAAAGCATTTTAGTTGTTAAAAGGTTGACTGAAGTACCTGGATCAATCAATATTATTTTTATATGGGTAGAATTACTTTCAGCTGTAATATAAAGGAGTCGATTATGCTCAGTCATCCTTAAAAATAAGTCATCATCACTAAACATGATGGTTGCTAGGTTTTGAGAGGTTAAGTTTTATTTCATCCTTTCTTCAACAAAGAAAGCTTCATATCATTCTAGATTTTGTATGGCTTTAATTAATGTCTCATGAATATCTTTAGATAATGTGAAAGTGTCATAAATACTTAATAAAACAGCACATAAATTGTCTAGAGCATTATAATCTATATTATTTGTGATCTTTTGAGGTTTAACTAGTGGTGGGAGTAAGTCATCTTCATTAATTTAAATTTCTTCACTTTTATTCCTTGGCTTTCCTCTATGGTGGTAAAGGCATTTACTTTATACTCCTTAATTGGATTTGAGTTACTTTTTTTTGTGAAATCCTCTTTATCAGAAAAAGTTTTTGAACTTTGCATTTCTCTAGAATTTTAGAGCTTTTAGGATTCTCAAAACTACTTCCTAGGTTAGGACACAGCTTCTTTGAGCCTGATTTAACCTTCCTTTTGATAGGCTTTTCTTTAGGAAAGTATAACTCTTCCTCATAGTCAATTCCCATTACAATTGTGTGTCATGCCTTACTTTGGTTTTAAAATTTTAAATTTTCACGTATGCTTATGACCTAACACTTTTTGTTTGAAACCTCTTCTTTAGGATTTTTTGTGTCAAGTTGCAAGTGGGCTATGTAGTTAACCAACTTAATTGGTTTTATGGAGGTAGCTTGTATTCATCTAAAGAGTCGATCACCTTTTCTATCTCAGACTTTGGTCTTCAAGGTTTCTTCTTTTCTTGGATTTATGGGGTTTTGATGAAGAAGTCTAGTTGGCCTTCATCTATTTCTTTGCATTATATAATAATTTCCCCCTGTTGGGCGAGAGTATTCTTGAATCTATTTCAAGTTCCATTGAATTCTTCTACCTAATGCCCTCTATGGCTAAAAGAATGTTGACCATTAGCTTAGTTTTCTTTGAGATGAAGGTCTCCTAATCACCTTCCCAAACTAGTGGGGCTTTACTACTATTGTTATTTATATTCTATAATTCAACTAGCTCAACCTCTTTGTCTTTTGCATTCTGACGGGTGCGTGACAACATTCACTTTCTCCTTTTTGGAATGTACCAATACACTTTAAGATATGGTGAGCTTCCTATTTCTATAACTTTTTTTCCCAATCTTTGAAGGGAAAATAATCTTCGATTGGGTGACTTACAAGTCTATGGAATGGATAATAGTTGGGATCATTGACTTTGTCTACTTGATCAAGTGAATGTGGTTTTGGCAATTGTAATCCCAACTTTTATGCATGTTTGAAGATTTGAAAAATGCATTCTCTTTTAAAGAATACTAGTTGGTCATCTTCTCTAGGAGGGTAGGACCTTTTTCTTATCCTCCAAGGGTTTTCCCACTTGTCTTGAGGTCATTGCACCTCCATTTCAATTTTTATCAACTGTAAATGTGAATGTTATATTCAATTCATTTTTCCTTAAATCATAGGACTTGGGTTGCTTTTCTTCCTAGATTAATTATTATTATAGCTTATGTTAAAGCTTTTTGCTTGGGAAGCCTCTCAAACTTGGCTATATTATCCAACAATTTTTGGAATGTATTTATCATGGTTATGGCTAAGTAAGGAGCCATCTGATTATTAATATTTCCCATCAAGAGCCCTACTGTGAGATTTTTTGTAAGTTATTGGTCACATTTAATGCTCAACTTTTTCCATCTTGTGATATATTTCCTGACACTCTCATCCTTTATTTTTTTTTTCTAGAATGAGGTCTACAATCAACACCTTCTTAGTTGTTCCTACAAATCTCTCGACTAAGAGTGTTTCCAACTCAATGAAGGTTATCACTAAGTCATTGGGTAACTTAGCATACCATTCATAAACTTGTTGGTAAGACTGCTAATGAATTGTCATAGCAGTAGGGCATCATTTCCCATAGTGTTTCCATAAGTAGCCTTGAATTAAAGTAAATGCTGCCATGGATTTTTGATGCTGAAAAAAGGTGTTGAATTTTGGCACAACGTACCCATTAAGATATTATACTTGGTCATAATTAGTTAGGTATGGTTAGTATTTCTTGATTAGCTGATTAAGAGTTTTTAAAGCATTGATTGCTTTGACATTTTGGCTGATGAGATCTTACACTTGGGATTTAGTAATAACATTAGCATCTTAGTGAGCACTTAGTTTAATTTCTTCTAGGGTTCTTTCCTTTGCTTTGAAGCTGTTGGCAAATTGGGTGAAGCACTTTGCACATTTTGGCTATTAGGTTGATCATTTCTGGTGGATTTCTTGGATGTACTTATTATGTTGCAATTGATATTAAGTTAAGTTGATCGAATAACACTTTCATTAGCCCACTCATCTTGTTAAGATGATTATTGAGTTGGCTGATTTCTCGATCTCTTCTTTGGAGTTGAGAACCCATCTATCATTGTAACCTCATTACAACATCATTTATTTTTTTAGCTTCTTCAATTTTTGGTCAAGTTTCACCTTCAAACACTTGGTGGCTTGGGCCTTCCTAGTGTTGTTCTTCATTTTTCTATTCAGGAACCATGTTTTTATTTCAAAAACACATATGAACTATGTGAACAACCTTGACTTTTATGTAGTCAATATTTTGGAGGTCGTGAGCTTATTGCTCTTCATCACTTTATAAATCATCTTCTTCTTAGAAGAGTTGATTATCTGCATCATCATCTTATTGGATGACTATTTTAGATCAATGTTTCTAGTTGATGATTGGCTATTAAATATTTTCATTATCTAATTGAGTTTGAGTCATCTCAACTTTGATGACTTGGGGTTCTTTAGCTACCTTGACTGATCGGGACATTCTAGTGGTGGATTTCTAGGAATGCATCCTAGATGTCACACATAGTGTTCACCAAATAAATTAGAATGAGATGAATGATATTCCCTTTTCATGGGGGTTGTCGACACCTTCAAATATTTGACCACTTAGTACTTTAATACTAAAGGGGTCATTGTTGGTGTTCACCAAAAATTAAACTCCTAGGTTTTGAGTTTTGCTCAAGGCGGGCATAATATTTTTAAATATTCTCATCTCTCTTAGAGTAGAAATTTGTTGGGTTGGTGATCTGGATCATTAGCTTCTTAATTTTTTTTAATGATTCTATTTTTAACAGCCTTCAAAACTTTGTAGATTTTGGAGTAGATAGTCTCCTTTCATGGTCTATCCTATGAAATGTGATGCATGTATTTATCTAAAAAGAGTTATTGATATCTCCTCTAGAGCTATTCCTCTTGACCCATCATAGCTCAAATTTGTTATTGGCGGGTATGTTTGTTTCATAAGTGGTTCGTACATCTATTCAATTTATATAGGTAATCTAGCAGCTCTGTGAGAAGTATTGTACCTTCTTTGAGCTCTCTTAGACAATTCGGTGCTTGAGGAAGATGTATCATTGTCATCACTACTTGGAATGAACGTAGTACTTTGTGGTGTGATAGTCTCTTATAAAGGATTATTGAGTGGGTCAATAATGATAGATTTTAGTTTAGGTTGAGTAGCCATCTTGTCTTGAGCAGGTATTGTCGGAGCTACCTTTAAATGTCTATTGAAGACAAAACCCTTCTTAGATGCTGAGTTCTTTTCTTTGTTTAAGAGAAGCTTTGGCACTTAGTGCCTAGGCATGTTGGGAATGATTACAATTGGTCCTTTTCTCTTACATGACAATTCCTTGAATGCCTTTGGCATTTTGGTTCCTTTAGTGATGGTGGTCATAGGTCCAATTGGTACAAATTATACGACATCAGAGATTATCTCAAACTACCATGCATCATGATTTGAGGGAATCTAATAGTATATCCCTCTCCCAACTTGATAATCATTAAATTGGTTATGTTCACAATTGAGATTTTCACACCTGATTATAGATTTGAAGTTAGGTTTTACTAGGTTTCAGGAAGCTAAACTTTTAAAGAGGAATATAACCAAATATTTAAATTTATGATGACATCATATATTTTAAATTTTTTCAACCAGAGATGGAGAGAGAAATAATCCTTAGCAGAGTTGCCATAAATCTATTAGCTCAAAAATGCCCTTTGCAAACTGCCGTGCCATCTTTATAGGATGTTCGAGGAGTTTGTTCTTCATGAGAAAATTTGATATACATTCAACCAGTTTTACCCTAACATTATGTTAGGGTTTATTTAGATATGGATTCTATTCCTAAGAACACAAGCATTCATAATTAATTACCCCTCTTACCACTAAGAGAGCACTCTCTATTAAGGATAGAAATAGACATATCTCTCTGATATGAATTAGTGTTTAGAGATGTTAAGTGAATTACTGTTTAGGGAAATAGGAGAGTAGTCCTAATTAAGATCACATGGTTCCATCATCTCGAGATTGCAGTTATTCCAATCTACCAATATCAGAGAGCTATTAACCATAATGTCTAGGGAGTCTGATTACCAGCCATGGATTACCTCATCTGATATCCTGAGTAAACTAAAGGTGTTGTGTAGGTGCTTAGTAATTAAGGCTAAATGAAATTATAAGTTTATTGAATAATTCAATGAAGTCTGCTTTGCAGACATATGTAAGACTTGCTTCCATTGGAATGTCATTGTGGTGTTCACATGGAAAACATATGGATTAGACTTACATCCCTTTGGAATATCATTATGGTGTTTGCATGGAAAATGTAAAAGTGCTTATACATACATACATACATACATATATATATATATATATATATATATATATATAAATATATATATATATATATATATATATATATATACTATTTAGAGTCCGCAAAGTGTCATAAGCGCCATAACGCTCTGGCTCAACATCATGGCACTGAGAAGTTGAGCCTTTGGTACCTGACTCTTCGCACCTTGGCATGGGTGAGATAGTGCTAAGGCACGATTAGGTAGGAACATGAGTCTCAAAACTAGAGACCAAACACTTCAGCATTATAAATCTAGTGCCACAACATTATGGTGTCATTAAAAATAGCATAAATGAGTTGACTATTTGATTAGCACCAAGGTGCTGACAATGTGGCACTGATGTTAGTTAAAAAATCATTTAAAGGTTGATAAGCTATGAGGTGCATTTAATAGAAATAGATAGAACTTTGACCAGAGCACCGTGATGCTGGATTAATGCATGACATATTCTTTAGTTCTAGTGGGTTACAAATTTAATGGTAATAAATATTAATAAGAGCACTTTTCTGACCGGCATAGTAACCATCTTGACTGGCTAATCAATGCCTAAGTGTAGTGTGGGTGCTACAACACTAGTTATAAAACCTCAGTAATCAAGAGGGCACTGTAGAAGTAGCTTTGCGGTGCTATGAGTAGTCTATAAATAAAATCCTAGGCTGCCAAAATCTTTATTCTAAGGCATTTGTCCTCTCATTTTTCTTGTATCTTAGCTTTTCCTCAACCCTAGATCAAAAAATATGTGACTTAGTACCATCCAAAAGGGCAAGAAGAGGGCATCCTATAATGACTCTGATAGATTTGTCAAAGACGCTGAGACAGGATATCAACACATGCTCCTCAACAAGCACCTCATCGAGAGAGGAGCTTCAACAATTTGGGTGGGAGCGTGGAGAGGTTATCAATGAGTGAAGTTGGGAGAAGCTAGCCTATGGTAATGCTAGATGCGTGCCCTCATGCCGAGGGAGTTAATTGCCAACACAAAGGACCATTAGAACAACCAAGTTTATGTATAGAGAAAATAAGAATATTTTGATAGTGCTTTCAATAACACATATTACAATTTGTAAAATTTTGTAGATGATCAGTATCTTTCATACTACAATGATCATCTCGATTTCAATGAAATCCTTAGTTTTCCTACTATTAGAAATTCAAATGTGCAGTGTAAATTGTGAGAGGAAAAGATTATTATTATTTCTTCCACCAACCTAATTGTGAAGTTTAAAGCTTGGTACTATTTATTTTCCACCATGTTGTATTTGAATCAAAAATCAATTCTAAAATGTCTAATTTGGCCAAATAATTCAATTTGAGTTATTTTCATCAAATTGGTCAAATGAATCCCAATCATGTTCAATACATATGAAATTTAGATCAATTGATTTCAAAATCATTCCATGGGCAATCACTATGATTGTAAACATGAATACAAAAACAACTGAATGTGATTAAGTTAGTTCAAGTCAATCCATCCTAATTCCATTTTGAATAAACCTAACCTAAACCCTTCAAATTCAAACCCAAGCTAATATATCTTGAGTTTAACCTTAGAAACTTCTTAGGATTGATCTTAAAAACCATTAGTTAGCTCAAGGAGAGGTGGATGGCGTGAAAAGGATATGGTGAAGTCAAGTGAAAGCCCAAAACTAAGCCACCTGAGCCAACCAATTGCAATTCTTCCCATGCTTCCTCATGATTAGCCACCCCAAGTTCCTTTACTGATCTATCCACCACCTTCAAGAGCTGACCTAGGCTCCAATTTTCTAAGATCATCCACATCCCACTACCTCTTAGGGAATGGGACTCAACCAACTAAAGAAGGGGAAAGAGTCCTCAATTCACACCTTTGAAGCTCTCTCCACCTTCCCTAGCCTAAAACAAACTCAAATGAAACTTTCCCCACTCTTCAACCTCTCCAACCCACTATTTAATCGAGCTCTGGCGAGTAGTGTTGCACAGTGGTCTTTACACCAATCTAGAGGGAGCCATGTCACCAAATTTCTTAACAGATTTGTTTCTATAGATTAAAGTTTTTTAAAATAAGAACACTACTGAAGATCAACACCAATGATATATTCTATAACTCCAACCATCTTTCTGTTACCACATGTTGTTTTATGAAGTCAAGTTGATCTCTAGTGAGATTAAACTGTAGGGATTATATACAAATTGATCCTTGATAGAATTGAAATCAAAATCTCTAAGTAATTGTAAATAACTGTAAATAAGCTATAGCACCCAAGAAGGTGTGTGTGGGTGTGGGGGAGAGTGAATTAGGTAGTCAAATTTTTTTGCAAGTTTTAACTTTAATTTTAAAATTTATAGAAAATTTAGTTGAAAAGCCTTTTTTAAAATATTATAACAAATAATCAAGTAATTAAGCAAATAAATAAAAGTGCAAAAAATAAAAGAGATAAGGCAAAAAAATTTTTTATGTGGTTCAACCAAACTCAAAAACTAGTCTATATGCACGCCTAATCAGCCTGACTAGGAATTCACTAATCATGAAGAGATTACATCCAATCTCCCTTAGTTTCTTACACTGAGCAAATACAACCTCAACTCCATAATTTTCTATATCGGGCAAGTACAACCCCAAAAACAACACATTCATAATAACAAGAAAAAAGAAGATACAAATAGAAATATCTAACTCTCAAATAATTTTGCACTCAAATCCCAACTAAACAATATTAAGACAAATAAGAAAGAGAACTCAGGTTTGTGTTATATTCTTAAATAAGTTTGAAACAATGCAACAAATAACTTTTTAAAATAATATTCAAGATTTCAAAGTGTATGAAAGCCTTATAAAAGTAAAACAAATTCAATCAATCTAAAGAAAAATTCTTTCAAATATTTTGAAGAATGAAAAGAGATCAAGATAGTATTTTGATAATAAGGTACTTTAAAACTTTTTATTCAAATCCAACAAATAAACTTAAATATTCAAAAGAGAATCTGAATAATAATTTTTAAATCACTTGCATATAATAAAACTTTTAAATAAAACACAACCCTTCAAAAATACTTGACTTATAAATGAAAAGAGACTAAGAAAGAATAAAAACTTTAAAGCATATGAAACTCTTCATTCAAAGACAAGCCAATGGAATAACAAATTAAAAAAAAAAAAATGAAATGACATTAAAGTTCTTATTCAAGTCTTGATGTATAATTAAAGAAGAAGTTGACTTGATCTTGAACATTTCATGTTTCTTGAATGGATCCTGAAGAAGGTTGAAGAGAGTCTCCATTGATGATTGATAGTTATAAGAGGTGAGGAGATGGCCTCTTTGAACACACCTTCAAAGGATCTTCTAGCTATGTCTTGGAAAATATGGAGGTAATGAAGAAAAAGATGAAGTTGCACTTTGCTTCAATCAAAGAACTTAAAGAGGTCTTGGCCAAGGGAAATTAGTGAGAAAGAGAGACCAATGTCACCTTGAATGACCCAAAACCTTAAGGAAGGTTTCAGCCAAAGAGATAACAAAGGTGAGAAGAGAATTTAGCATTAGAGTCAAGAAGAATTCTTTAATAATTTAATTTGTAATAGGTCGATAAAGTTGGAGGCAAGAAGAAGAATAGTTAAGTATAAACCTCATTAAATATATAATAGGTTAAGTAAAACATGAGAGAGATATGAGAGAAATATTAGTAAAAAAAAGACTTTGATTTCAAACAAAAGAACACATACAAAACAAAATTGAATAATGGTGATTGAATTTTGCCAAGAGAAAAGGAGGGAGGGAAAGACAGAGAGAGAGAGAGAGAGAGATGAAGAAAGCAAATCAGTCATTTTTGGAAACAAATAAAGGCAAATTGGAATTTGAAATTAAAAGTATTCAAATTTAAAATTTTAAAATTCTACAAAATAAGAGAAAATAATGTGGTATTAAATGAAATAATTGCATTAAATTTATCATCCCAAAATCATAAAAATAAATTAGCCAAAATTAAAATTGGATGATGATTTTGATAGGAGAGAGATAATAAAAGGATTGGAAAGAAAAACAAAATATGGACAATTCAAGAATTATTTCACTCTCATGTAAGAATAACTAGATAATAAACAAGTCCAACCATGAAAATAGTTAATATGGGTAATTTAAGAATTATTTCACTCTCGTGTAAAAATAACCAAATAATAAATAAGTCCAAGCATGAAAATAGTTAAATGAAGTGTGAAATAATCCAACTCAGTTTAAAACATAATAGATAAGGTTTAATCTCATGCAACTTTTTAAATTATCCAAAAAAGATAAATAAAATAATAATGGAAAAGATCAAGCAAATAAATTATGAAAAATCATGAAAAAATTAAAATAAATGATATAAATTTATTTAGATCATTATTTTTATATTTTGAGATTTTATTTGTCTTATTATTACATAACCTGGGTGGAATCTCAAATTACCATCATCTATTTGATCTTGACATTCCAAGCTTGATTGAGCTTACTATGTTTGGTGAGCTTCCAAAAATAGTTGAAATAAAATAATAGTTCCATTCAATCTTATGGTTGTTATCATCAAAATCAATTGTAAAAGCAATAGCTCATATAGTCATCAATATCTCCCTTTTTTATGATGATAAATTTATGTTAGTCATGTTTAAGGAAGAAGGTGCAAAGTGACATTTCATCCTCTTTTAAGAAAATAATAATATAAAATCTTTTCAAAATAAAGATTAAAAATATTGTGGACAAATGAAATGAGAACAAGCAGTCATAATAAAAATAAAATAGCTCCCCAAAAATCTATGCATATAAAAATTTGAGAAACATTATTAAAAATTTTTTAACAGACCAACATACATATTTCTCCCCTTTTGTTAGCATAAAAAACATGTGGACAAATAAACTATCCTGAAAGTAAATTTATTTAAATAGATGGATCCAACATACCAAACATATGTCTTAAAGTACAAAAGTGTTCTTCAGGTAACGATTTTATAAAAAATATCAGCAACTTCCAAATGAACACTAATAAATTCAACATTAACATCTGTTTTATAAATATGATCCCTAATAAAGTGGTGCCTAATCTTAATATTTTTGGTCTGTGAGTGTCAAATAGGATTTTTAGTTAAGAAGATAGCACTAGTGTTGTCATATCTAATGGGAATGTGTTCTAGCCTAATACCGAAGTCTTCTAACTATTTCTTGACCAAAGAACCTAAGCAACACAACTTCTAATGGCTATGTACCCAGCTTTAGAAGCAGAAAGAGCAACCAAGTTTTGTTTATAGAAGACCAAGATGTAATAGATGATCATAAAAAATAACATGTGCCTGATGTGCTTTGCTTATTTATTTTGCAATAAGCAAAGTCAACATCAGAATAAGCAACCAAATCATATGTCAAGAAATTTTTAGGATACCACAAACCTAACCTAGAAGTGCCTATCAAATATCAAAATACATGCTTGACTGTAATTGAATGAGATTCCTTTGGAGCAGCCTGAAAATGAGTACACATGAAAATAACAAACATAATATCAGGCCTACTCATTGGAAGGTATAAAAATGAGCCTATCTTCTATAACATTTTTGGTCAATTGGGTTTACTTGATTAATCTACGTCCAATCAAGTGGAAGGTATCATGAGGGTTTTACTAGATGTGAATCTCTTCATGTTAAACAATTCAATCAAATCATTTGTATACCTAGTTTCAAAAATGAAAGCACCATTTTCTTGTTGCTTCACATGGAGACCCAAAGAAAAGTTAAGTTCTTCCATCATACTCATTTCAATTTCTTTAAACATCAAAGATGAGAACTCAACACATAAATTTTCATTTGTACTTCCAAGTAAATTATCATCCATATATATGTATATATATATATATATATATATATATATATATATATATATATATATATATATATATATATATATATATATATTTGTATAGTCAGTCATTACATATATTTTATGAAAAAGGGTGGTGTTTACTCTACCCTTTCTATATACATGGTCAATAAAGAACCTACTTAACTTATCATTCCAAGCCTAAGGAGCATGTTTTAAACCATATAAAGCATTTTTCAATTTAAATACATGATTGGAAAAGTCAAGGCTCTCAAAACCTAGGGGTCTCTATAAAGGCATCTTGATTTATAAACCCATTCAAAATACACTTTTTACATCTATTTGAAAGAGTTTAAAATTCCTATTATAAACACAAGCAAGGAGCAACCTAATAGCCTCTAGTATTGCTACGGGTGCAAAGGATTCCTCAAAGTCTATCTCTTCAACTTGTGTGAACCCTTGTGTAGCTAACTTAGCCTTATTTTAAATCATGCAACTTGAGTCATCTAACTTATTTTTAAAGACCCATTTAGTTCCAATTACATTCAAGTCTTAGTGTTTAGGGACTAGTTCCCAAACATTATTCCTAATAAATCGATTCGATTCTTCTCTCATAGCTATTATCTAATAATGATCTTTTAGTACTTCATCGATATACTTAGGTTCAATCTTGGATAGAAAAATAGAATGATTAATCATCTCCTTAAATTGGCTTCTAGTTTTAACTACTTTGGAAGGATCTTCTATAATCAAATCCTTAGGATGATTTCTAACAAATTTCCACTTTTATGCAAAGAATCATCAACAATTTTCTTCTAAATTAAGTTTCTTAGTTTTTTTTACTTCATCCTTAACTAAGTCAACTCAAGGAGAATCATTCAGGTTTTAATTAAAAAAATGACATGTACATAATTTTCTACAATCATCTACCTTTTATTGAATACTTTAAAAGATCTACTGAATAAAGATTGACCCAAAAATATTCCATCATCCAATTTGCTATCAAAATTACCTAAATGTTCTTTCCATTATTCAATATGAAATACTTACAACCAAAGATTTAAAAAATGATTAATCTTAATTTCTTTTTAAGGAATAACTCATAGAGGACATATTCTAGATTGATCTCAAATAAACAAGCAGTATTACAAGCTTCAACCTAAAAATATTTAGGTAAACTGTGATTATCTCACATAGCTCTACTCAATTCCATCAAAATCTTATTTTTCCTTTTACAACACCATTCTACTAAAGAGTTTTAAGACTAGAAAAAATCAATTTAATTTTAAATTTTCATAAATTCTTCAAAAAAATTATTTTTACATTCACCTCAAGGATCTGATTGAATTCTACTAATCGAACAACCTCAATATTTTTGAATATATTTTGCCAATTTTTTGAAGATATTAAAGGCTTCATTCTTATGTTTTAAGAACCTAACGAAATTAAATCTAGAGAAGTCATCATCAACAACAAAATCTTAGAATTTACCTCCTAAGCTAATAGTGCTAACGAATCAAAACAAATCTATATACAAAACTTTTAAGGGTATAGAACTTAGAAATAATGTTTTTATTTTTAAAAGCTATTTAGGATTTTTCTATGTATACATACATCATAAACATAATCAAAATGAAATTTGATTTTTCGTAAACCATCTACTAAGTCAAGTTTTGCAATTTTATTTAAAGAATGCAGGTTAATATAACATAATCATATGTGTCATAACCAAACATCATCATTAGAACTTTGAAAACAAAATAAATTCAAATTTACATCACAAGATTTCAAAATCAATTAAATAAATATTTTTATTCCTATGTCCTACAAGCAAAACTTTTTATTTATTTTTAATAACACAGAAAAAAGTAGGAAATTCAATATTTAAACTTTTACCACACAATTGGCTAATTGAAATTAATTTATGCTTTAAATCATCAACTAAAAATACTTTATCTAAAGTAATTGAATTTGTTTTTGCAATTGATCCAATCCCAATTTTTTGTTTTGCATTATCACCATAAACAAGATATACTTCTTTACAGGATTCCTTATAAGAAAATGTAGACATGATACTTATCTTATGTCTTGAACATCTACTATCCAAGTACTACATGCCTTTTTTGATCTTGCTTTGAATGCATTTCTAGAAAAGAAAATCAAGGGTCAACTTTTGTAACTCAAACAATGTTGTGAAGTTGTGTTGAACATTTGCTACCTTGTAGAAGTAATATGCAATGAATGTTGTGAAGTTTGTGTTGTTGTATTTCTAATTTTTGGTAGCAAAATAAAGTTCGATCTACAAAATGCTTGAGATTTTTGTGCATGGAAATCAAATGAAATTTTACCTCATTTATTACAAAATTACACCAAACATTTGTATTAGCATACAAGCTATATTTAGATGATTTTAATCCCATAGATGATTTACCATTATTAGATGAAGCATGTGAGTGTGAACTATGACATCTAGTCAATCTTTCTTGTAATAAATCATTATCTCTTTTTAATTTTTCTACAAGCAAGGACTAATCCAAAATTGCATTATTTCTAGTTTTTGACTCACTACATTCATCTTTTAAAAATAAAACATATATTTCAAACTTTTTTATTTTTCTAGAATATTGTATTTTCTTTTCAAATTTTTATATCCATAAGTTAATTCATTAAAAGCATCATTCAACTCTTCATAAGAAACTTTTTTACATACCTCACTAGAAGTGCCACATCTATCTTGAGACATAGATTGGCTTTTTCTTCTGTACTGTCATAACTTGAGTCTTATGAATTTGAGTTTTCTAATAGCCCTCTCTTCTTTTTGTGACTTTTTTATTTTTCCAATTTTTCTCTCAGCTAATTCAAGACAATCTCCTCTTACTTGTACAAGCTTTTTGCAATTGTAGGAAACTATCCTTTCACCTGCATTAGACTTTTTAGTAGGCAATTTATGCATTTTAGACTTGTCATACCTTTGCTTTTTCATTATGAGCATATTTTATAATTTCTTTTAAAGCAATGAAATTTCATCACAGTCAACTTTAGAGCTTGAGGTATCCTCCTCAAGAGTGTCCTCCACCTATAAAATAATTATTTTTTCCTTTCTCATATTTTTAAAAGGAGTTATTTTGATCCTTTTGTGCTAAAACCTATTTATAAGCTATCAAAGAGCAAAGAAGCTAATCAAGTGTAAATGTAAATAAATATTTAGCTTAACTTATTGTAGTTAACTTAGCATTTCATTTATTTGGAAGGCATCTTAAGATTTTGTAAACTAAATCTTGATTTTTATATTTTCTTCCAAGAGATTGGAATGTATTTATTATCTTCATGAAATAGGTATACATATCAAAAATGAATTCATTAGCAACATGTTGCATAATTCATATTAGAGTACTAATTTATTTATATGAGCATCTTCCACTTTATTAGTACCTTCATATGTGATAATCAACTTGTCCCAAATTATTTTAGCAATACTAAGTATGAAAATTCTCGTGTAATCATTAGGAAGTAAAGTACAATATAAAATGTCACATTACTTTGCATTAAGTTCTTCCAACTCATGATCTACTCAAATATGTTAAGCCACAAATTGAGTTTAGGCTTTGATACCAATTGTAAAGATGCTAAGGCACTTAAGAGGGGGAATGAATTGGGTATTTAAGAATTTTTTAAGTAATAACATTTATTCTTAACTTTATAGAAAATTTAGTTGGAAAGACTTTTTAATATTTTATAACAAATAAGCAAGCAAGCAAGAAAATAAATAAATAAAGTTCAAAAATAAAAGATTGAGGCAGAAAAATGTTTATGTGGTTCGTAAAAACACAAAAACTAGCCTATGTCCATGCCTAATCATCCTAACTAGGAATTCACTAATAAAAAAGAGATTACACTGAATCTCTCATACTTTCCTACATAGTTGAAGTACAATCCCAACAACAACAAGTTCACAAGAATAGAAAAAACAACAAACAAAATAAAATATCTAACTGTCAAATTTTAATATAATTTTGCACTCAAATTCCAACTAAATAATATTAAGACAAACAAGCAAGAGAGCTCAAGTTTGTGTTATATTCTTAAATGAGTTTGAAACAATGCAATGAATAACTTTCTAAAATAATATTCAAGGTTTCAAAGTGTATGAAATCTTTTGAAGGAAAATTCAATCAATCCAAAGAAAAATTCTTTCAAATCTTTTTAAGGAATGAAAAGAGTCGAAGAGAGTATTTTGACAATAAAATTTGTAAAACTTTTGATTTAAATCCAACCAATAAATCTAAATATTCAAGAGAGAATGTGAATAATAAATTTTAGATCAATTTCATATAATAAAACTTTTTAAATCAAATGAGTCTTTAAATAAAAAAATCCTTTCAAAAAACTTGACTTATAAATGAAAAGAGACCAAGGAAGAATGAGAACTTTAAAGCATATGTAACTCCTCATTCAAAGGCAAGACAATAGAATAACAAATTCAAAATATTTAAAAGAAATTAAAGTTTTTACTCAAGTCTTGATGAATAATCAAAGAAGAAGATGACTTGACCATGAACCTTTCAAGTTTCTTAAGTGGATCTCGAAAGAGATTGAAGAGAGTCTCCACTGATGATTGACAAAAATAAGAGGTGCGGAGATGGTATTTTTGTACACACCTTCAAAGGATCTCCAAGCTATGTCTCGACAAGGATGGAGGCAATGAAGAAATAGATGAAGCTGCACTTTGCTCTAATCAAAGACCATAAGGAGTTTTTAGCCAAGGAAAAATTAGTTAGAAAGAGAGGCCAATGTCACCTTGTATGATCCAAAACCATACATATGGTTTTAGCCAAGGAGAGAACAAAGGTGAGAAGAGAATTTAACGCTTGAGTCAAGTGGAATTCTCCAAGAATTCAATTTGTAATAGGCCAACCAAGTTGGAGAGAATCAAGAAAAATAATAGCTAAGTCTAAACCTCATTAAATGGATATGAGGGTTGGACAAACATGAAAGAGATCAGAGGAAATTATTAATGAGAAAATAAATTAATTTCAAACAAAAGAATCATGCATAATAAAATTGAATGAGTGTGCTTAAATTTTAGCCAAGAAAAAAGGAAAGAGAGAGAGAGAGAGAGAGAGAGAGAGAGAGAGAGAGAGAGAGAGAGAGAGAGAGAGAGAGAGAGAGAGAGAGAGAGAGAGAGAGAGAGAGAGAGAGATGAAAGAAAATTGATTATTCCAATCAAATAAAATCAAGAAAAAATAAATTCAAGGATTTTCAGCCATGCATGAATAAAGAGAGGGGAAATAGTTTTGGTAAGGAATTTAACTTTTGAAAATTTAATCACATGGTTTAAATTTAAATTCAAATTAAATTGTTGAAAATAAGTGGTCATCTAAGGCAAGAGAGAGGAAATAATTAATATGTTTAACATATATAGCTTAAATTCAATTAGGCAAGTAAATTCAAAAGGGAATTAATTGAAATTCATTTGAATTTAAATTGACCAATGCTAGATGGCCGGCCAAACATATTCCAAATAGGGATTCAATCAAGATATAATGCAACATGATATGATATATTAAGTTAACTAAATTTGATTGAATGAGAAAGTGTAGAATTACAAAATAAATATATTAAAATAAATCCAATATATCTTAACAAATGATTTTTACCAAACTAGAAATGGATCAATCTTAAATTAATGCAATGAATCACATGCAAACAATGATGAATCAATCTAACAAGCTTTTGAAATTAATTTAAAAAATAAATAAATTAAAAGTGGGGCCAACCTAAAAATATCCATAAAATAGAAAATAAAAAAAAAGTATAAATATAAGGTTCAGTTGAATTTAAATTTAAATTAATTTAAATTAATTCAAATAAATTTAAATTAACTCAATTAAAGCATGATATGGTCAGCAAAGCAATGCCAAAAAGAAATATATCACTTTTGGGAACAAATAAAACCAATTTGAAATTTGAAATTTGAAATTCAAAGTATTCAAATTTTAAATTTATGTAATTTAAAAAATTTCAAATTCCATAAAATAAGGGAAAATAATATGGTTTTAAATGAAAAAATTACATTAAATTTATCACCCCAAAATCATAAAAAAGCAACCAAAATTAAAATAGGAAGATAATTTTGATAAGAGAGAGAAAATAAAAGGATTTGAGAGGGAAAAAGAATAATATGGATAATTTAAGAATAATTTCACTCTTATACAAGATAAATAGATAATTGATAAGGTCGAGAATGAAAATAGTTTAATGAAGTGTGAAATAAATCCAACTCACTTTAAAACTTAATGGATAAGGTTCATGCAACTTCTTAAGTTATCTAAAAGAAATATAAATTAAAGAATAATTGAAAATATCATGCAAATAAAATATAAAAAATTGTGTAAAGATTTAAATTAATGATATGGAATTATTTAAATGATTATTTTTGTATTTTGAGCTATTATTGGGGTCATTATTGCATAACCTAGAAAGATTCCAAAACTGCCCCTATCTAGTTGATCTTGACTTTCTAAGTTTGACTGAGCTTATTGAGTTTGGTGATCTTCTTGAAGCACTTGAAATAAAATATTTGTTCCATCCAATCATACGTTTATTAACTTCAAAATCAATTGCATAAGCAATAGGGTTCATTGAGTCATCAAGAATTGTGGATTAGCCCTGATCGGGAGACCCTAACCTAACCACATCTCCACCACCTACCACGCCAGCATTCGCATTCCTTAGTGGTGTGTTACTACATGTAAAGAGGCACCTAGATAACACTATGTAAGTGATGATTTGGTTAAATACGAAATTCATATTTTCTGAATTTAAAAATTATAAAAAATTGCTTAGAATTTCAAAATTTTATTGAAATTAAATATCTATCTAAAAAATATAAATAAGTGCTATATGGATTTATATCAGTGAGAGGAATCCATTAAACCCAAAATTCCTAATTTTTAATGATTATTTTTAAATTAATTTGAGTTTAATTAAAAATAATCAAACTTAAATTAAACTTGAAACTTTGGGGATATGAAATTAAAGTTAAAACACACTTATAATAAAAATTTGAATAGTTATTTGTGATTAAATAAAAAGATATGAAATGAAAACCCTAATTTAATGAAATTAATTAATATTAATCCATGGAAAATAAATAATATAGAAATTGTTTAAAACACCTTTAAAAATATCAATAAATTTAATAAAAATATTAAACTTCAATGAAACTCATTAAACCAAAAGATGACCTATTTTGTGGATTAATTAAATTAAATAATTCAATTAGTTAGGTTGATTTTTGAAAAATCATAATTAAATGAATAAAAATCTAAAAATTCTAAATGAACACCCCTCTATGGATTCATTATTTAGTGGGGAATTCAAAGAAAATTAAAAGCCTTAATTATTTTTCCATATGTTAGGCTTAATGTGAGTTTTATTAAAAACACTAAAATCATAATTTGTCATAAAACACATTTCTCATCAAGATGAAATTTTAGGAAAATAAAATTTGCAATGAACCACACTTACCATAAACATTTTAAGTAAAATTGACTTCTAGATCAAAATTTTTGAAAATTTCAAGTCTTAGGACCATTTAAAGAAAATAATAAATATAAAAATCATGGAAATTATAAAAATTCATAAAATCAGTTCTAAACACTTTTAATTAGATCAGAGGGTTAAAAATAAATTCCTTAGCCTTTTGAAGTTAAGGAACCATAAACATTATACACATTGGGTTTAAGAAATAATTAAAGACATGATATTAATTAAACCCTAGAGTTCAAATTAAGAAATCTACAATAAATCAAATAATTGATTGAAATTTTCAGTTAATTATCTTTTAAATTTAATATTTAAGTAAGAACTATTAAAATTGAAAGCATTCCAAACTTACTTAAGATTAAATCAATTATAATGAATAGTAGATTAAATTATTCATAACATAAAATTTCAAATTCCTTAGGAATTTATAACGACCTAGCATAAGTATTGATGCCCTAAGTACTTCATCTCTATAGGTTTCTTGAGCTAGGATTACTGGTTAAATGAAAGTTAAACAAATGTTAATCATGAGAAACTTATTTAAATAATTAATTATAAAAATTCCCCTTAAGCCAACTTAAGCATAATAATTAGTCAGTTAAATTAATTGAACTTAACAAAAGATAAAATCATAAAACTTTAATAATATCAACATAAATTTCTTAACTTCAGATTTAATAAATCTCAAATAAAATTTAATAAAAATATTAAATATAAAATGAACATTGATTTATATAATTAATTAAATTAAATCTTAATTAAATTGGCTATGTCAATAATTAGAAAATAATTAAATTGAACCTTAACTTTATCAAATAAATTAAGTAAAAAAATATAATTAAATCAAACCAAACAATCATCAAATCAAAATAATTAACATACAAACAAAATAATTAATAAATGATCGAACTCTTAATTGGAGTTTAAACAAAAGACCACTTTAAACTTTAATCAAATCATAAGTTAATTAAATTAAGACATGTTACCCAATTTAAGTTTTGATCAAAACTCAATGAATATATAAGATAATTAAATTTAAACAACATTAAAAATTATTTAATCAACACAAACTAAACAAAATTTTAATTAAAGAATGAAACTTAAAGAAAAGAATTAAAGAATTAAACATTAATTGAATTAAACAAAACTAAAACTAAATATCAACGATCAAAATACATGAAGTTAAACAACTATAATAGACCTAATCTACAATTATATCAAATGATAATCAAATTAAATTTAACTAAATTAAAACTAAAATAAATTCAAAGGGGTTAATTAAGTTACATAGTCACTTAGTTTTACTCATAGAATGAAATTTTATCTTAGGATGAAGATTCCATTCTACTAAGATTAGGAAGTTGAATAGATTAGGTTCTATTATAGGTGAAATTGATTTTATTATTCATTCTTTAATACCTAAACTAAACTTCAATAAAAATAAACCTAAAATTGAAATAAATTTCAAAATTAATTAAATCAGTTAAATTGAAACAATCCAATGGTAAGATTGAGTAAAGTCTAAATTCAATTAAAATTGAACCTGAAAAAGGCCTAATGTAGTTATACCAAACAACCTAATAGGATATGTGGGATTGGAAACTATTGGTGCTAAGCATGTATGTTTGCCTTATAACTGTTGGTGTGTTGTGTGCTTTCTTGATGTTTGTTTTGTAGGGTTTATAATTATTTTTTGAATTTTAAAATGTAATTTAAGCTTAGAATTAGGTTGAGATCTATAGAGTCTAGACTTAGCAGGACCTGACTATACCTATTAGTGTGCTCTTATGAAGTCTAAGGATGCCTGTAAAAAATGCAATGAACTTGAATGAATACCCCCATAGATCAAGACTTTAATTCTAGGCCAAGATGGCTAAGATGTAGCTCGACTACCCATATTTTCATTTCTTTTGGGAGTATAGTGGTACCCAACTACACATGCTTGTTCAACTTGCTTTTCATAGGTTTATTTCTGTGTTTTTGTTATGTTGTGATGAAGCTTGGATACCTTAGGCTCTTAAAAAATTAATTTTTATACTAATTAAATTAAATTAACTTAAGAATAAATAAAAAACTCATAACCCCACTTAATTAAAGCCCTAGGCATAAACAACTAAAAGCAACTAGAAATAACCAGACTTTATGAACCATGCTTGTATATTCCCTCATGTTTCTTGGATTTGGCCCTTTAACTATTGCACATAAGATGGTATTTGACCTATGAGGATAATCACCCTTCTTGGGAAAGTGTGCCTTCTATAATTGATTTAATCTAAGACTCTTTCTAATAACATCTCATCTTAAGCATGATTTGCATACGCAAAGCCTCAAATTAAATCAAGTGTTTAAAATTAAATAAAATTTAAAACCTTATTTCATTAGTTTGGTGCATTACATACTAGTCATTATCTAATGATTAAGGAGTAAGTTTAGACTCTCATCTTTCTTTCCTAAATACAATAGCTCACCCATATTACTTAACATAAGATTAGATCATGAATTTAAAATCGCTTAGGTGGTGTTAGCTGGCAACTCTTCTAGGCCGCAAGTAAGTGCAGGAGAGTCATGGATATATTTTCATTCTCAATCTTTTTAGAATAAATCTTCAACTCCCACACATTTTATAGTCTTGTGTTATCAAAATCTAAATCCTAAAGTTTTAATAAAAAATGACAACTTAAAATCTCAATGAATTTAATTTAAAAATGTAAAGCACAATAGTATGATAGTTTGAAATACTTACCAGGCTACCCAATAATGAAAAAGATCTTCTACTTATTCCTAATTAGATTTCTAAAAGAACTCTTCTTCTTTGAAGAACTCCCTTTCAAATTTCATAATTAACTATCCTTCTAAGACTAGCTTTGAAATCCATATAAAAGTAAAAATCATTCTTTTAATTGAGTGTTTTCTTAAGAAAGTATCTTTTTTATTATGTAATTAACTGTATAGGCTTGCCTCTATAAGAAACTAAGAACCATACAATAAAATAAACTATGTTCCATCTTACTCTATAGTTCAGAAGAAGAATCTTTAGAATATTGTAGACCCTTCTATTTTATGAGTCTTTTATTAAATAATCATATCCATTGTAAGGTGATATTTTTATTTAATGAGATGAAATATTATCTTTAATGATGTATTTGGTTAGTTAAATAATAAATTCTTGAAATCTATGTGGTGTCATAAAATTTTCTCAACATAAGTTTTGGCAACTGCACTAAGGATTGGTTTCTCTCTCCATATTTATGAATTAAGTTTATCTATATATAAATTAGTAGTTGAGACTACCTTTCTTTTTATTGGGTACTTCTCCATTTCATCCTTAGTTGGGCTTACCCAACATCCATAAAATAAATTATAAAACCTCCATATTTGTTCAAATCAAATTAGTGGACTTATGAATTGTACATTTTAACTTTGAAAATAAAATTTTAAATTCTAGCGATAATAAAAATGGCTAAAAAATCTCTTGAGAGGTCAAAATTTTTTTGACTTCATTAATTTAATCAAAGTTTGTTAGAACTAACATAATTCTATGGCTTGAAATAAAAAATTGTTGGGCAACTTATCTTTACAATTACTTTGAGGATTAACTTCTTCGTCAATAGTGAAAAACTATTGATGGCACCATAATAAAATTTAGAGCTAGTTTTGAAGATTTGAACATCACTGTAGAGAGAGTTAAGTGACTTTGGTTCCTATTAGCAAAATAATGGTTAAGGGAAAGAAGTCAATCTTAGAATTTTTTAGGGTACCCCATAACACTCTATTGTTTATAACGAGGTTGTTATGGATACCACTAAGGATTTTAGATGGGTCTTACTTTAAATAAAGAAAACTGTCTACTGAAAAGTCACCTGTTCTCTCTTTTCCTAGCACTTTTGAGCTAGGCTCCAATTCTAAGTCTCTCCTAATGACTAAAAGTCAAATGATAAATTGGAATAAGAGGCATAAGAGATAAGCCCTTAAAGGGAGAAAGTAAAATGAGCTCATTTTGACTGAAAAGCTAAGTCAATGGAGAGGTATACCCTTTTAGATACTTCTTTATTAGGCTGAAGTAGGTTTCATCCTCTTTTTGTAGCCTAGGAAGAGGAGAATGTGTTTAGAATAGTGAGCTCTCTACCTCACCATTTATTTTATTAAAATAAGAAGAGATATAAACAATTTAATAAAGAAGCTCATGATAAGTTACAACAATTATTTCATTGAACTGTTGGGTCCTCTAGCTACACCAATGAAACATTACTAAGGGTACAGCAACAACAAACCTTTATCCCACTAAGTGGGGTCGACTACATGAATCCTTCATCTCCATTGTGTCCTATTATGTGTCAAATTCTCATTTAATTCAAGTATACTAAGGTCATTTTTTATACATCTTAACCAAAAGAAAAATTACTAAAGGTCATGAAGGAAAATTGTTTCTAAAGAACTCAAAAAAGAAAATTCTAGAAGAATTCAAGATTACCTAGAATAATGGAAAAGAAAAAGTAGTCTTCTAAGATAAAAGATGACTTTATTGACTTAAACCTATTGTATTTGATTGATATCAGTGTCTAGGAAGATCTTTGACTGGGAACAGAAATGAGTCGATTGATGCAAGGAGAGATAAGTACATTTCTAGGAAGGAGCCTAGAAAAATCTATTATCCTTTAAGAAAAACCCCATTAGCCATATAGCCAAAGCCACACTTTCTCCTTTACTACTACCATCACACTTGAAAGAATCAATAGTTGTTAGGCCTCATAAAGAAAGGCCATCATTATCATAATCTAAACCCTAAATTGAGGGTCTGTCATCATCTTCTCATGATTCTAGAGGAGGAATGGATTTATTTAATTGATCTCCTTATGATAGAGATATTTTAGATAGTAGACACCTTAGTTTGGGAACCACTCATATCAAAGATGAAAACCCTGTTATTTAGGGAAGACATAAAATAGAAACATCTGAATCCAAACCAATGGATGTAGAAACTAATGAAGAGTTTAAAGTAGTTTTTAATAGTAATGGTGAACTAATTCATCTAATTTAAAATGAAATGGAGACCATTATAAAAGAGGATGAAGAAAAGAAATATTAAAGGGAACTCAAGGAGGTTTTGACATAGATCAAGATGTCATTTTAGATTAGGATTCAAAGGTACCAAAAGCCCATATCTTCATGGTAGATATAAAAGCATCCAAGAAATAATAAGTTGAAGCTCAAGTTATCAAAAAAGAGTGTCCTACACTTAACTCAACCCAACAATCAATTCTTTAATTGCAAATCAAGGATGATCAAATCTTGAGAATGTAAAGGAAAATGTAAGAGATGATGTCTGCGATGCTATCATTCTAGAGCTAAATTCCTACCACTTCCCACCCTCATTAACTATAAGAACCAGATGATACTCGCTCCATAGATAATAAGAAGATTAGTTTAAGGAATCATCATCATGATTATAAAATAGTTGAATATTTATCACCTAAATTTTGACTTAAAATATTTTGTTAAATAATAAGTGAAAGAGGTGTTGGTGTAGTCCAAAGGTATGACATTAATTCCAAAAGATGGACCATATATCTTGAGCAATATGATTCCATACTTTACCTAAGGGATTTGTTCCCTCTACTTTCAAGGTATTTGATGGAACAAATAATCCTAAACAACATTTAACTCACTTTCAGGCAAGTTATTGTATTACTAGAGGGAGTGATGCTTTACTATTTAGGTAGATTATTAGTAGTCTAACTAGGGTTGCCTTTGACTGATATGCAAAATTTCCAAACAGTTCAATTCACACATTCACTAAACTTGAAAATATATTTTCATAACAATTTGCTGGTACCAAATATCTAATCATGGTAGGCGACTTGGTTGTTGATAATAAAATCCTTGTGAATCTCTTGTGGATTATATTCTGAGATGGAGGATTTTTATTCTAAAGTGTGAACCTCAGTTACAAGAATAGCATGCTAAGAAAATACTTCTCAATAATATTCTTTATTCTATTACCTTTTGTTGAAAGTATTTACTACTAATACCTCTAGAAAGCTATTAGGTATGCCTCTAATCTTAAGGAGGAAGCTCTTAAAATGTTATTCATAAATGATTAATCTACCACATAGTCTTCTAAACCTAGGAAAGTGCTAAAAAAAAGAGTACACATTATTTCCATAATAGATAGGGAAAGGCTCCAATATTAGTTCAGGTAGAGTGACCTCCACCTCAAAGGCCACAATAATAGAAATTAGCACTAGATAAGAAACAACTTGAATGCCCTTTTAGTGAAAGAATGAATCAAACTTATTCTTTCAAGAGAGAGGTTGTATAGAAAATATTTAAAAATATGAAGAAAAAGCATGATTTCTACCTTCTTGATCCAAAAGAAGCCAAAAGAAGTTGGCAAGGTTAATGACTAGAATTATTGTTTATATCATCAAATGTTAGGTCATACCATTGAAGACTACTTCACCTTTAAAAATTAGCTTGAAAAAAAATTACAAGGGATGGTGTTTGTTCCCACAGAATGTCTTATAGACTCTGGGTCGGGGTCCGCTAAGGTGACTATAGGTGAATCGTTCACCTCTTCTTTATAAAATAAAAAAAATGTAGGATCATTTGAAGACTTGGAAGATGATCATCCAAGTTGATCTACCGATGTCAAAGATAATTTCTCCTCTACCCCATTTAACATAATCAGATGTTCAAAAGTCTGAAGAGAGTGGTGAGAGGGATAAAATCTATATTTGATAGAGTATTATACAATAAGGATGGAAATGCCAGCCCCTATGCCCCTTTATCCTTATGTACACATTTTAAGAATTTCAATAAAAAGTCAACTGAAAAAGGAATTTCTTATTTTTTTGTTTATGATGACTATAATATAAATGAATTTAGAAAAAAAAGAACATGGAACAAATCATTCTCATAGTGAATTGAATATATTTTATAAATTAAGATTAGAAAATAATGTTTCTATGGATGATTTGTAGGGAGATCCTATTAACATAGAAATAAAATTCTCATATTTTGATCGACCCTCAGGAAATAATATTATTGACAATTAAGCACAAGTTGACATGGCTCGTTGTGGCATTTTTATTTGGAGTCATATGAACATCATGTAGATCTTGGGGAGGGGGGGGGTGGGGTGTGTACTTATTAAAATTACTGAGTATGACATCTAAAGAATGGTGTATTATCTTGAAAGATAGAAAAATCACCTTATAATAAACTTAATCATCTAATAAAGACTCTTAAGGAAGACGAGTCTACACATATGCTAGAGATCATTCCCCCACTTTACATGAATAAGTAAAGTGGGGGTTTTTTATGTCGAGTTCTTTAGTTATGTAGAAAAGCAAGCACCCATAGTTAATTATATCCTATGAAATGGGAATTCCTTAAGAACACTCTTGATTAAAGTAGTCAATTAATATCTCTAGAGATTTCTAAGGTAGGTAATCAAAGAATTAGTAATTTTGAAAAGCAATCATGAAGTGCTCAAATAGAAAGAGTTCTTAGTGGATTATAAAAGGAGAATAAGTAGGAAAAAAACATTATACTAGGAAGCTTTGTGAGTGCTCCAATCTACCTTATAGTGAGGCTTTACATTTTTGAAAGAGAGAAAATTATTTATTTAAGTTAAAATTTTATTAGAATGCTAGCACTTAGATTCCAACAACACAAGATTGTGAAAATGCCTAAAAGGTGTGGACTTATACTCGTTGGCTGATAAAACAAATAGCCTCTAAACCAATATCTAAGTCACTCTAGCACAAGCTAAGAGCTCAACCTAATTTTACTCATGCAAATGGGATATATTGGTTCATCTCCACTAGGGAAAGCGAACCCAACTCATCTAGACTTATGACCACCTGGAGTGGCCGCCATTTAACACCTCTTATGGTTTTAAAATTATGTGGACTAGCAATATGTTAATGCAAGATAGCTAGGCTATTAATAATTAGGAAGAAATATAAAATTTTAAACTCACTCCCCAAGAGACTAAATCATGTTTGGCATAAAAATATGACTTAAGCTAATGCAATACAATTTACATATTTTATTTTATTTTATTTTGACTCATTATTTTTGACTAAAGCTTGGGATATTCTATGTCTAAATGCATGATGAAAGTAAGTTAAGTGAAATTAGAAGGAAGGGGTATTATCCACTACAAGGGCAAATGATTGGTTGAAGCTTTTAGTAAGATGCTCATGAAAATTTTGAAGAAAGTCCTTAATGATAATAAACATAAAAGGCATGAGAAGTTGGTTGAAGCCTTATAAGCCTATTGGGAAATATACAAGACACCAGCTCAGTCCACACTTTTTTGCTTTAGTTTATGGAACTACAGCTATTCTTTTATTTGAGTACAACTTTCTTCTATGAGGATTGTAGTTAATGACAACATTACCAAGATCAAAATCATAAACTTAGATTAGAAGAACTTCAAAGCCTCATCAAAAACATCTGAGAGTTCAACAAGACCTTGAACTTTACCAATCATGTATGGTTCAAGCTCTTGATAAATTAATCCATCTTAGAACCTTCCAAGTAGGAGTTTGTCTTAGTTTTTAGAAGGCCAATTTTAACACAATGCAGGATAGGTAGTAAATTTGAATGAACATGAGAAGGATCATTCATCATGGAAAAAATCTATGAAGGAGGTTCTTATCAATTGATAACATGTAATGGTGAACGTATAATATTACTTATTACTTTAAAAGTATTATATATAAGTTTTATTCCAACTCTAAGATAATCAACAAAGTTAATTTATCTACTAAAATTTTTTTTATGTAATTTGTTTGGATCTAAATATTGTTCTTTTGAAAAACACATAAATTTATTTTTGCCTAAACATCTATTTATTATATTGCCATGAGCTCTCTTACCATCCATGGTGAGTTAACAATTTGCCTCTCAACAATGATGACTCAATAAAGAAAGAGAAAATCTTGACTTGGTAGTAGGAACAATATGAAGAAAGGTGTCTTTGGAAGAGTGGGGAAAATGTTCCATTTATAGCCAGGGAAGCTTAAGCACCTTAAACAGTGATGTGACCATTACTAACTTTAAGATATGATTTTTAAAATTTTTTAAAAACTCAAAATAAATTATTCATTTCATTCTTCTATCTTTTTTGCAAGTCACCTTTATAAGGAGCAAGAGAATCAGAGAGCTAAATGTATGTCTAAATATATAAGCAAGCTATGATAACCTTGAAAGTGAGAATCATTATAATAAGATTGAATTTATAGATGAGAGGAATTCAATAATAAAGAGTTTCTATGCATGGGCTTGGTCAAAGAAGGAAGCTCAAAGAATGAAGTATGGAAACCAACTACATATCTCGAGTATCCCTTGGCTCGTGAGTGACTAAGAAAGGGCGAACAGCCTAAGAAATGAAAGTTCAATGAACCTATGTTGACATGCCAGTCCACTACATAAGAGTAGTCACACATCAAAATAAGCAGTGGATCGTTCACTCTAATGGTTTATAGAGTTTTCCCCTCTCCTAATGTTGATCCAAATATGCCTATAGATTGATGCAGAGCCTTCTAAAATACTTGGGAAATAGGGTTAGGAAAAATATAATAAAAAGGAAAATAAAAAGTACAAAAATAGTAAAATTTATTCCATTCTAAATCTAAGTACAAAGATTGCGAGACAAAGGAAAAGAGAAAAAACCCCACTAGAAAAAAGGTGTCACCTTTTATATTTTTGGGAGGGTCTTTATATTTAGTAAGTATATATAACACAAGTTGGGTAAAAATAAGAGTTCATCTTAGCTTGAAGTAAGTATACATAAGCGGGTAAGGACTTGATGGATAGTGGAAGAGAGTAGCCCATTATTCATGCAAATGAACGTGCTATGGTTAAGTCGCTGAACTTAGAAAGCTTGAACTATTTAACCTTCCTTATTCACTAGCCTATTGTGAGAAAATTGATTAATGATTGGTTTTCTTAGACCATTATCTCAGTACATTTTGACTTCCCTTGCTTGGAATGAGTCCTTATTTATGAGTATCCTTCTTTTATAGGCTCACCCGCACTGATAGTCCTGCTAGGAAGGTAAATCTTACTCACCTATTTCTTTGGGTGTACATTTAACACCTCGATTCTTTTGATCCATGTAGAGGTAACTAATAAAAAGGATAGAATAATAAGTTGTGATTTAATGAATCTTTAAAATAATTTTAGGTAACTATAAGGAGTCACATCACATTTGAATTGGATTAATTCCTTTGACATGTTCAGGCTTCTGGTGGTTATAAAAGAAACCTTTATCTCTCTATGAAGCAGTCTATGATAGATTGTGCTACTCTCTTAAATAGATATATTTTCTCTTATTGATGATTCTATGAAGAAAACACACTTAATGGCCATGGATGCTAACAGATCTCATGGTGACATCAACTCTATTGTACACTAGCCTTATCTTTCTAAAATGTTGAAGAAGGCTAGGAAGTCTGAGGATGTCACTGCCACTTCCACTCCTAAGATGACTGTGACAACCTATCCTATTTGCATGACCATTGGCACCTCAATCTAGGATGTCACCAAGGGCTCATAGGAGGAACCACGTATATGTCTAGCTAAGGCACATAGCATGTTAGCAGTGAGTGTTGAATCACAAGGGAGTGATGTCAAGAAGGAGCCATAAGTGCTCACTAATTTGTTTGAGCTCATTATTCTTCTAGGGGATGTTGTCATTTTAAAGAGGCCTTCAACTCATTAAGACAATAAATAGGTGGTGGTTTCTACTAGAGTTGCAGTCACAATGAAGGTAGTTACTGAAGATGGAGTCTTGAAGATATTTTATAACTGTGAGGGCTAAGTTGACTCTACTTCAGAGCTCAATCAAGTCCTGGGTGAGACTTCCCTCTTCCCTTCTGATATAAACTTTTTGTTTGATTACATGTGCAAGAAGTGTAGACTTAGCAAGGAATGGTACTCACCAAGCCAATTGGCCAAAGGAGCTCACTAATGGAAAAAAGTAATGGGAATAACCTTGAACAATTTTCTTTACCTCTACTTCGGCAATGTCATAGTGTCCTCTATGATGACTATTTTATTACCTACTTATTTATTATGCATTTTCTGACTCACCCTTTCTAATTATTTTACTTATTCTTTCATAGGAGAGGCGACCTTAGCTCCCTCCTCCACTTAATCCTAATGGGATTAGCTTCCATGAAAAGGGTGAACACATGACTAGTGATAATGGGTTGGCTCCCACTAAGGTTGCTGAGGAGGTAAGGCTGAGCACAACCCCCATGGATGTTGCCGATAAGGCCTGACTGAGTATAGCTGATGAAATCTAGAAAGAGGTCACAAGCTCATCTCCTCGAGGTCGCAAGTAAAAAGGTGAGTCTGAAGAAGAGAAGGTGAAGGGCAGATATGCTAAAAATAATTACACTCTAAAATTGGCTAATCTAATTAGTGAGGACTTGAACTCAACCTAGCAATCTTCTCCAAGAAGTTTGATGATCACTTAGAAGATATACCTACTAGCGGACTACCATAAGCTATCATGATTGTTCAAGCAATGGCATGAAGTTGATCTGAGAGATTTTCTAGAAGTTCTTCAATGGAGCAATCATAGGGAGAATTTCACAGCGTGGATAGATGAAAAAGGTGTGCTATGGACCTTCCACTCACCAAAGTGGAAGAAATGCAAAATTCATACTCAACCAACTAGAATGGAAGTGAGAGATTTTTAGATCTCTCAAATGGTTGCCAACCAAGCTCCAACAAAAGAGTTTTCACTCATGTTTCTCACATAAAACCAATCAAATCTCTCCATTAAATCAAAATAAGAGTTTATAAAAGTATAATTCTATAATGGATGTGTCCTTTGGGAAACAAATCACTAAAGAAACTATTATAATAGGGAACCCCATCATTTCATAGAACTAAGGCACTAGAGGCCAGCATCTAGGTGCTAGCTTCTCTATCCAAACACCCTATAAGGAATCAGTCGCAATGCCAAGGCACCAAAAAGCTTGCCTAGGCTTTATACTGTTGATGCACTTTTAACACTAAAACTAAATGATTTCAATCACAGCTCTCATACAACACTTGAACATGATCAAACACATCCACTACTGCATAATACAACATGTTGGACATAAATATAAAATACCACAATACATAAAGTATAATAAAAGTCCTCATAGGTTTAAACTTTTGGTTTATGACCTTGTGACTGTTCTTTTCCTCCTTTGATATGCTGCATCAACTCTTTTAGAACCAAAGGAACTCTTTTTTTGAAGAGTTAGGGTTTTAAATTCTACAAGAAGTTTAAGGGCAAAGCTTTGCAGTTCTTCTAAAGTCATCCAAATTTTCTTGTTTGGTGGTTTGTCACCTATTTAAGAATCTTTGAATGACGCTATCATTTGTTAGTGTTTCAGCTTTAATGATGTTCTCTAGTTTAAATAATGTTGGCTAGATAGGTACCTCAAATAATTACTATCTCCTCAAGTAAAAGTATAATTTTGTAAATTTAGAAGTTAGGTAACTCCTTTAAAAGATATTAGGTCTTCAACATTAAAATAGAGCTAATAAAATATAAGGGGGAAATTCAAGAACACAAGCAATAGTACCAAGTTTTCTAATAATCTTAAATAGCCCACCATTTATGGAAGGAAAACTCTTAGACCAGATACAAATTAATGCATAATCACCTATCTCATATTTCTTAAAATTTTTATCTTTATTATTTTGTTCAACGTACTTAGAATTTTATATTTTTAATTGTTTCTTTATGTCTTCATGAAATCTACAAAAATCAATTTATATTTTCAATATTTCTTTATTTCTTTTGTATATCCATCAATTTATAGATGAAATGTAGAGGAGAATTTTGGTTGTGTTCACTTTAGTTTCTATAAAGTTTTTAAAAATAAAATATAAATTTAACATCTCTATTAGAAATTATAATTGGCAAGATTTTGTGCAACCTGACAATTGTTTTAAAGAATAATATTGTTATGTGAGATGCATCATTTGATTTTAAACAATATAAGAAGTGTGACATCTTAGAAAATCTATCTACAATAATTAATGTATTATCATGTCCATGAGGCATCCTTGGGTAACTTAATGTGAAATATATGGATATCTCTTCCCATGGTTTAGATGAAATAGTTAATGATGTATAACGACCTACTTTGTTTGGCAATTTTAGCTTAAGGATAAGCATATCTCAGGGCTTTGATACATTCATCTTTCATAAAGATGACCAATAAAACATTTGTTCAACTAGTGTTTGGGCCTTTAATTTAACAAAATGTCCTAATATTTCTCATAAATGTAGTTTAGAAATAAGGAATATTCTTATGAATATTTTAAGATTACATAACCTCTTACCTTTATAAAAAGAATTCCATCTAGAATGATATAAAAATTATTAAAAATCAAGGGTATATCATATGAAAATCAAGGTAAATTTTGTAATCTTCCGTTAAATATTGAATCTAGGGATTTGAAATTTGAAGGATGAAGCCATTAGAGATACTCCAAATAGAGTGTCTACTAGTTTATTTTTTATTATAGGTTTATGTTTAAGCATAAAGGAAAATTCTTTAAGGCATTCGACCTATTTAGCATGTCTACAATTTAGCTTCTTTTGTGAGTTAATAAACTTTAGAGTGTGGTGATATATATTTAGAATAAACTTCTTATGTAACAGATAATAATTTAGTGCTTAAGAATTTGAATAATCATATAAAACTCTTAATCATATGTAGAATATTTTTATCTAGTGTCATTTAATTTCTCATTGAATAAAGCAATTAAATGATTTTTTTACTAAATATTCTATCAATTCCAATACCTAATGCATCACAAGTTACTTTAAATACTTTATTAAAGTTAGAAAGTCTTAAGATATGTGAAGAATTCATAAGATTTCATTTATTTCATTGTCCTTTCAACATCGTGACCCATTTAAATTTATCTTTTCTAAGATGTCTGTGATAGGGGCTATAATTATGTTAAAATTTCTTATAAACATCCTATAAAAAGTAACTAATCCATAAAAGCTTCTAGCATCCATAAAAGACTCGATCCAATCTATAATAAACGTAATATATGATTAATATGCTTTTAGTTTATTAACAACTACAATATAACATAAGAAGATGACTTTAGTTTGATAAAGAAATCATTTCTTAAAATTTATATATAATTTTGATACTCTTAATTATTCTAAGACCATTCTTAAGTGATATAGATATGACTTCTCATCTAGGCTATAAATAAGAATATCATAAAAATAAACTTTAAGGAATTAGCAACAAAGGTTTTAGTATAGTCTTCATTAGTCTCATGATTGCACTAGGTGCATTTATGAGACCAAATGATATGACTAACCTTTTAATAAAGACCATCAAGAATTTTGATTACTGTCTTCCATTCCTTATATAAGATATTCACTGAGAAAATATTCATTCTTCTCCAATCTTCTTCTTCCCTAGAAATAATCATACACCTCGTAACTCTCACTGAATTACCTATATTTGGATCCACTTCTTCATTTGATAGTGATGCATCATCATGTATCTCTTCAATACCCTCTTATTCTCTTAAATCTTCTAATTCATGTAGGAATATGATTTTATCTCTACATTGATTTTGAAAATGACCCTTCTTATGACATTTGAATGCAAATTATTTCTCTCATAATTTTAAAACTAGATTTAGTGGGGATCATGAGAGGGGTTTTGATTTAGAAGGATTAGATCTATTAATAGCCTTTTGAGATTGAGTTGTAGTTGGATATTTAAAGAATATTAAGATTTCATCTTGGATGTGGATGCAAATTTCTTGTACTTTTCTAAGAGTAAATCACTATGAAAGTAGCCTTCTAAGGTCTGGTGATCATGAAGTTTAACCTCATTTCTAATGTCTCTTCTTAAATTAAAAAAAATTTATTAGTTACTTGTCATGCTTGATCAATGCATTATGTTCTAGCTTTTAAGTCCTTAAATGTATTCATATATTCAACTACTGGTATATTCCCTTATTTAAGAATAATCAATTATTCATAGAGCCTTTTATCATGATTTCTAGGATAATATTTAGCTTTTAAAATTTTCTTCATTTTTACTCATGTCAAGAGATTTCTACCAAATTTCTCTTATTTTGATAAAAGGGCATTCCAATAGATTTTCACATGACTTATTAATTTTATTTTAGCAAACATAGTTCATTGATAATCATCCATGTGATACTAATAAAAATAATTATCTATTTGGGTTAACCAATCCAATAATTTATTAGGGTCATGAACACTATCATATGTTGGGGGTTCTATGTTAACTTATTTAGTAGGTTCATGTAAGGTTTCATGGACCCTAAGATGGTATTGTCTAAGGTTATTCCTTAATTTTGGCCTTCCCCTATGATAATATCTCTATGAAGTTTAATAGTTTCCTCTCATATGGGTTCTAAGTCATCTAGACATGGGTTAGTTGGTGGGGTTTGAAGCTTAGTTCTTAAGGTTTAAACTTCTATAGCTATGTTCATGAGAAGGTATTCTATCTTAGTGAGTTTCCCTTCACTTTGAATAGTGATCTCATTTTCCTCCTTGTTAAGTCTTCTAGTTCATCCAAGCTAATGGATTTAGGTGGCATGATGTGAACAAATGATAGAAAATATATTACTCCAAATAAAATTTTATATATACATTAAGAAATCTATATTTAACATAATGAGATGCACAATTTTAAAAATGATTATCCTTTAGCAGACATAAAGTAACTTATGCATGCTACAAAATATTAGGTAAATATACAAATAAATAAACATAAGATCTTTAAAGATATAAGTTCAAATTTTATGTAAGGTTTGTATCCTAGGTTTGGCAATTTTAGTGAACTCTCCCTTACTGAAGTAGTCACTTAAGTATTATAGAATGTAGTTAGGTTAAGTTGGGAAAGGCTAGGCTTAATGAGTGGAGACATCTAGTTGGTAGTAAAATAAATATTCATAAGATTTCCTACCACATGAAATTAACATGAGTTTTCAAGCAAAAATACTACTTATGTAAAAGTAATTGCACAAAATCTAAAATATAGAACTAACCTTGCTTAGATTTGATATGAAGTATTTACGTACATTTTCTCCAAGCCTCCAAACCTTAGGCTCTACCAAAATTTATGGAGTGGTCATAGAGGGAATGTCACAATAGATGGAGGAAGATAGTGAGCTACAGAGCTTCCACTCACCAAAGTGGAAGAGATGCAAAATTCCTACTCACCCAAGTAGAATGGTAGTAAGAGATCACTAAATCCCTCAAATGATTAACCACCAAGCTCCAACTAGAGTCTTCACTCAAGTTTTTCACATAAAACTTGTCTAATCTTTCCATTAAATTTGAATAAACATTTATATAAGTACAATACTCCAATGGATGTGTCCCTTGGGAGAAAACCACTGTAAAAACTATCATAACGTGGAATCCATCATTTCACAGTGCTAAAATACCACATACAAATGTCTAAGCATTAGCTTCTTTGTCTAGACATTGTATAAGAAATTGACTGTAGCACCAAAGAGCTAGAAAGCTATCTTCTAGGCACTATACTACTGATACACCTTTGACACTAAAGCACTAAATGATTTCAATCACAACTCTCATACAACACTTAAACATGATCAAATATATCGATTACTACATTATACAATATTTGGTACATAAATATAAAATACCATAAGATATAAAATATTATAAAAGCTCTCATAAGTTTATGCTTTTAGTTTTAGACCTTATGATAGATCATTTCCTCCTTTGATGTGCTATAACATTTTTGTCAAGAGAAAGTATTCCTTTAACATGAACACTAGACTA
Organism: Cymbidium sinense; assembly: GCA_021442155.1. Taxonomy (NCBI): domain Eukaryota; kingdom Viridiplantae; phylum Streptophyta; class Magnoliopsida; order Asparagales; family Orchidaceae; genus Cymbidium; species Cymbidium sinense. Next base: position 40,790,346 of record CM038224.1, read on the forward strand.
GAAACTAGAAGGAAAGAGCTTTAATCCCTTGAGGCCAAGTTTAAAGATTTTCAAATGGAGGTGGCTTAATAAGAGGTGGAGAAAAATATGATCGCTTCCAAGTTTATTCACCTAGTTGTGCTAAACAAAGAGCTGGAAGAAGAGCTCTCTCATCGCGTGAGAATTTTTAATAAAAGGAAGCCAAGTTTGCTCGATTTCTTGACTTAGACAAGTATAAGGACATACTGCAATAGAAATTCAAAATAGAATCCAACTTTATTATTGACAAACTAGTGAAACATGGCTAGTTGAATGCCAAGTTCATAAAATTTTCTAATGTACTCACCCATTTAGAATTCATTGAAGATGACAATGTGGGTGGCACAAGTTGATTTTTATCTTTTTGGTGAGTAAATAGAAAGCTTGTATTTCTTACTTTCTCATCTTATAAATCATTTATTTTTTGAGTGGAAACAACAAATTTTCTTTTCTTAGTCAAGTAGAATTGTAATTATGGTTCTAAATGTTCTTATTTGATCAATAACGAAGGTTGTTCCTTAAATTTTTTTAGATAAGATTTAGTCATAGTATAGACATTATATTTAATGTTACATGAATTCTAAGCTCAAGACTTAGGTTAGTTACGAGCAATCACCGTGGACATTAACTTTTAGTAGTCATAAATTACTTTGACTTAGATGAATTTCTTATCATTAGTCATGGGAGTCAACATTCATGTGAGGTGAGTAGGATTTCTTATTATCAATCTCTAACTTATTGAGGTGTATGTACTTTTTACATTAAGTCATCAGCCTCATAGAAGTTGGTCTTTATGTCATAATATTGCCAACCGTATATAGTGTTAGTCTAGTTTATATTATTATTCTGACGTCATCGGGTGTCAATTTTTTTTATTGAGTTGCTGACTTTATGGGGTGTTAGTATTATACTTTAGTTTCCAATCACAGAGTGTTTGTCCATTTTATATTAATGTGTTGACCTCAAAAGATGTTGGTGTTCCATTTTAATTTTATTAAGTTGATGACCTCATGGGGTGTCATTCTTTCACTTTAGTTTCCATCCACATGGAGTTTTGGTCTTATTTGTATTAATGTGCCAATCTTATGGAGCCTCAGTCCTTTTTTATTGACGTCCTGTCTTCATGGGGTGTTGGCCTTTTGTACTAAGTTATTGACCTCTCGCGGTGTTGATCTTACGCTTTAGTTGCCAACCACTTGGTGTATTGGTCTTTTTTGTATTGATGTGCAAACCGCATGGGTGTTGGTCTTTTTTATTGAGTGATTTGTTAGTTTAACAATTAAACTTAACCATTCAAGTCAAAGATGGGACTCCAAGCTTTGCATTGAAACTTGGGCCAAAAATGGCATTTAGAGTTACTTCAGCTCACCTGCAGCTTCTCAAGTGTAGTCTTTTCCTTTTGGGAACTGAGCTGCCACTCAGCTCCCCAAGCATGTTTATTTTATAGCCATTATTATTCTATGTGTTAGCTTGACCATGAAGTAAAATATTAAGATCTTTATTATTAAAAGTAGGAAGAAACATAACATGTAAGAAATAAGGAGTGAGTATAAGTTGGAAAACTTTCAATCATGTGTAAAAGCTATTCAAATCCTTTGCATTTCATATTATTGCTATGTTATGTTCTTGCATGAATAAGATTGTAGTCAATATGCTTCAGGGTTGACTTATTCTTTTATTATGAATGGTTCATGCCAAAAGTGGACAAGCTTTCCCAAGGTGTTTTGTCAAGCTATTACATCGTCTTTCTTTATTATTAAGTTGATGTTCTTGAAGATCTTATCTTTTTCATGGAGATTTTAGTATCTCGCCATTCTTTTCATTATTTTCTCTTATCTAAATGATGCTTTGATTCTCAATTCTTTGATCATGTTGAGTGTGTCCTCCATGGAATCAAAATTTGTTTTTTTTCCATTCATCGTCAACACTTCATAATGCCTCTATTGTTTTGACCCTCTAGTTGTGGAGCTTGTACTCAACCGGTAAAATAACTTACATTCCATGTGAAGGTGTGAATGAAGAATGCTCTATTGCATTGGAGGAGTAGCCTTGAGGGCCCTGAGTATTATTGGTAGTGTGTATATCTTTCCATCATTGGTAAAATTTATTCAAATCCCTTGCATTTCATATTCTTGGTATGTTCTTGCATGAATAAGACTGTAGTAAATATGTACTAGGGTTGACTTATTCTTTGATTATGAATGGTCCATCCCAAAAATGGACAAGCTTTCCCAAGGTGTTTTGTCAAGCTGTTACATCCACTTTCTTTATTATTAAGTTGATGTTCTTGAAGATCTCATCTTTACATAGAGATTTTAGCATCTTGCCATTCTTTTCTTTGTTTTCTCTTATCTTAATGATGCTTTGATTCTCAATTCTTTGACCATGTTGAGTGTGTCCTCCATGGGTTCAAAAATTGTTTTTTTTCCATTCATCATCATCACTTCATAATGCCTCCATTATTTTGACCCTCTGTCTGTAGAGCTTGTACTCAACCGGTACGATAACTTCCATTCCATGTGAAAGTGTTAATGAAGAATGCTCTATTTCATTGGTGGGAGTATCCTTGAGGGACTTGAGTATGACTGGTAGTGTGTATATCTATCTAGCTTTGGTGCCTTCTACCTTCTTCTTGAGTACATTGAAGATCTTTTTATTGGTGACCTCTAATTGGCTATTGCTATATAGATGATGTACTAAATTGAATCTAAGTTTGATTCCTTAAGACTTGCAAAAAACTCTTAAACTCCTCTTGATGAATTGTGTCCCATTTTTTATGGTGATCGCCATGGGCAGTCCATACCTATAAATGATGTCAGTCTTAATAAAATTTTTAACTACCTAGGAGGTGATTTTGGCAAGATGTTTGGTTTCAACCAATTTAGTAAAGTATTCAATCATGATAATAATGAACCTTTTTGCTCGATGGATATTGGCAACAGGTTTATCAAGTCCATTTCCCAATGGTAAAGGACCATGAGCTTGTGATCGACCATAGAGGTTGAGGTAACTGTTGCTATAGTGCAATGAATTTCTAACACTACACATATCTTTTGCAAAGTCCTCTCCATCATTACTGAGTGTAGGTCAGAAATATGTTTACTTTAAAGTTCTATGGGTGAATGTTCTTCTTACGTTGTACTTGATTTGGTGAGTTATATGATTGAATGCTCTCTAAGTCCACTAGCTCTAGATAGGAGGTCAATGAGCTAATTTTGTTCTCTAGCTGTCTACTCAATATGAATTACTTAGCTGCGTGATTTCAATTTCTATGGTGACTCATCCTTAACTTTATAATGTTTGTTGACTTGTCTTACTACTAGTTGTGAGTCAGAGTAAGCTCCAACATGAGATGCCCTAAGTATCTGAGTTAATCTCAGTCTGGTGAGTATACCTTCACTTACATACAGATTGATTATTTATCACTTTGAAATCAAATTTCACTGACTATATTATGGTGATTTCTGCTAGGTAATTCAACAAAATGTCAATTCCCAAGGCTAGATCACCTAATCAACCATCCATGTGTAGTCTCCATAATGGTTTCAGGTTAATTGTGAGGTCATGTGAGCTACTAAAATTGACAAGAAAATTTACTAGCGCTTGAAATTTAATCATCATTCTGAGCGAGTAAGATATATTCAATTTTCTTAATTCTACTGACCACTGTAGTATTCTCTTAGAGTGGTCAAGTTTTGTGAGTACATATTTGAGTGGGTTATATTGGATGGCTTGGATTAAATGTACTAAGAAGTATGGTTGTAGTCATTAGGCCTAAAGAATGTGTGCGACTATTCATTTTTCCATGAGTGGGTAATTCAACTCAGCACCTTGCAAAGACTTACTAACATAGCAGATGGGCCAGTGCTTTCCAACTATTTCTATAATAAAGATAAAACTAACCGTGCCATCTTCAACCTTTATGTATAACAATAGAGTCCTTCCATCCTTTGGGATTTACAATAGAGGTGGTAGTGTGAGTAGAATCATCAAGATGTAGAAAGCTTCCCAACATTATGGAGTCCATCCAAATTTTTATGCTCCCCTGAGAACCTCAAAGAATGATGAATAGTGATTCCTAGCTTTTGATTTTAATTTTTTCAGCATGACTGCTCACCCTGTGAACCATTACACCTCTTTCATAGTCTTTGATGAAGGCATTTTAAGTATCACCTTTACTTTTTCATGATTTATCTTTATGCCTTTGGCAGTGATGAGATATCATAAGAATTTGCATAATCCTACACCAAAAAAAAAAAATTCTTTACGGGGCTAGGATGCATATTATACCTTTTCAAAGTGGTGAATGTTTTTTTTGAGGTCTTGGATGTGTTGTATGGGTGTTTAGCTTTTAACCAACAAGTCATCAATGTAAACCTCTACATTTCTCTAATTTTTCTCCTTGAATACTAAATTCACCAATTTTTGGTATGTTGCCCCTATATTTTTGAGCCTGAAGGGCATAACTCTATATCAATAGAGTCCCTATATAGTGATAAATTGGTGAATTCTACACAAATTCTCCACTTTTTGCCTAACTTTTGCACCATAACACATTTAACACCCACTCAAGGTATTGAACTTCTCTAATGAAATTAACTTCAACTAACTTGGTGACTTTTTTTTAAGGTCTCAGCTAGTGAGGTAGTTATTTTTCATATCATTTGCTTGATGGGTTGAGCATCTTTGCTAATATTAAAGTGATGATAAGCAATATTGATATCAATGTCTGACACCTCTGTTGTAATCCAAGTGAATGATAAGATTATTCAAGATAGTCTACATGAGATCATTCTTATGCTCAAGAAAAAAAAAACTAAGCTAATATTTAGGACTTGCTTATGGTCTTGCATGGTTGGGACTTTTTTTTATTTCTTTGAGGGATTAATCTTGATTTGCATGACATCTATCTATAGGATTTCATCTTCTTTGCTAGACCCACCAACAACTTTCAAGTACAAAGCTTGAAATTGATTGAGATTTTCCTTGATAGTAATCTCATTGCCACTACTATGGAATTTGATGACTACATGATATGTCAACACCACCACTCTAAATGTGTTGATAAAATGTTGACCAAAGAAAACATTGTAAGTGGCAGGGGCCTCCACTATAATAAAATCATCCATAGCTTTGAATTACTTATTGTCCTCTCCCATGTTATGGGAAGGGTGATCATTCCGTCAGTCTCTCTTCATTCTCTTAAGATGTGACAAATGGTACCATCATTGGTGTTAGTTTTGGATTTACTAATTCCAACTTATCAATGATGTATTTGAAGATAATATTGACTGAGCTCCCCATGTTAATCAAAATTCTTTTAACGATAATTGGAGATCAATGTCGTGATGATGACTGTATCATCAAATGGATTTTCAACAGTGACCTTATCCTTTTCTTAGAAACTCACATGAACTATGATGGTAGGTGGTTCTGGTAGCATGTAAACTTAGTTTACCTATCAAATTGTAGATGTTTTAGGCTTTCCTTTCTTGGGGATTCTTTGTTAGCTCTAAAGATGATGAGCACGACTCCTGTGATGTGGACAATATGTGTAGGAATGGGCTCATTGTTAATTTTGATGACTTCTGTATCCTTCCTTCTAGTGAATTTTTTAATATTTCTTGCTTTGATCAACTCATCAACTAGACTCTTCAAATGGTTACATTCTTCACTATCATGCTTTTGATTATGGTGATAATTACAATACCTTGAATGGTTGCAAACTCTATCATTCTCCATAAGTGGTGGTCATTTAAAATATTTCTTATTATGGATTGCCTCTTCTAACTCAACCCTAAGAGCGTTACTAAAGCAGGTTGTGAGTAGTTGGTTCAATGATAGTGAGTTATGGGATTTATATAACCCTTGATACTCTAGTTCTTTAGGTCACCTTCTTTTGTCTAACCTTCATGCTAGAAATTTGTTTCTTGTTACCACTTTAAAGAGGATTTTTTTTGTCAAGTTTCTTGTCTGTGTCAACGACGCTAGACGACTTAATTTTTAATGAATAGGCTCAATAATTTTATTCCATATATTAGCTTGCTAAATGTATTTGTTGAATATACTCATCAATTCATTATTTTAAGAGTTGGCTTCCCATTTTAAGGGAATACTAAGTCATCAATGATAAAGTATTTGAGCTTAGAATTTTTAGTTGCCAACCACATAGAGTGTTAGTCTCTTATTCATAACTACCAACCACATGGAGTGTTTTACTTACACTTTAATCACTAGCTGAATAGAGTGTTGTTCATTATTCATAGTTGCCAACTACATAGAATGTTGATCTTACACTTTAATAGCCAACCACAAGGTGTGTTGGTCTTTTATTCATTGTCACAAATCACATAGAGTGTTGGTCTTATTTTTATAGTACCAACCACAAAGACTGTTGGTCTTACACTTTAGTTGATAACTGCATGGAGTATTAGTATTTTATTCATAGTTGTTAACTACAAGGGATGTTGTTCTTTGTATTCCCTTTATATTTTATAAAGCACTTGATGCAAGCAAGTTTAGTTAATTTTTTGTTAGTCTGCCAAGTCAATACTTATACAATTAGGCCAAAATAAAATTAGCATAGTGACCTAAGTCAACTTGCAGCTCTTTGAGTATTAAATAAAATTACCACAGCTTACTGAGTGACTTAAGATAATGTAGCTTGCCAAGTCACTTGGTGAGTATTGCTCGACAAGGATTTTTTGACACCATGTTTTAGATTTCTAGTAATATAATTTTAAGAGTAACAAAAAATTACTAGGTGATGGGAATGAAGGTAAATTTTATTTGAATCATCAAAGTACTTTCTTTGTATTTATTTGAATAAGAAATCAACAAGATCAAAAAAGAGAAAATAAGTACTCAAAAGGGGCATCAAATATGTATAGAATTTCTTCAAATCCCTTGATACATCTTATTTTGAATGTGTTTGAAGTTGGTAGGCTCTTAGACCAACTTGCTTCTTAATAATTTAAGGACCATCCATGTAGGAGTGAGTTTGCCTAATACAATTGGGTGAGCTATTGTATCTAAATTCTTCAACATTAAGCATCTAGCCTTAAAATGCTTTTCTCTAATTTTGTTATTGTAGTACTTGAAAATTTTCCTCTTGGTTTTTTTTTGTCTTACTGGAACTTCAATTAGCACCTCCTCAAGTATGTCAATTGTAGTCTCCAAGACTTTTGCATTCAATATTTCCCATTCATGGTTCCGTAGTCAAACTTGGTAGTCACCATAATCCTTTAGCAATGTAATTCATATTTACCAACATTGTCCTTTCTATATTATGCAACAAGGTGAATAATTTTTGTCCAATAATTGAGGATGGAGAGTCAACATTAGGGCCTAGAGTATGATGAATGGGAAGGGCATCTACCCACTTGGCTTTCACACCATCCACTTTGTTATTAAACAAATTTGGTATCTATTTATTCTCTACTTCCACCAATCCTTTACTTTGCAGGTAATGTACTGAAGCATACTTAAGATGGATTCTTTAAGATTCACAGAATTCCATTAGTTGCTTCTCAGTGAAATATGGATAATTATCTATAATGATCGACATCGACAATCCAAACCTACAAATTATGTTTGTCCAAATAAAATTTTAGACTACGAAGGTGGTTATTTTAGCCAGTGCCTTGGCAATAATCCACTTACCAATGGAGTCAATCCTTATGAGTATAATCTTCTATGTTTGTTGGCAACTAGTAAAGGATCTATCAAGACTATTGCCTAAACTATGAAATGCCATGGACTTGTGATGGGTTGTAATGGTTGTAGTGGCTACTACTACAAAGGGGAAAATCTAACACTACTCACTCCTCTTCACAAAATTATCAATGTCCTTTCTTCATGTTAGTGAACATAATCATGTTATAGAATTTGATGGGAAAGTGTTCTTCCTCTGAAATGACTTCCACCCTCACCTAAATGCATTTCACTATCCACTTTGCTTTGTTAATTATCCTTCATAGAAATTAGATCTAATTAAGTTGTCAATCTTTGAAAAAACTATCCGACAATTAGTAAATGTTGTGTCCTTGATTAATGGGATCAATCCAACTGGAAGAGCTTTCACTTTTAATTTGCATGGACTAACATTTTTATATGCTTGGATGGGTTAGTTGTAGGGTAGGCTATTTCTTGAGTCCATTTTCTCTTGATAGTTGATCAATGAGTTGATTCTAGTCAAGGGGAATATCTTCAATCTTGATGTATTCTGATTTCCTAACATTTAATAGTACTTTAAGTAGATACCTCTATAATGACTAATCCCTTGCTTTATATTCTTCATTGATTTGATTCACCATAAGCTATGAGTTTGAGTAGCAATAATAGAGTGCTTAGGCTTTAAGTGAATCAACACCCATAGAATAATGCTTCATACTCTAATTGCTTATTAGGTATTTGAAAGTTGAACTTCAGTGATTGTGTCATTGTGATTCTTCTTCGGCTCTTCAACATGATACTTGTTCCCATTCCTTGCTCTCATAAAGAGCCATCCATGTATAAGTTCCATAATGATTTTGGGTTGATTAGGATGTCATTTGAGTCCTAATGAGTGCTTATGCTTTGATTGTTGCTCTAGGCAAGTGTGACAAATAAAAGTCTCTTAACTATATTGAAAATTTTAGTAATCTTCTTGAATGATTTGGCTTGGTAAGTAAGAGGGGTGTAAACAAGTCGAGCCGAGCTCAAGCCATCCTTGGCTTTAGTTTAAACTTTATTAATTAATTGAGTTTATGTTCGAGCTCAAGCTTTATTTTATAAGCATGAGTTAGCTTGCGAGCTAGCTCATTTAGTATTAAAGAGATTAAATAATTATGATTCAAATAATTACTATGATAAAAATGAAAAAATATTAAAACATTAGAAGTATAATAATAATAATAATAATAATAATAAATTATTGGATATAAGAGAATGGGATATAATTTTAAACTTGAATTACTAAATTTTAGTATTTTTTTAAATTTTAAATATTAATATTTATTAATTGAACTAACTTACTAGCCATTGAGTTGAGTAAAAATTTGGTTGAAGTCGCCTAGCATCATGACAAATGTGAGTGCAAATTATTCATAATTAGATAATGCAACTCAGTGCTCTTAGAGAATTTCTTACATACAACAACAACCAATGACTACGCCCTTCTTCTCTGATTAAGACAAAGCTAGCTGAGTCTTCTTCAACTCTTAAATATAATAGTAATGTCTTGTCTTTCTTTAAACTTCACAATAAATTTGCCAAGTGAGTAGGCTATTAAGGTCACTGAAAGCTTTCTTGGATTTTTTTGACCATTCAAACTTCTTTGCACCTCTCAAGACTTTGAAGAATGGTGAGCAGTGTTCCTTAAAAATGAATTTATTCTATCTAGCAACTCTCCTAGTGAGTTGTTGCTCTTTTATGATTGTTCTCAGTGATTGAATGCAAAGCATGGCTTTAAACTTAATCAAGATTTACCTCTATGCCTTGAAGTGTGATCAAGAATTTCAAGGGCATCCCTGATGCAACACTGAATGAACACTTCAAAGGACTGAGGTGCATATTTTACAAGGAAGTAAAGGTCTTTTTCAAATATTGTGTATGTTTTTTAAGTGACTTAATTTTAAATAGCACATCATATACATAAGCTTCTATATTTCTCCCTTTTGTTCTTTGAAAAGTCAATCTATCATTCCAGGGTAAGTTGCCCCCATATTCTTTTGCTCAAAAGGCATGACTCTTTAATGATATATTCCTTCTCTAGTGATGAAAGCTATTTTCTCTAAGTTTATAGGGTGCTTTTGGATTTGATGATACCCTAAGAAGGCATCTAGAAAACTCATCACTAGGTAACTTGCCACCTAGTCAATGAGCACATTCATTATTGAAAGCGATACCCATCTGTTGGATAGGCTGAGTTGAGATTGGTGAAATCTACACAAATTATCTACTTACCATTGGATTTTTTTACCATGATCACATTGGATATCCATTTTTGATATTAAACTACTTTAATAGAAATCATCTTTAAGTAGCATAACAACATCTTTAATCAACTTGTAAGAAAATTTATTATTTTCTTCATTATCTATTTGATCGATAGAACATTCTTTCTAATATGAGCCTATGGAAGACAACATTGATATCAAAACTCAACATTTTGGTTGTTTTCTAGGTGAGTATGTTCATATCTTCCTAGAGTACTTAAATAAGGGATTTTTTATGCTCTCCATTAAAGGTCAATCTTATTATGAGAAATTTCTTTGAATCTTGAGTTATCAATAGTTTTCTATTTTTTCATAGATTTCCATCTCTGTGCATGCAACTTTTAATTTCACCTACACAGATATCAAGCTCTAGACTAGCTTAAGTTTCCTCTAACCATGAATTTTCACCTCCCACTAAGAACTTAATGATTACTTTGTGAGTCGACACCACTACTCTAAAAGAATCAAGCTGTGGTTGGCCAAAAATAGTATTATCCATGATGATAGCCATGAAAGTAAATTGCTTCTCCACTTCTCTCTAAGTTATTAAGAAAGTTATGATTTCTTCAATCTCTCTTTATTCTCTCTAAATATTCATAGAGGGGACCTCTTATCAAGGTGAGTTTTGAACTCATGAAGTTCATCTTATTGAAGATGGACTTGAAGATGAAATTTTTTTAGCTCCATTTATCGATAAGAATGATTCATATTAGATAATTGGCAATTAATGCTAAAATTACCACTGTATCTTTATATGGGTTATTAACTATTGATTAGTCTTTTTTGTGAAACTAAATGGGATAATTACTATACTCATCACTAGCACCATGGCCACAAATTTATGTTCTCTTGATCAAAGTACCTTGGGAATTACTTGGTTGGATGACTCCTTATCTCCACTAAAAATGGCAGGTGTTACTTTGATAATGTCAATCATGTAAACTAGGGTGGGTGTGTTGCTTGGCTCAACAAGCTCCTTTCTTACTCTCTTCATGAACTTCTTTAGCTTCCTTGCTTTTATGAGTTCCTCTACTATGCTCTTCAGATAATAGCAATCCTTAGTGTCATACCTATGGTTGTAGTGATATGCATAATAATTAGATCAATCATAAACTCCATCAACCTTCAAAAATGGCGATCAATTGAAATTTTGTTTTTTCTAATGGCCTCACCTAGCTCAGTCACTAATACACTCAAAGGTGTGACTGTGGTATGTAGTAAGCGCACCTTTATCCTTGGCTAGTTGGTGGATTTATGAATTTGTTCCTACACATAGGTTCTTATTCTTGTCGAACATGTATCCCTTTGCTTAGTTTATGGACCTAAAATCTATCATTAATGAAATACTCTAAAGGCGGCTCCTTCATCAAGTCCCTTCTAGTAGTCTTCGATGCTAATTGTGTGATGCCATTGTATTCCATAGCATTTTCATGATTGTTAGAAAACTCCAATAACTTTGCTAGTGTTTTGGGCTACTAAAGCCCAAGAGCATACTTGAATTGACATTTTTTGAGGCCTTAGCCAAGTGAAACATGTGTGACTATTGGATCCAAATTTTTTTTGAGATCCTTGCTTATTTCTTATCTCATATATAAAAGAGCTTGTAAAATTATTAAGGGCTTCTAGGATTTAGAAAATTATGTTAAAAATATTTTCTCAAACTTTATGAAAGAAGTAATGACTCCTACTTATAAATGTAAGGACCATCTAAAGACCAACTCCTTAAATGTCTTGAATAATATTCAACATCTCATTGCATCATCCATGTCTACTAGTGACATGGTAGATTTAATGTTCACAACATGGTTGGCACAATCAATGTAATGTCTCTAAGCTTCCAAGTCAGAAATTTTGAACTTTTATGTGTGTGTGTGTGTGTGTGTGGATGGGGGCTAGAGGGAGGGTCAAGAAGGACCATCTAAGGGCCAACTCCTTAAATGTCATGAAGAATATCCAACATCTCATTGCATCATCTATGTGTCTACCAATGATGTGGTAGATTTAATGTTCACATGTTCACAACATGGTTGGCACAATCAATGTGATGTCTTTAAGCTTCCAAGTAAGGAGTTCTGAACTTTGATGTGTGTGTGTGTGTGTGGTGGGGGGGGGGGGGGGTGGTTGAGGCGAGGATGGTCAAGCATTCTTGATCTTCTTAGAGAAGGCATTTATGAGTACTTGCCTGCTCTCATCTAAAGACATCTTTCTCACTCACTTAACAAAACCCATCATTAATGCTTGCCATCTTGGATAATTCTCCTCTACACCAAGTTCAATGAATCATTAAATTAATGGACCATTCATTCTCTTGGGCCCTTGGATTTCCATTCTTCAACTTTTTCATATCCACTTAGACAATGCAAGTGATCCTGCCTTCCATATCCTTCAAATCTTATTATGTAATGAACTACTATGTTTTTTTCCCCCATGGTTATCGAGTTGTCTTGAATAGATGGACCTACTTCATTGGGTACTTGACTCATTATTCTCATCATCATCCATGCTCACCACACCTAGAAAAATATTTAATCCAAATTTTTCTGTGGAATGTTGAAGGACCTTCTTTAGGCATGTAAGATGAGGGCTAGTTTAAAAGATCTAAGTACAACAATCTCTCTCATTAATGTGATCATGGAAAAACTAAGGGAAAAGATGGACCCCCACTCCCTTGAGAATTCCCCTCTTTATAGGACAAAAGGGTAACTACATAAAATAAATTATACATAAAAACACATCATCTTTGTTGGTTACATAAGAGACTCTCCAATGATTTGAAGAGTAGGCTATTGATGTATTTCAAGTGGTGAGCTCCTGTGTTTAGTCACTCATGCTAGTGGGGGCAAGTTGCCTAATGTAATTTGATGCTAGTCACTTGACAAAGGCAATCTCCTCATGTTTGCCCACTTATGGTGAGTCCTCCTGATATAATGAATTACTTGATTAAATTTTGCTCTTCTCATTTGTATGCTCTCATGTTGACCCTTAATCACTCATGGGCACTCATTGGGTCCATGCTCATTCCAAGGGTACACAATTAACATCTAGATGAAACGTATATAGAATATTTTATCTAGATAATAATTTCTAAAACTTGAGTCTTTCTTAGTAAACCCAAAAAAATATTATAAACTAAAGAATGTTTCCATTTATTGAGATTTCCTTTAGGGAGATCAGCTAACCCACACTCTCATGATTTTTTTTATTGCAAGTTCGGAAGGGTGGAGGAAACCCTAACAAAATCCCCTTCTCATATCTTCTTATAAAATATTTTATATGAAGCTTATATCATCTTATTAATATTTTTTCTCACTCCATGCATAAAGAAGGCATGTTGCTTTTTTAGTAGAGAAAGGTAGACTTCCACCTTTAGAAAAGGAATTTACATGGTTGAAATCAACACTTCTTAGTCAACTTGATAAAATAAAAGATACTTCACTTCATCATATTTTCCAAGTTGAGCATATGAATATAATTAGAGGAAAAATAGTATGAACGAACCCTTAAATGCTTTAATGAAAAATAAGTGGTAGAAGAAGTTAATTAACCATATAATCTTCTTCCTATGGACATAAATAATGACTGTGATGATGCTTATGATGCAATTTAGCAAAATTTAAGTCAATATGCCATAATTATGTATCTAAATTCAATAAAGCCTTATAAGGTCTAAAGTAAGCACCTCATGTTTGGTAGGCTTAATAGTCTCTCATTAGAAAATTTTTTGTTAGATGAACTATTGATAACACATTATTTATCAAAAGAATAAATTTTAATATTCTTGATATGTAGATTCATGTGGATGACATAATATTTAGATCTACTTATTCATATTCTGTGAAGAATTTTAAAGACTAATGAGCAATGAATTTTGAGATGAGCAAGATAGGTGTACGTACTTCTTAGGATTCAATGTTAAACATGAAAGAAAGATACTTTAGTAAATCAATCTAAGTGTATCGAAGAATTTATTAATAATTTGGTAAAGAAGGATACAAAAGTAGCAATACCTCTATGATACCTAGTACATTGTTAGATAAAGACACCGTAGGTAAGCCTATGGTCTTGAAGAAATGTAGTGGCAAGGTAGGATCATTAGTTTACCATACTATTAGGAGACTTGATATTATGTTCAGTGTTTGTCTTTATGCATAAGATGATCCAAAAGAATATGATTTGCTTATTATAAACATGTTTTTCAATATTTGATAAGAACATTTGATTTAGGTAATGGGTACCCTCCTGAAAGCACATCATTTGATTTTATTAGATATTATAATTCTAATTTTGCAAGATGTAGGTTGATTGAAAAAGCACTTTGGTATGTTTGTGGGCCATTTATTGGTTCCTTGCTCTACTAGAAAATAAAACACCATAGCATAATCTAGTGTAGAGTCTAATTATATTATAAATAGAAACTATGTTATTTGTCAAGTCTTATTATTGAAATAATAGTTGTTTGATATTGGGTTATAGGTAGATCTAATTCTTATAATATTTGATAATATCAGCATTATTTACCTAACTAATAGCCCAATTCAACACTCTCAAATAAAACACATAGATGTTCATCACCATTTTATTTAAGATTATATTGTAAAAGGTGATGTTATTATTCAATTTAATGATATAAGAAATCAGATAGCAGTCATCTTTACAAAAGCTATGAATTTTGAAAGGTTTAGCATTCTCAAATCATGTTGAGTGTCAAAGTTAAATTTCTATCCTCCAGCAGCATCTTCATGAGTTATTGTAGCTTTTTAATTTTTTTTTTGTTTTGTAATCTTTTTATTTGTGTTAATTTGTGCATAAGTGCTTTTTTGTGTGTTCTTCTTAGCATTATTTATTATCTAGATTATTTCTCCTTTATTTTTATTACAGGATAAAATATAAATTACTATTATTATACTATAAAACTTATGATCATATTGTAGGATATATTTGTTTCGATCATTAGATAGAACATGAGACTAATGGTTGAATAATATAAGGTAAAAGATTATATTGTATGATATATATCATACTATATGATACATGTAAAAGTATGATTGACCTAATCAACAAGTAGTTTGACTTGAATGTTGGGATAAATAATATTACTCAATTGTACTATAAGATTGACTCAATAAATAAACTATTTGGGATGAAAATTGGGATGATATAAATCATGCTATAAGAACTTAGCTCATTTTGTATGATTTCATAAAACTTGAACTCTATAAATTATCTATCATCTCTTCATTTTATTCACACAATCTCTCATTCTCTTATCTTACATTTCCTTGAACCTTCTTTCCCATGTCAAGTAAAACCTTGAGAATTGCATGATAACTTTATCAATTCTAAAGATGATAAGGTAGCTTATCTAAAATATGAGTTTTGAGTGACTGATTCATGACTCATCCTACAAGATATATTACCTTATTCAAATCTTGATCTCTTTTACTACCACAACACTTCACTTTCTAATTTTACTATCCTTTCTTATTATGCTGAATGTTATACCAATTCTTTACAAATCTTGTTATAAACTTTGATTGAACTTCTCTACAACCATGAGATTGTGGTAGGGAAGTCTCTTTTTTATATTTAAATCTCCCATGTATATTTGCATGTTTTAAACTTTGATCTATCATCCCATGGGATTTCTACTGATCCCACCTACAATAGGACATCCATAAACATAATAATTAGAGATTCACCTTTTCAACAACATCAATCCTTTGTGCATTGACTTAGGTTGAATGCTCATGTTTTCTAACATGTGCTTAAGTGTAACGTCATTCCTAATGATGGTGATGAAATAAATATAATACCCCTCTATCTTGATCAATTTTTTCATGACTTAAATTGATATTATTTAATGTAGTCAATCTTTTGATATGCTAATTGAGATCTTAACATCTTTAAGAATCTTATATCAAAACAAAAATAAAAATGCAGTCTTAGGTCACATAATTGCATATCTTTTAAAAATATAGTCAAGTACAACATAAGCTATCTTATGCCTCCAGACCACACACCATCTCACTTTATGTATCACTCATTCCATGTATATATAGTGGGAATCAATGACTACTCAAGTTATAGCCATGGTTGAAGAAGAAGGGGAAGTTGCTATAGAGAGGCTTTAGCTTATTATCAATACCCATAGAATGCTTAGATGGATCACTTTACATGACTTAAGATATAGGTTGATAGATGTATAGAGGACTAAGGAGGCCTTTTTAGAAGAGTTCTAGTAATAGCATGCTAAAATCCAAGCTTCATTTTAAGCTTAATTTAATTAAATTTATAGCCTCTTTTGACCATCACCAAATAAGGGATCTTATGGATTTAAGATATTTTTAACACATGTTATAGTATGTTCGATTTACTATTATAGTATTATATTTGTTATGTTTGTACCCATTGACATATTAGTGGACTTGAATTAGTCACATTAGTATACTAATGTATATTGCACTAGTGACTATTTACTTACTTAGTAGAACATTCATGTGCATGATATCATATTTTATTTGTTCTCTATTATCAATGATTCACCTAGACAATCCTTTTTTTGTTATATTTTGTAATTTATAGTAGATTCTATGATTTCTTTAAATTTTGGTATTACTACATACTTATGAATTGGTATACATTTGAATACTAAATTTGTGTAGTAGAAATATGACTCACTAACCTAACAAAGGACTCTAAAGATAGTTTATGATGATGTACATATTATTTTATACACATTAGATCAATTACTTCCTTAAGAACCTTCTGGCTCATTTGGATTACAAGGAACAAATGCAAATATAATAATAGAAGATACCAACTAAAGGTGACTTTTAGCATAATAAAACAAAACATACACAAAGCTATTTAGAATGGATGTTTGAAATCTAAACACCTTCATGGTGAACACCTATTACTTAACAAGCTTAGTCTTATTGACCTCATGTTTGAATGAGGCTGACATAATCTTAATCTTACTAATTAGGAGCTTTTAATTAGACACTTAGGATTCTATACTTAGTGACCAAGTGCATATTAAACCAAAGTCAAAGTAATAAATTAAACCAAACATAAAATTTGAAACCAAATATGAAATTCAGTGCAAGTTCAACACCTTAGAGTGAAAGCTTAGGTTAACTTAATGGACACTACTAATACCTAGCTTAATTCATTTGGACTAGGTAAACCTAAGGAAATCCATACTTAATAAAAATCAATTAAACAAATTTGAATAGAATCTAAACGCAATTGAACCCAAAATTGAAGCAATTGGGATTGTTGGTTCAATCAATCCATTTAAGCTCAAAATCATCTAAGTCAAACAAATGCTAAATAATACCAAGATAAACCAAAATGAAATAAAAATTAAAAGTATTAAATCAATGCATAAGCATAAGTGAATATAAAACTAAATTCAAAAAGAACACAAAAATAACCATTTTGGTTATTTAACTTGAGCTGAGCACCCATGTGGGCCCTACTAAGTAAAAATGTCAGCACGTCAAAACTTAACCAAATTGAGCCCTCATAAAGGCTCAAAATCATAAAATAAATATGTCTAAACACAAATCTAAACAAATCTAAACAAATCTAAATCTAATGAGGTTTCAAATAGGTTCATTAAATTACTTGACCCATATACATGCAAATGGACCCTATTAAGTATAAATCAAATTTAAATTGAATTTAGTCAAAGTTAAACACCCTAAAATATTTCAAAATCATAATTGTACATAAGTTAATTAATCCCTGGGTTTAATTTTAACAATTTGATCATTGGACCACCCATATGAAATCAATTTGTCCCATTAAGCCTACTTTAGGTCAAGGTGGGTCAAAGTAAAAAAATATTCTCAAATCAAATGAAAATAACTAATCATGGGTTTGATAGTCAATGAGTAACTCATAACCATGAGATGTTGCCATGGGGTGAGGTGGCAATAATGAGAAGCTCAAACTGATCCACATAACCAATACCACCAAAATCCCTCCATAATTTTTCCTATTAGTTCAATTAGCTAGGTAAAGTTTACTCTCTCATCATTTCACCTTTAGCGCCATCATGAGACCCAAATTCTCTAAAGTTGGCCACCTCCCATAACCTCCAAAGAGGTAAGGCTCGGTGAAATATAAAATAGGGGAGGGGTGCCAATAAAATCCACTTTTGATCATTCCTACACCTTCCCTAAGGTAAATCAAGCACAAACAAACCTTCTCCCCACTTTTACAAGCTCTATGACCATCATCTACACCAAACTCCATGGACCAATGTTCTTTTTGGTCTACATAGAAATCTAGAGGTTCCCCAAAGAATTATCTCAATGTCTCGAAGCTTTTTGAAATGATAACACCATTGAGGATCAACATCGGTGAGGTATTCTGCTTTCTTGACCTCCCTCTTAATTTGGTTTAATACTTTATTAAGTTAAATTAATCTAGGTTAAGATCAAGCCATCCAAATTGATTATAAATTGATCATGGATTGATTTGTAATCCAAATCTTGTACTCTCACCGCCTTGATCACCAGGCTTTAGAGTGGATAACTCTCAGCTTACTGTGAGAAGTTAAGGATGAAATTATGATAGTTCATTCCTTTTATTTAGAATGGATGACCCTGATTTAGCTACATAATTTCATTAAAACACTTTTAGGAATTACAAGATGATTTTGGACCATCCAATCATTGATCAAATGACTCTATGGTGTTTTAATTTAGAGTTGTTGGGACACCACACAAATCTTAGGGGGGTACTTATTGAAGTAATCAGGTGGTGCATTAAGGTATGATGTAGTATCTCATGAGATAGAAATATCACCCTGCAATAGACTTAATCACCTAATAAGGACTCTTTAGGTATATGAGTTTATGTATATACCAAAGATCTTTCCCTACTTTACATGGAGAAGTAAAGTAGGGTTTATTTTATGCCAGGTTCTTTAATTTTCAATGGAAGAAAGATTCCATAGTTAATTACATCTTATAAAATAGGAATCTCTTAAAAACACTTTGATTAAAGTAGTAAATAATTATCTCTAAAGATTTCAAGGTTATACTATTAAAGATCTAGCATTTATGAAAATTAATTGGGATAGATCAAATATGAAGAATTATTTATTCCAAAATAAAATAAGTAGAAAATACCTATGATACTAGGAAGCCTAGTGAGTACTATAGTCTATCCTATAGTGAGGCTTTATATATTTGAGGGAGAGAATTTACTTTTGTTTAAGTTGAAATCTTATTAGAATACTAGGGCTTATATTCCAACAACATAATATTGTGGAAAAGCCTAAGAGGTGAGGACTTATGCTCATAATTTGAAGGAAATAAGTAGCCTTAGAACCTAAATCTAAAATTTCTTAGAACATGCTTGAAGCATGACCTAAGTCTATTCAGGAAAAATGGGATATGATAGTTCAGCTCCACAAGAGAGAATGAACACACCCGACTCTTCTGGACTTACAACCACTTGAAGTAGCCGTCAGCTAACTCCTCCTACACTTTAAAACCATGTAGTCCAATCTTATGAAGATGCAAGATAGCTTTTCTATTATTTAATTAGGAAGGAAGCTAGATTCCTAAACTCACTCCCTAAGAGACTAGATCATGATTGATATAAAAACATGACTTAGACTAATGCCAAAATTTAAAACTTTATTAACCATTTTTGACACATTCATTTTGGACTAAGGGCTTGGGACAATTATGCCTATATGCATGATAAAATTAAGTTATGGGCTAAATCATTTAGAAGAGGTGTTCTCCACTACAAGGATTGCCCTCAAAGGTCAAGCATATCCCCTACCGTGCAAGAGTGGAGACCCTCCCTATTCAAGAGTGGAATAATATGATATGCATGGTGTGATAACATACAACATTTAGCTAAGGGGTTTTTTAATCTTTTATTTATCTTGATTATAAGCCTATCATAAAATAATCTACATGCTAAATATAATTATAAGATAAAAAAGATTTATAAAACTACATCACACACATCAAATCATCAAACTTTAAAATCTAAAAAGCATGCCATTTCTAATGCATAAAATAAACATAAAATAAAACATTTAAATTTGTAAAGAATAAGAGGCTGTGGTAGGGTAACTATACAAAAAATTTACAAAATTTGAGGTCAAACTCAATACAATGATTATAATAGAATATTACAATTATAATGAGTACTATGGGGGCCTTCAACATCTTGTTCTTCTCTCATTTGGATTTATTTTTCTCCAAGCTTCATAAGGCCTCCTTATTTTCTAATATAATAATCATATTATGAAAAAAATTACATATTTATGAAAAATGAAATGTAACTACACCTGCAAAACAAACATTAGTTAAATAAACATACAAGCTAAAGAATTATATTTCACATATTTGGACTTAACACCCTACACTTGGATACTTTCATAACTGGATTATGCTTATAAACAATTAAACAAGAATATTTATATTTACTTATTATCTGAGTTTAGCATAATCTTGCATAAAATATCAAACTATTAGCGACTAACATCCATCTACACACAAATAATCATCATAAATATTACATCATAAAACAAATATAACACCACAACATACATTGACATAACCTAAAATCTAGAATTGATGATTTAGTATTGTAATGTTGTTTAATTTATGTGGCATGTTTATATTTTAAGTGTGATTATCTAAAGGTTGGAATTATTTAAGTTAAACATTTGGAGGTTACTTTAAATATTTGAATGAATTGATTAATTTTAATTTACATTTTCTTTTTTTATTTCATGCCTACTTAATATCTAAATTATGAAGAGAAAAAATTGACCTTCATTGAAAGTTATTTTCTAATGTAAATTATTTTGACTTATTCTTTAGTGAACCATTTATTAAATATTTTTATTAAATCTAAGTTTTGGTTTATTATGGAATCTTATTCAAACCAAAGGCATCTCAAGATTAATAATTGAATTTTATTACATGGATAACATTCCACCAATTCATTCCATCATCAATAGCATACACATTTCTTCATTTTTATTATTCATGTTATTTAATTTAATACATGTTTTTATATATACAATACATTTTTACATTTTTTCACACTTGGGGCTACTTAAAGTCTCATGTTCCTAGGATGTTCAAACTATATACTTACCAATTCAAATGTTTATAAATATGTACATGAAACATAAAGATAAAACAAATTCTTTACTATTTTGAAATTATAACTTAAATGTAAATATTATTGAATATTCATAGCCAACATTAAACAAAAGTTTACATCATTAGCTTATAGTTTAGAAAATAATTTAAGATTTATTAGTGATAATAGTCACACCATATAATTATATTTGTCTAACTCATGCAACTTAGGTGTAGTCATGTTCTTTTGAATCTCTCTCTCTCTCTTTTTTTTTAAAACATGAACATATGACACAAGTGGCATGCATGTTCATGATGATTGAAATGAAGTAATTAAACATTGTCACATAACATATTCAATTAAATTAAGTCCTTAGAACAATCAAGTCAAATAAATATTCCTTAAGACTAACCAAAGTTCTTATGAGGTTTGATTTTGATATTTGAATTATTCCTAAAGGGATACTTAACCCATCATGTTGGTAGTTTATCATATTTAAAGAAGACAATTTAATGTATTTTATGGATTAATTAGGTTCAAGTTGTTAAACATATCAATTTAATTATCCATTCCTAAACTTTTTTAATCTAGTTAACTACTTGACCATGAGCCTTCAATGACATGCTCTTGGGAAAATAAAATTTGCAATGCACCTAAAAGAATCTAATGTAATTAGGCTCATGTTTAAAAGTTAACTATATTAAAAATAAACAATCTAAGTTAGGTACTCTTATGATTTTCCCGCACTAATGGGTCAACCATAATTTCCTTAATAACTTTATGTTATTAAACACCTAAAGGGGAATTAATGGATTATATTTGAATTATCTGAATTAATCATTTGATCTACTTTATCACTAAACTTTCTAATTAATCCTTAATTATTACATATATTAATTAACCCTCCTAAGGAAATACATTTAGAGAGATAATTAGAAAAGATGCCCTAATTATTTATCCTCAGTATTCTTACTATTGATAATGATTAATTGTCATTAATTATTTAATTTTCACTATTTATAATTTTTAATAATTATTAAATTAATTAATGAAGGTAATTAGGATTGAAATTCTAATTTCTTTAAATTACATGGAAAATAATTCCATGAAAATTATGGGAGGGAGAGGACATCCCATGAAATCATCCCACTAAATTTGGAAATAATTGTCCAAGTAATTAAGCTTTACTTAAAATAATTAGCCTAAATTTCAAACCTAATTAAGTAGTGTTCACTAGACATAAATTAAGGATTTTATTTTTCTTAAAATCTCTTATGTCTAACCTTTTCAAAATAGGTTTATTTATATTTTTTAAATTTTTCTATAATTAGTGATAACCGGTTGAAATTCTGACCTTTTAATTATATTTTTAAGGCCTAATTAACCCTTTAAACTATTGGCACCATGCGGATAATAATGCGGTAGCACTTTTCAAGTGGTTCCATGATATTGGTTATTTAAATCATCTGATGAGGCAATTGGCTCAATGACGACAAACACAATTTCATCTTTGGCTTCCAATTTTGAAACGGATGGTCGAGATTATTCCCATGATTTTAAAAGGATTAAATCAAAATTTCTAACGTGATTAATCATGATCGTCCATTCTAATCACGCGGAATGGATGATCAATGATTTATCATTCCACGAGTGCCGGAAGACGGACACCATCTGCCTTTCACCACTCAATCCGAGCTCCTCAGAGCTCATTCGATGGTGAAATAGACTACAATACGATCAGGGAATAAATCTAAATGGATCATATGGTGGAAATCACATGAAAACATAGTTCACTTCAAAAAAAAAGACCCAACACCTATAGGGGAAACTACAGTTGCAAGATTTTTACCTCACCAGAGCTATAGACTAGCGATCCATTGATAGAGGTAGCTTCATATTGAAGAGATGAAGCCTTGTCGAGAAGATCACTTGCTGCCTCGCCACTGATCGCTCTGTGGACCAAACGCCATAGAAAAGTAGAACAAAGTTAGTCTTGAGTCATTTTTTGATGATCGAATCGCTCAGAAAGTGATTCATTTTGATTTGCCAAAGTGAGCTCAAGGTGTGGGATGAGGTAATTTGGGTTTGGTGGAGATTTTGGAAACTTGGATGGATAAAGCTCTTGGGTTTGATCGGGGGCTCATCTCACCAGTGATGGAGTGCACGAAGAGCTTGGGAGAAGGTATGGGACTGTGTGAAATGCTCTAGGAAAGGTATGTATTGATTTTGAATCCACGGGGAGGAGTATGCTCTCCTCCCCAACTAAACTAAGGGCTGAGGTTAGTTTAGCCTTTGGTAGCCATTTGGCTAGGTAGATGGCCGGAGGTCCCAAGGGACTGAGGTGGTTGAGGGTGAGAGGCTAAGGGAGTGTAGTGGTAGCATGAAGTGTACAAATTCTCTTAGGTGGACCAATGGGTTACCATGGGTGAATTCACTCTTCATGGCCAAAGGCTGAGCCTAACAGGCTTGGGTTAGGTTGGGTCAGTGGTCCTCTTGTCAAAGAAGAGCTAAAGGTGGCTCTCATGGGGTAAGGGGATGGAGAACCCAACAAAATGGGAATTTTATTCTATTTGAGTAGCTTGGTTCAATGAGTTTAATCCACACCACATTCACCATGGGTTGGGCCCAATTGAGCAGGCCCATGGTGACCCAAAGATGAGTCATACCAAGTTTGGTTGGGTTTGGGCTTAATTTAGTTGGGTTTAGCTCAATTTGACCAGTATGGGTCAAATGAGTTCAATTAGGTTAAGTTGACCAAATTGATCAAATTGGGTCAAATTAATGGCCTGGGTAGTTAAATTGATCATTTGGAGTGAGTGAGTGCAATTGGCTTAATTCAATTTAGTTTATATTTGAATGTGGCTCATATAGTTCAATTTAGGTCAAATGGGTCATTTTGACCAATTTGACCAAATTGATCAAATTGGCTTGAACATGGGTGTGGTTTAAGTTCAATTGATCATTAGTGATTGATTGAAAGAGTTAATTTGAATTAATTTGGATTATATAGTGATTTGGTTCAATTTGACCCTTTAGGTCAAAGCTAAGTGGGCTAATTGGGTTCAATTGAAGGTTGGATTACATTTAATATTGGATTGGAGATTGGTTGGAAGCATTAGTTTTAATTAATTTGGTTTAAAATTTGATTTGGTTCAATTTGACCTTTTAGGCAAAATTGGGTCAACTTGGGTCAAAGGGTTTGGTTGGACTCAATTGATTGTAGTGGAGTGTTCAATAATGATCTACAATCATCAATGAAGGGATTGGATGACTTGATTTGATTCAATGGGAGTTTAATTAGAGTTTGGCTTAATCACCTCTATTAGGTTACTTTGAGTTAAGTGACTTGGTCAAACCAACTTGGGCCAATTGGGGTTATGGATGGTTGAGGTGTGTCCAAGTAAGAATTTGAAGATAATTGGTGGCATTGGTTGCAATTGATTTAGGCTAAATTAGGTTTTGGCTCATTTGAAGCCTTTAGGTCAAATGGGCTATCTTAGGTTGGTAACTTTTCTTTAGTTAAATTGCCTTGATTACAAGTATTATCATGGCTTGAAATGATCTAATGAATAATTGGAGAGGTTGAGAAAAATTAGGTTGGATTTAGTTTACTTGAATGGGCTTAAGTTAAGTTATAGGATTGTGATGTGGGTTAACTTGGGTTAAGACCCAAGTTAATTTGGCTTGGAGCTTGGATTATAAAACCAAATTCAAGTAAGATTAATTGAATAGGTTTGAGGTTGGTTGTGTTTCCTTTACATGAGCTTAAATTTGCATAAGTGAATGAGTATGAGTTTTGATTTAGGCCATAAGAAAGGTAGAACCTATTTGTTCTGAGGTATATCTTAGGCTTAGGGTTATTCTCTCAAAGTCTCTAAGCTTAAGTTTAGTGTTTCCTTAATCACTAAAATTGTCATAGCACTAAGGAAATCTAAGTTTCTAGAAGGTTCCTAAGTCTAAGATGAGAAAGGTTAATCCTCACTCCAAAAGTGATGTCAACAAATCCTGATTAATTTTGCATCCCCTCCTCCTTTCCACGGGGATCTACATAGATCCTGCATGGCCTAGTGGCACAACGCCACATGTAAAGCAATGCCTAGTTAGTGTTGTGTCAATACTAACTAGATTAAGTAAGAAAATTTTGAATTAAAAAAATTAATAAAATATTTCTAGGACTTTAAACTTTAATAGAAAATAAACTACTTGACCAAAAAATTAAAATAATGTTTTTTATGGATTGATCTCAATGAGAGAAATCTATTAACCCCAAAAATTTGAATTTGTATTGGTAATTTAGGTTTGATTTGAATTTAATTTAAAAAACATAAAACCTTAATTAAATTCAAAATACATATATGATCAAATTGAAACTTTGGGAATTGAAATTAGGTTTAAAATACACTTAACATAAAAAAACTTCAAGGCTTAAATTAAATTGGGTTATAAGGTATGAAATTTTTAAGTTAAAACTCCCTAATTAAAAAAATTAATTAATTTAAAAAGATAAAAATTATGGAAAAGCCTAAGGAAAACCTAAAACATCATAATCAATATTAATGAATTTAAAGAAAAGATTAAACCCCTATGAAACCATAAAATCCTAAAATCCTCAAAATTAGGATTAAATGAAATTAAATAATTCAATTAATTATATAAAAATTTAAATTATTCTAATAAATTAACAAAAAAGTTAAATTTATGAATAACCCCTCTTTAGATTCATATCCTAGTGAGGAATCAAGGGAAAAAAAAATCCTAATTTATTATGTGTAATTTTAGATTAATTTAAAATTTAATAAAAAGAATCACATTAATTACACCCAAAATAATAATTCAATTGATTTGAAACTTTCATAGAATGAAATTGAAGTTAAAACACACTTTAGATAAGAATTTAATGGCCAAAGTTATCTAGATTGAAAGTTATAAAATTTCTAAGTCCTAACACCTAATTTAAATAAAATAATTAATTTAAAATTTACAAAAATTAAAGAAAAATATAATAATGACTCAAAACATAAATGATATCAATGAACCTATGAAGATTATCAAACTCTTTGGGAAAGAAACAACCTAAAAGATCCCTTAATTAGGAATTAATTGAATTAATGAATTCATTTAAATGAGTTGAACTTCAATAAATCATAATAAATCTTAATAAATCATCCAACAATTCAAAATTTTTAAATAAACCCTTTCTAGATTCATAATTTAGAGGATAATCTAGAAAAATTAAAAGCTCCAAATATTACTAGATATTTTGAGCTTAATTTAGGACTTATTGAAAATTATTAAACCTTAATTAGAGTTACAATACACCTTTTATTGAAATGAAATTTTAAACAAATGAGAATGGCATGAAACCTATTTATCACAAAAATTTCACATTTAAGGTTAAGGAATAATTAAAAAAATTTAAAACTAGATAAACTAAAATATAAATAAATAAATTATAATAAATATAAATTAATTGTAATAGTTAATCCGAAATTAAACATTAATTTGACCAAAATTAAGAAAAATAAATCAATTTGAACTCCAATAAATTAAAATAATTAAAAATTGAATGAATAATCAAATCTTAAGAAATTTGATAATGTAATAAGTAATAAACTATAAAATTAAATAAGTTGATTTTAAATTTATAAATTAAATCACTAAACCAATCAAATTAAAACATAAAAAACATCAAATATAAATAATAATAAAATCAAATTAACTACCTTAATAAAGATCAGAAAATGTTTACCTAACTAACTTTAATAATAAAAACTAGAATTAACTTTAACAAGAAATCATAATAAATTTAATTTAAATTATTTGTCAAAATAATCAGACTTAAACACTAATTGGAACATTTTATAATAAGCAACCACATGATAAATAGTCTAGACACCCGAGGTCACAGGGCTACTAGTCTAAACGAAATAAACATTAATGAGACATAAACATTAATTGAAACTTTTTATAATAAGGAAGTCTCAATACCTTGAATCACTAGTTAAATATTGGCATGTGCCTATTAAAGCACAAATATGAATAGTAAAGTACATAAAAAAATAATTTTAAAAATTAAATAAAATATAATCAAAATTTGTTAGATATAAAGGTTTTAATTTTTAGATCATTTAATTAATTTTCATATTGAGATTACGGTGTTAAAATTGGCATGATATCTTGAATAAAAATTAATCATTTATCACTCTTAAAAACCTAAAAAAAAAGTTTTAATTTAATAAATATGTGAAGAATTAAAATTGGAATTGGAAATTCAAAATTAATTAAATCATTGAAAGTGAAATCATCCAACAGTAAATAAAATAAATCTTAAACTCAAATCAAAACTTAAACTAAAAGAAGCCTCGTATAGACTTGCCACACAATCTACTTGTTCATTCACTAGATTATTAGGTCACCAACCTTAGATTTAGATTAAGATGGTGATATATTTTATAATGTGATGTATTTGTTTTATTTTTTGATGTATTATTTTAGTTTGGATGGTCTAGGATTGTTTGATCCATTAGTCCAAATGTTAGGGTATTATTTATTTGTCTAACATTATTTTCTACATGGGGCTATACTTAGAAGGATTGTCATAATAAAAATGATAAATGTTATTTGCTTGCAAGAACTTTTCTTTAGTCCTAAGAATAGCCCATTAGGATAGGAGGAGTTGGTGGTTGTGCTAAGCACATATGTTTGTGTTATAAACAGTTGGTATGATGTGTGTTTTCATAATATCCATTTTATAAGGCATAAAATTTTATTTTAAAATTTTTAAAATATAATTTGATCATAGAATTTGGTTATGATTTATGGGGTTAAGATTAGCATAAGGTAACTATGCCAACTGATGATCCTAAGGAAATCTTTGAAGAAGGTGATGATCTTGACGAAGTACAAATGAAGACAGATCAAAATTTAGTTGTAAGCTATGTTGGATAAGGGTAATGCTCGGTTACAATTTTTTTTTTCTTCTAGGGCGTATAACATACCCAACTTCACAAGCCAATTTAATTTAATTTATCTAGTTTAATTTATTATGGGGTACGCAATAGAACTGCATTTTTTAATAGGTTTTTTTGTGTTATGTGATGAAAGCCTCAATACATTGAGCTTTTAAAAAAATTAATTTTTCTACCCCATTAAATTAAATCAACATAAAAATCAAAGTAGATAATTTATAACTTCATTAATTGAAGCCTTAGGGAAAAAGAATATAAGCAACTAGAAATCTTAAAATTGTGAACCATAGTTGCATATTTTTTCTCAAATCCTGGGCCATGCTTCCATTGTACATAAGGGGGTATTTGACCTATGTAAATGACCACCCTTATGGGAGAAGTTTTCCTTCTCTTTTAATTTAGCCCATGACTCATTTCTAACTGCATCTCATTTTAGGCATGATTGACATACCCAAAATCATCTAATAAAATTATGAGTCAAAATGTATGAAAATTAAAAACTATTGTATTAGCAGAAACATAATATGCCAACCCTGATCTTAGAGTTAGGGAGTTGGTTTTGGCTCTTAGCTTCCATCCTTAAATATAATTGCTAAATTATCTTGCATTCATAAAACCAACCTCATTATTTTAAAATTATTAGAAGGTGTTAGCTAGCAAACCTTCAATGCAGGAAGTCTAGAAGAGTTTGGATAGATTTTTGTTTTCAAATAAAAAGTAACCAATCATTTCTAAAATACTATGATTAGATTAAAATGAGTTTCTAACTTATGTCATAAAGCACAAATTAGACTTATGATTTGGAATATCTTAATGGAATAAGCCTTCACCTTTTAGGACTATAATCTTAAGTTGTTAGAATCAAACTTTAATTTCATAATAAAATGTCAAAAATCAAAATCTAAATAAATTTATTTTCAAAGCTATAAAACCAGTAATATAATTGATTAAAATATTTATTCCACTCCTTAATATCTAAAAGCATTTTTTACTTATTCCTGATTGGCCTCTTAAGAGAATACCTTTTTTTTAATCAATCCCACTTGGTTTCCAAAAACATCCTTTAAAAATAAACTTTGAAATTCATAAAGATGGAAATTGGTTTCTTTAATTGAGAGTATTCTTTGGAGGGTTTCATATATTAATATATAATTAACTATAGGGGCTTACGCTTATAGGGAACTATGAATCCATCGTTAAAATAAACCTTGTTCTATCTATCCATATAGTACCAAAAAAAAATCTTTGGTACATTACAAACCCATTAGTCTTAAGAGTTCCTTGTTACATAATTGAATCCTTTATTGAGTAATTATCTCTATCTCTTAAGATAGTATATATATATATATATATATATATATATATATATATATATATATCCATATTTTATTACCTAAATAAGTACCACCAAGATTTACATGGTGATCCAAAGAAAAAAAATCCACAATTCTAGCATTCCTTCCTGACATAGTGACATGGGAGGTTATTTTATGGAAAAAACCAACCCCACAATCAAAATAAATATTGACAATAGTTACAACCAAAAGTAAAATCATGTTGAATTGGTGGTGTATTTAAAATCTATCAAGGGATATGCCTTCTCTTTTCTTCTATGCCATGCCATGCCCACTTTACTATTCATGTTGATTGTGTTTCACTTATTATATCCATGAGACTTGCAAATTCTTTTTCTTATTTCCATTTTTGGATTGAGACACACTCGTACACACTATACAAACTGATGAATGACTTGAAACCTAGTTACAACTTCTAAGATAACGGTAACACTCCTTGGAACATGGTTACAACTTCTAAGATGATCAAATATTACATTGATAGCTACACCATAGAAATGAGTCACATTCATAAAGAAGGAAACCAACAAGTTGATTACTTGGCTAAATGTGTTACTCTTATTGAACACTTCATCATCTCATCCTAATTGATTTTAAAAAATAAAATAAAATATATCATTCATTGCATAACTTTTATATGGTAAAAATTGAGGGGGAGATATTTTAGTTGGATCATTTATATCTTTGATTTGTGTTTGTTAATATTTAAAAATAAAACAAAATATATCATTTTTTTGTATATCCTTAAAGGTGACTCCATGGGCCTTATTACCTATGAAATTGAATTTGATGATAACAACCATATAAATAGATGAAAGTAATATTTTGTTTCAAATGTTTTAGAAAGTTTACTAGATTAGGTAAACTTTGTCAAATTTGAAAAGTCATGATCAACGAGATGAGGGCAGTTTGGAAAACTTACTAGGTTATGTAGCAATAAGATAAGTAAGAGCTCAAAAATGTAAAAATAATAATTTTAATAATTTGATATCATTTATTTGAATTTTTGCATAATATTTCATATTTTATTTGCATGATATTTTCAATTATTCTTTAAATTATCTTTTTTAGATAATTTGAGAACTTACATGAGTTTAAGCCTTATCCATTTCTTTTTAAAGTGTGTTGGATTTATTTCACATTTTATTTATTTATTTCTATGCTTGGACTTTTTTATTATCCATTTACTTTTGCATTGGGAATGAAATTATTCAAGAATAATTCATATTATTTTTTTTCTCTCCTAACAAAATTATCATCCCAATTTAGTTATGACCAAATTTTTATGCTTTTGGGATGATGAATTTAATGTCATTTATTTAATTTAACAACATATTATTTTTCCCTCATTTTATGGAATTTCAAATTATAAATTATTTGAATTTTGAATTTGAGTACTTTGAATTTCTTATTTCAAGTTTCCTTTATTTGTTTCCAAAATTGATATATCTCTTTTGGCAATGCTTGACTGACCCTATCATGCCTTCATTAATTTAATTTGAGTTTATTTGAAATAGTTTAAGTTAATTTAAATTAAAATTCAAATGAGTCTTGTTAAACACTTTTCTATTTTAATTTTATCTTTTATAAAATATGGCCCCTTTTTATTTTATTTGGAGTAATTTGATTTGTTTAAATTAATTCATATCTCTTCTAAATTGATCTCTCATAATTCACTCATGATCAAATGCATTGAATGGGGATTGAATTCATTTTAGAAACCTGTTGACTGAATTATAATTTTGATTTTCCCTAGATTTATTTCATTATTTTAATTACTTGACAAGGCTTAACTCATCTAAATCAAATTACTTAAGTAATCTCTCATATATGACACATTAAATCTTGATTGATTCCCTATTTGGAACATGCTTGGATGGGCTTCTTGCTTTATTTAATTCAAATTCAATTGAGTTTGAATTAATTCCCTCTTGTATTTATTTGCCTTATTGGAATTAAGCTATTTATGTTACATTCTTTAATTCTTTCCCTCTCACTTGCCTTGGCCGACCACCAAAATTATAAAATATGATTGAATTTGATTTTAAACCATGTGTTTAATTATTCAAAGTTCAATTTGTTGTCAAAATAATTTTCTCTCTGTTTATTCATGCTTGACAAAAAATCCTTGGATTTATTCTCTTGATTTTATTTGATTGTATTGATTAATTTCCTTCCCTTATCTCTCTCTCTCTCTCTCTCTCTCTCTCTCTCTCTCTCTCTCTCTCTCTCTTTTCTTGGCTAAAATTAAAATACTATTATTTAAATTTATTGCTTGTGTTCTTTTATTTGAAAATAAATAAATTCCTTTTTAATTTTTCTCTCTCATAATTTCCTGCCACTTCTCTTTGGTTTGGCTGAAATTCCCATGACCTTAACTAAATTTAAAGAGATGTTCTCATGAAATCTTACCCTCTTATTTCTCTTTTCTTAGGCTAAACTCTTGCAATTTGTTTACTTGAATCTCAAGTGTAAAATCAATCTTCAATGTCTTTGGTGAAAACCTTCTTGGAGAGTTTGCATTGGATTAAAGTGTAAAAGATCTTCACCTCTCTTCTCATCTTCAACAAATCTTCAAGTGGGGATTATCTTGAACATCTTTCAAGCTTCTCTTTTGTAGTGAAGAAAATTTTAAGTCATAGAACTCATTGCATACACATAAAATACTTGAGTAAGAAAATTGCTTTCACTTTTTCTCTTGAATATTTATGTTTATTGGCTGGATTTGAATGAAAAGTCTTATGTGCTTTATTGTCAAAATATTCTCTTGACTTCTTTCATTATTCCTTCAAAAGAATTGAAATTATTTTTTGGATTGATTGAATTGGTTTTACTTTTATAAGACTTTCATAAACTTTAAACTCTTGAATATTCTTTTGAAAAGTTATCATTTTTATTTTGTGCAAGTGCTTTAATCTTCATAAGTCACTTTTGCACATTGTATTTTAACGTTTTCAGGTTTATTCAATTTTATAAAAAATAAATACAAGTTTAAGCCCATTAATCTTATTTATCTTAATATTTCTTTATTGGATTGAGTGAAAAAATATTTTAAAATTTGAGAGTTAGATATTTCAAATTATATCAATTTTTTTCTTATTCTTTTGAACTTATTATATGGGTTGTGGTTCCCTGATGTAGAAATGTACATGTTGGGGATACTTATAATTTCATTTTCTTTAGTGAATTCATAGTCAAGGTGACTAAGCGTGGACGTAAGCTGATTTTTTGATTTGGTTGGATAACGTAAAATTTTCTTATATTCTGCCTTTACTTTTTTACGCTTGATTATTTTGTGCTTTGCTCTTCCATTAAAATACTCTTATCTTTTTGTTGCAACTAAGTTTTTTATAAAACTTAAAATTAAGTTTTAACTTACATCATTTTTAAAATCATGTGTTTCATGTTGCGGTTATACTTATAATCTAATTTTCATTAGTAAATTCATAGTTAAGGTGACTAGGTGTGGACGTAAGCCGATTTTGTGATTTGGTCGGATAATGTAAAATTTTCTTATCTTCTTCCTTTACTTTTTAATGCTTGATTATTTTGTGCTTTGCTCTTTCATTAAAATACTCTTTATCTTTTTGTTTCAACTAAGTTTTTTATAAAACTTAAAATTAAGTTTTAACTTACAACATTTTAAAATCATGTGTTCACCACCTCCTCCTTATTTCTCTCTCTCTCTCTCTCTCTTTTCTCTTAGCTAAAATTCAAATATTATTATTAAAATTTATTGTGCTTATGTTCTTTTATTTGAAATAAAATAATTTCCTTTTTAATATTTCTCTCTCATAATTTCTTGCCTCTTCTCTTTGGTTTATCCGAAATTCCATTAACCCTAAGTGAACTTAAAGAGATGTTCTCATGACATCTTTCTCTCTTGTTTCTCTTTTCTTAAGCTAAACTTTTGCAATTTGTTTACTTGAATCTCAAGTGTAAAATCTATTTTCAAAGTCTTTGGCCAAAAACCTTATTCGAGAGCTTGCATTGGATTGAAGTGTAAAATATCTTCTCCTCTCTTCTCATCTTCAATAAATCATCAAGTGAGGATTATCTTCAACGTCTTTCAAGCTTCTCTTTTGTGGTGAAAGAAAATTTTATATCATAGAACTCATTGCATACACATAAAACACTTGAGTAAGAAAATTGCATTCAATTTTTCTCTTGAATATTTAAGCTTATTGGCTGGATTTGAAAGAAAAGTCTTATGGTTCATTGTCAAAATATTCTCTTGACTTCTTTCATTCTTCCTTCAAAAGATTTGAAATTTTTTTGGATTGATTGAATTGGTTTTACTTTCATAAGGCTTTCATACACTTTAAACTCTTGAATATTGTTTTGAAAAGGTATCATTTTTATTTTATGCAAGTGGTTTAATCTTTATAAGTCACTTTTGCACACTATATTTTAACATTTTCAAGTTCATTCAATTTTATAAAATATGAATGTACGTTTAAGCTCATTAATCTTATTTATCTTAATATTGTTTTATTGGATTGAGTGAAAAATTATTTTAAAATTTGAAAGTTAGATATTTCAAATTGTATCAATTTTTTTCTTGTTCTTTTGAACTTATTATATGGGTCGTACTTGCTTGATGTAGGAAAGCACATGTTGGGGTTATACTTATAATCTCATTTTCTTTAGTGAATTCTTAGTCAAGGTGACTAGGTGTGGACGTAAGCCAATTTTTTGATTTGATCGGATCACATAAACTTTTCTTGTCTTTTGCCTTTACTTTTTTATGCTTGATTATTTTGTGCTTAGCTCTTTCATTAAAATACTCTTAACTTTTTGTTGCAACTAAGTTTTTAATAAAACTTAAAATTAAGTTTTAACTTACAACATTTTTAAAATCATGGGTGCCATAACTTATTAACAATTGGTATCAGAGCCTCAGCTCATTTCTATGGCTTAACATTCTGAAGTAGATCACTTTGGCATAAGTATTTCTATAAGGTGCACCACCTTTACTTAAAAATACCCCATTTAATTATTGAAAATTTTTTTGAGTACTTTTATTCATGGTCATGATTCTAGAATGTGGCATATGTTGACACATTAATACCACACACCCATTGTTGAAATAAATGGCTTTAAAGTTGGAGAACTATTTAATGAATTGTCTACCTATGAAAGATAATTGGATGAACTTAATAGAAAGGCATATAATATTTTGTATTATGCATTTACTTCATGATGATTACATGAGATTTTCCATGCTTAGTACTAGTAAAAAAATCTGAGATAAGGTAACTATTACATATGATGGTACTAATAAAGTAATAGATGCATACATAACTAGATTAGTACATCAGTATAAATTATTTCATTTGTTTCCTAATGAATTAATTTTTAATATGTACACTCATTTTATGATAATAATAAACATATTGCATTCTCTTAGAA
The DNA here is from genome assembly GCA_021442155.1 of Cymbidium sinense. Lineage (NCBI taxonomy): Eukaryota > Viridiplantae > Streptophyta > Magnoliopsida > Asparagales > Orchidaceae > Cymbidium > Cymbidium sinense. The sequence continues at coordinate 40,825,206 of CM038224.1, forward strand.
GGAAGTATAAAAATAAAGATTTAGTTTATAAATTATTAAGATGTCTTCCAAAAGAATGGGGTGCTAAAGTAATCACTATAAACAAAGCTAATGATTAAACCAAATATCCACTTGATTATCTACTTGGTTCTTTGATAGCACATGAATAGGTCTTAGCACAAAAAAGAGATAGTTGGTGCTTCTCATAAAAATAAAAAAAGGAAAAACTATTGCTTTACAGGTAGAAGGTGAAAGTGAAAACCACTAACTCAAGTTCTGAGGGGGCACAATGATGAAATTTCTATGCTTATCAAAAAGATTAGAAAACATGCTGAGAAAGAAAAATCAAAGGTATGGAAAATCTAAGGTTCATAAATTTTGCACTAAAATTTAATGCAAGTGAAAGCATCATGTACTACAATTGCAAAATGTTTAGAAATGTAAAAGGAGAGTGTCCAAAAATAGTGAATAAAAATGTAAAGAAAGAAATGGAGGTTGAAAAGAAAAAAAGCTAAAAAAAGAAGCCTAAAAATGAAAAGAATATTATGGGAAAATTCAGATTCAAAAAAAGTCAAGTGATAATACATCCAAGAAAGAGGCAAATATCTATCTTATGGTGGACATTGACACATCTAATGAGGTATGTAAAAATATTATTTATGAAGACTTAGATGATGCATTTAATGAACTTGTTGATGAATATAAAATAAATTTAAAAGAAAATATAACACTTTACAAAAAGAAAAGAAAACGTTTGAAATGCATGTTTTTTCTTTAAATGATTAAAGCTATGAGTTGAAAGTTAAAAATGATTGCTTACTAGATCAATCTTTGCTTATAAAAAACTTAAAAAGAGAACAATGCTTTATTACATGCAAGATTGACTACATGTTATAGTTCACACTCAAATGCTTCATCTAGTATAGGTAAATCATTTGTGGCATCAAAATCATGTAAATATCGACCTTATGCAAATAAAAATGTTTGGTGTAATTTTTGTAACAAAAGAGGTCATATTTTATTCGATTGCCATGCACATAAATTTCAAGCATTTCTTAGATCAAACTTTATTTGGCTACCTAAAATTAGAAACATAGTAACATGCACTTCACATCATTCATTACATATTACTTCTATAGGATGTGGACCCAAAGATGCTTGGTTTCCAAAACTTAACCCTTGATTTTATTTTGTAGTATTTCCTTCAAAGCAAGATCAATGATGGCATGCGGTACTTGAACAATAGATGTTCAGAACATATTATAGGATAAAAATCTAAATTTTTATATATAGAACCTTATGAAGAAGGATATGTTGTTTTGTTGATAATGGAAAATGAAAAATTGTTGGGATTAATTTGATTTAAAAAAATTCAATTACTTTAGATAATGTATTTTTAGTTGATGGCTTAAAGCATAACTTAATTTCAGTTAGCCAATTATGTGATAAAAGTTTAAATGTTGAATTTCATATTTCTTTCTATGTTATGAGAAATAAAGAAAATATTTTTGTAGGATATAGAAATAAAAAAGATATCTAATTGAGTTTAAAAATTCTTATGATGCAAATTTGAATTTACTATGTTTCAAAAGTTCTCATGTTGATGTTTGGTTATGGGACAAATGATTATGTCATAATAACATGCATTCTTTAAATAAAAGAATAAAACTTGATTTAGTTGATGGTTTGCCTAAAATTTAATTTCATTCTGATCATGTATGTGATGCGTATATTCATGGAAGACATTCAAAATACTCTTTTAAAAGTAGAAAACATTGTTTCTACTTCTAGATCTTTAGAACTTTTGCACATGGATTTGTTTGGAACCGTTAAGACTACTAGCTTAGTAGGTAAATTCTATGGTTTTTTTTATTGTTGATGACTTCTCTAGATTTTCTTGAGTTATGTTCTTAGGACATAAGAATGAAGCTTTTGATGTTTTATTGAAAATTTACAAATACATTCATAGAGATTGAGGTTGTTCAATTAGTAGAATTCAATTAAATCATAGAGGTGAATTTGAAAATAGATTTTTGGAAAAAATCTATGATGAATATAGAATTAAACATAATATTTTTTTCTCCTATTACTTCTCTGCAAATTGGTGTTGTAGAAAAGAAAAATAGGATTTTGATTGAATTAGGTAGAGCTATGTTGGATGAATTTAGATTACCTAAATATTTTTATGCCAAAGCTATTAATAGTGCTTGTTGTGATATGTATAGAATTTATTTTAGATTGATCTTTAATAAGACCCCCTATGAGTTGTTCTTTGGAAAGAAAAATATGATTAATTATTTTTATATCTTTGGTTGCAAGTGTTTCATATTGAATAATGGAAAAGAATATTAAGGTAAATTTGATAGCAAATTAGATGATGAAATAGTTTTGGGTTGCTCTTTATTTAGTAGATCTTTTAGAGTATTCAATAAGAGGAAGATGGTTGTTGAAGAATCTCTACATGTCATTTTTGATGAAAACCCAATTGAATCCTGGAGACGACTTAGTTGAGGATAAGGTAAAAGAACTTGAGAAATTAAATTAACAAAAAATGTTAATGATTCTTTGCCTAAAAGTGGAAATTTGTTAAGAATCATCTCAAGGATTTAATTATAGGAGATCCCTCTCAATGAGTTAGAACTTAAGATAATTTATGGAGATGATTAATCATTCTATTTTTCTTTCCAAGATTGAACCTAATTCTATTGATGAAACATTAAGGGATCATTATTGGATTGTAGCTATGGAAGAAGAATTGAATCTGTTTGTAGGGAATGGTGTTTAAGAATTAATCCCTAGACCCCAAGATCTGAATGCTATTGGAGATAAATAGGACTTTAGAAATAAGTTAGATGACTAAGGTTTCATTGTTAGAAATAAGGCTAGGTTATTGCCCAAGGGTAGACACAAGCTAAAGGGATAAAATTTGAGTAATACTCTGCACCTATAGCCAGACTAGAGGCTATTAGGTTGCTTCTTGATTATACATCTTATAAATATTTTAAAATCTTTTAAATAGATGTAAAAAGTGCATTTTTTAAATGGGTTTTTAAATTAGGATGCCTTCATAGAGCAACCCCTCGGGTTTTGAGAGCCTTGATTTTCTTGATCATGTATTTAAATTGAAGAAAGGTTTATATAATTTAAAACATGATCCTCACGCTTGGTATGATAGATTGAGTAGTTTGTTTATTGACCATGGGTACAAAGGGTAGAGTACAGACCATCCTTTTCTTGAAAATTATAGGTGATGATTATTATACAAATATATATGGATGAAATTTCATTTGGATGTACAAATGAAGCTTCGTGTTGAGTTCTCATCTTTGATGTTTAAAGAATTTGAAATGAGATTGATAGGAGAACTTAACTTGTCATTGGTCTCCAAGTGAACTAACATAAAAATGACACTTTGATTTAGTAAACTAAGTATACAAATGATTTGATTGAAAGGTTTGACCTGAAGAGATTCAAATCTAGTAGACCCCAATGAACCTTTCCACTAGATTAGACTGAGATGATTCAAGTAAAGCCATTGAACAAAAAATTTATAAGAGTACGACAGACTCACTTTTATACCTTACTGCTAGTAGGCCTGATATTATATATATATATATATTTTGTTTGGAATCTCATTTAAATACAGTCAAGTGTATATTTTGATATTTTATAAGCACTTCTAGGTTAGGTTAGCGGTATCCTAATTTTTTTTTATAATGTGAATTGGTTGCTTATTCTGATGCTAACTTTATAGGTTGGAAAATCAATAGGAAAAGTACATCGGGCACATGTCAATTTTTAGGATAATTTCTTGTTCCTTGGTCCTCCAGGAATCAAAACTCTTTTACTATTTCTACTATTGAAGCTATGAGTACATAGCCATTGGAAGTTGCATTGCTTAGGTTCTTTGGTTAAAGAAATAATTAGAAGACATTGGCATTAGGATATAACACATTCTTGATAGATGTGACAACACTAGTGCTATCTACTTAACTAAAATTGTTATTCAACACTCATAGACTTAACATATTGAAATTAGACACCACTTTATTTGGAATCATGTATTTAAATGAGATGTTAATGTTGAATTTATTTATACTCATTTACAAATTACTGATATGTTTATAAAACCTTTACCTAAAGAACACTTTTGTATTTTAAGATGTATACTTAGCATGCTAGATTTATTTGTCTAAATAAAATTAGTTTTCAGCATGTTGTACCTGTTTACATCTTTTTTATGCTACTAAAGGGGGATATTATATATGTTGGTCTTCTAAAGTGTTTTTTTAAAAATAAAATTATTATTATTTTTAGGCATAAGTTTAGGGGTAACTATTTTGTTTATTACTACTACATGTTTCCTTAGCTATTTAATTTTACTTTGCTACATGCTTCCAATTCATTTGTTTTTAGTATGATTAATCCTAACTTGTAAAATTTGGTATATTACTCTTTGCTTAAAAGAGGATGATAGGTCACTTTCCACCTTCATCTTTAAACATGAATATATGTTTTTCATCATAAAAAAGGTGGAGATTTTGACTCCATGCACCCTATTACCTATGCAACTGATCTTGATGGTAACAAAAATAATATTAGATGAAACTAATATTTTATTTCAAGTGCTTCAAGAAGCACACCATACTAAGTAAACATAGTCACATTTGAAAAGTCGAGATCAGCTGGATGAGAGTAGTTTGGGAAACTTCTTAGGCTATGCAATAATAGGATAAATAAGAGCGCAAAAATATCAAAATATTTATTTAAGTAATTCCATATCATTTCTTTAAATTTTTTTTTAAATTATATTTTTTGGATAATTTGAGAACTTATATGAGTTTAAGTCTTATCCACTACTTTTAAAGTGTGCTAGATTTATTTCACACTTCATTTAATTATTTTCATGCATGGTATTTTTTATTATCTATTTACTTTTACATGAGAGTGAAATTATTCATGAGCTATTCATATTATTCTTTTTCTTTTACTTATCCTTTTATTTTCCCTCTCCTATCAAAATTATCATCCCAATTTAGTTTAGGTGACATTTTTGATGATTTTGGGATGAGGAATTTAATGAAATTTTTTAAATTTAATACCATATTATTTTCCCTCATTTTATGGACTTTCAAAATTTTTTGAATTTTGAATTTGAATACATTACAAATTTCAAATTTCCTTTATTTGTTTCTAAAAATGATAAATCTCCTTTTGGCAATGCTTGGCCGACCCTATCATGCTTTAAGTTAGTTTATTTATTTGATTTAATTTAATTCAAATTAAATTTAAATGAGACTTGTATTTATATACTTTCTTGTTTTAAATTTCTCCTTTATGGAAATATATGGCTGACCCTCATTTTATTTTATTTGGAGTAGTTTGATTTCTTTAAATTAAATAAAATCCCATCTAAATTGATTCCCATAATTCCCTCATGAACAAATGCATTGAATGGAGATTGAATTCTTTTTTTGAATATCAATTTAGATTTTTTGTTAATTTATTTTATTATTTTAATTACATGATTTGCCTTAACTCATCTAAATCAAATTACTTAATTAATATGTCATATATGTTGCATTAAATCAAGATTGAAACTCTATTTGAGACATGCTTGTCTGGCCCTCTTGCTTTGGTTAATTCAAATTCAATTGAGTTAGAATTACTTCTCACTTGTATTTATTTGCCTTATTGGAATTAAGCTATTTTTGTTAAGATCCTTAATTCATTTCTCTCTCCTGCTTTGGCCAACCACTCAAATTCAAAAATTTGATTAGAATTTAATTTTAAACCATGTGTTTAATTTCTTGCCAAAATAATTTTCCCTCTTTTTATTCATGCTTGGTTGAAAATCCTTGGATTTATTCTCTTGATTTTCTTTTATTGGATTGATTCCCTCATCTCTCTCTCTCTCTCTCTCTCTCTCTCTCTCTCTCTCTCTCTCTCTATCTATCTATCTATCTATGTGTGTGTGTGTCTCTCTCTCTCTCTCGGTTGAAATTCAAATTCCCTTAATTAAATTGATTTTGCATGCGCTCTTTTGTTTGAAATCAAATAAATTCTTTATTAATATTTTGCTCTCTAAATTTCCCCACTCTTCTTTTTGATTTGGACTATTGACTTCATGAACTCCATCACATATGAGATTGATTTTTATGATAACAAACACATGATCAAATGCTACTAATCGAGTTAAATTCAGGTGTTTAGAAAAAATTCTTCAGCTCCCGGTTCTTCAATTATATTAGAATGCTAAAGCTTTTGGACATGGACTAGGTACAAATTTTTCTAGAAATAACTATATCAAAGCAAATGAAATTCTCACTAAAATAAAATATATCATTTATTCATTTTAAAAAATCTATTTTAAATTATTCATAAGCACTATATTTTATATTTACATTTATTCTTTCATATTATTCATTTTGGATAATGTGAACTAAATGCAAAAACCATGTTACATTTATTGTGCTTCCATGTAAGTTAAATTAAGTTCAGATCTCATTAAATTATTTCTGTCCTAAAATATATTCATTATCCATTTATTACATGCATAACATCCAATTATCCTTTATATTAATTTTCTCTCTCCTATTATCTTAATTTTATCTCTCCAATCCTATTTTTCATCATAAACCTTTTTATCTGAATTGTTTCATGATTATTTTCTAAATAAATTGTGTGAGTGTTATTCAAATTATTTCCATAATTATCCCATATTTTTCTAAATTAAAAATTCATTTATTTGAATCTTTGATTTGAATTATTTTTGAATTCAAATTGAATATTCCGTTGATTACATATGCAAATTTGGTTGATCATATGGTAATCTATTTAATTTAATTTGAATTAAATTGAATTTATTTGATTTAATTCAAATTCGCTAAAATAAGCCTTTGAATTATCTTCTTTTCTTTTATATAAGGTTTAGTTTTGGAAACCTGTATTGGCCAACTATATCTTCATTCAAATTTAAATTAATCTCATAATGAAAATTGATTTAAAATCTCCTAAGATATGATCCATCATTATTTAATTTGAATTAAGTACATTAAAATAAATCTAATCTATTTTAGGAAAATAGCTTGGTCGAATTTTAATAATTCCTTTGGATTTAATTTAAAATGTTATAGAATTATATCTTTCCCTCCTTCATTCAATAAAGATGAATTGAATGAATATTCCAAGATATTTAATTAAATACTAATTGAATCCCATCATGGAAACTTCCTTATGGCTGACCATATATCATGGTTAATTTAAATTATTCAAAATTTAAATTATTTCATTTTTCCGTTTGACAATTAATTGTGTCATGACTTTTTGGTAATCATTCAAACTCTTCTCTCCTCTGTCTCTCTCTCTCTCTCTGGCCCACATAAGCATTAACTTCTTAATTACATTAGAGATCAGGTCATATGATGAATTGATTCAATTTAAATCTCTTTCCAAATTATTTTTCCATCCATGATGCCTTGGCCAACCTTTTCATCTTGCAAAAGAAATAAATTTAAATTTAATTGATTAATTTTAATCACTTACCATGTATATTTTCCCTCTTCCTTGCCTTGACTAAAATCCTCTCATGCAAATTTAAATTCAGATTGATTAATTCAAATCAACTTTCTTACCAAATAAGCTTTCCCTCTTCTTTTTTCCTTAGCTGAACCTTCATCATGCAAATTATTTTTATTTTAATTGATTTGTGCTTAATCACATCCATATATATTTTCCCTCTTATTTACTTCAGCTTGGCCAACCTCTATTGACTTCCCATTCTATATATGAAGTTCTTTATACTAAGTTTTTCTTTTTCATGGATTTTTCTCTAGTGGCTCAATACATGCAAAATTTTCCCTTCAAGATTTCTCTTGGTGAATCAAGTGCTAACCACTTCAATATTCTTCTTCTTCTTTCCTTCAAGTGATTTCTTTCAAGTTTGCACAAAAGAGCTTGGAGGTTTGGTGGATTTCATTGTGGTCAAAAGCTTAACAAGGTGCTTTCATTCTTGTTTGTGATTTTACATGCTAAGTGATCTCATCTCCTTCTTGGCTTGAGTTTCTTATGCATTTAGTCAATTTTTTTAGTGCTTACTTATCTATTTCTATACTTTCTTAAGTTGGTCGAAAGCTTTATGGTTGACTGATTAAAGTGTATTATTGCAAGTTGTTTTTTCTTCATTATTCTACATGTTCTAAAGAGAGATTATTATCTTTGTATTTATTTCATATAAAACACTTGTAAGTAACAAGTTTTTATTACTTCTAAATTATCTCATCTTTTGCATAAATAATAATTTAATAAAAAGAGAAATAATCTGAGTTTATGTGCTTTCATTTTGCATATACATGTGACACGTCCTAAACTTAAGTCTCTTTAAAATCATTTGATTGGTAAAACTTTTAAATAATCATTGTGCTACATTTTAAATCATAAATTAAATCACTTTCATTTAAAGTTATTACTTTCTTTTAAAGTTTATTTCACATCATAAACACTTTCAAGCTTAATCATTGCATTCAAATTTAAACATCAATCAAAGTGAGCTATCTTTCTTACATTTGTATTCACTTGCCTTAATATTATTGTAGTTAGGTTTTGAGAGCAAAATTATTTTAAAATTGTGAGTCAGATACTTTCATATTCCTCTTCCTTGTACTCTTATTGGGTTGTACTTGCCCGTTAAGAAGAGTATGTGTTGGGTTGTACTTGCCCGTGAAAGAGAGTACATGAGATTTGTGGTAATCTTAACTTTTTTTAGTGAATTCCTAGCCTGAGTGGCTAAGCATGGACATAGACTGATTTTGGGGTTTGGTCAAACCACATAAAATCTTTGTGTTATCTTTCTTTACTTTTCTACTATTTCTTTCTTATTTTTTCATTTCACTAAAGAATTATTATTAAGTAATTATGTTTTCTACAAAAGCTAAAATCAAGTTATCTGAAATTTATTTTTAAAACCCAACTCACCCCCTTCTGGGGTGCTATAGCTAAGTAACATGGATGAAATTCCCATGACACTAACTATATTTAAAGAGTTGTTCTCATGTCATCTTATTCTTTTGCTTCTTACTTCTTTGGAAAACTCTTGCAATTTATTTTCTTGAATCTCAAGTGCAAAATCTTTGATCAAAGTCCTTGGTCAAAATCCTTCTTAGAAGTTGGATTGAAGTGTAAAAGATCTTCTCCTCACTTCTCATCTTCAACAAATCTTCAAGTGGAGATTGTCTTCAACATCCTTCAAGCTTTTGTTTTGTGGTGAATGGAAAATTTCAAGTCATAGATCTCATTGCATACACATAAGGACTTGAGTGACAAAATTGCTTTCACTTTTCCTCTAGAATATTTTAAGTTTATTGGTTGGATTTGAATGTAAAGTTCTATGTGATTTATTGTCAAAATATTCTCTTGGTCTTTTTTTTTTCATCTTTCTTTGAAAGATTTGAAAGATTTTATTTATGGATTGATTAAATTTGTTTTAGTTTCATAAGACTCTTATAAACTTTGAACTCTTGATTATCATTTTGAAAAGTTATTAACTTTAATTTTGTGTAAGTGCTTTAATATTTATATATCACTTTTGTACATTATGTTTTAAAGTTTTCAAGTTTATGCAATTTTATAAAATATTAATATAAGTTTGAGCTCTTTAATCTTAATTATCTTAATATTATTTAATGGGATTGAGTGCAAAATTATTTTAAAATTTGAGAGTTATATTTCAAATTATATCTTTTTTGTTGTACATTTGAAGTTATTGTTGGGGTTTTACTTGCCCAGTGTAGAAAAGTATGTGTTAGGGTTATACTTACTAAGTGTAAGAAAGTACAGGAGATTGGTTGTAATCCCATTTTTTTTAGAGAATTTCAATTCAAGGTGAATCGGGTGGACATAGGCCAACTTTTGGGTTTGGCAAAATCATGTACAAATTTTCTTGTCTTTGTTGACCTCATTTTAGGATGAGGTTAACATTATTTATAAAACTACTAATTAGGACACCTAATTTAAATTAGGAGCTTCTAGATTAATCATTGAGGACACTATACTTAGTGACTTGATGAATCCTTTTAGGGTTTAACCAAACCTAATAGGATTAGGTGGACCCAAACTAAACTTAAATCTAAGCAAATGATTGAATCAAACACATTCTAATTGAAACCTAAATCCAATTGAGCTTAAACTAAGGTAGTTGGCATGGTTAACCCAATTATCCTGCCTAAGCTCAAAATTACCTAAACTAAAAGAAATTCAAATTAAACTAAAATAAATTGAATTAAAATCAAATAGAAAGCATAAAAGTTAATGCATGAATAAAAATAAAAATAAAAATAAATCCAAATGAAGGTCAAATATGGTCAATCATTTGACATAGAGTTGACTTATGTGGGTCCCACTAAGTCAAAAGTCAACTCACTAAAATTTGACCAAATGAGGTCATTTTATAAACCTCAAAATTATAAAATAAACATGTGCAAATATGAATCAAATGAATTTAAAGCCAATAATTCTTTATCTTGTCTAATTAGATCACTTGATCTAAATGAATCCAAATGAACCTTATTAAAACCAAAATCCAAATTAAATTGTAATTGTTTCAAATGAGGTACTTAAAATCATTTAAAAATCATAATTAAACATAATCCACCAATCATTGGTTTAATTTGATCAAGTTAGATATTTGACCAAATGAGTCCAACTTAACCCATTAAGCCCAATTTGGGTCAACTAAGTTAAAATTGAAATCAACTTCAAATAAAATGAAATTAATCACTTCAAAGCATTCCACACATGTGATTAAACATGATTGAGTATAAACATACTTTAATTGAGTCAAATAGGACATTTGACTCAATTGAACATAAATTAACCCATTTAAGTTAAAATGAGCCAAATTAAGATAAAACTAAATTAAACCCTCACATGGTATGAAGTAATTGAATTTCAAAATATCTATTGGATAATTAATAATAATTAAATTTTAAATCTAAAATCAAGTAATAAAAAAGACATAGTCAAACTTTAATCAATTTGAATCTAAAATGACATTAAACTAAGTTTTTTTCCAAATCCAACCCATATGGACTTGAATTTGACTCACCAATCCAAAAGAGTGTTGTGGTGGAGTAAAAGTCAAAAGATGCCATGTGAGATGTGTGGGTGAAATTTATGACACCACATAGGATTTAGGAATTTCTTATTTGGATAATCAAATACATCATTAAGGAAGAAACATATTATCTCGAAAGATAAACATGTTATCATATAATGGATTCATTCATTTAATAAAAGACTCTGAAGGTGAATGGGTCTTTCATGTACAGAGAGTTTTCCCAAGAAACACATGGAAAGTAGAATGCGGTTTATTATAAATTGAGTTCATGGTTTCTTACAAGGGCAAGCCCTCATAGTTAATTACATCTTATGAATGAAGGATCTCTTCCTAAGAGTACTCTCAATTGAAGAAATAAGTTCTTGTTTCTATGGATTTCTAGGTTAGTTTTCAAAGGAATGATATTTTGAAGTTTCAATTGGGCACGATCCAAATTAAAAAGACTTATTTTATGAGGTCAATAGGGATTAAGTAAAAATTTCCTATTGATACTGGGATTCTAGTAGGCATTTCAACTATCCTATCATTGAGATTAAAATTTGAGATTTAATTTAGGTTTTGAGTTGACATTTTCTTAGAAATCTAGTGTTTAAATTCTAGCAGCATAAGAGTAAGATGTCTGGAGTTGAAGACTTACTCAGAGGAGGATACTTTAGAACCTAATTTTACAGTTGCTTATAACACAAGTTAGATGCTTGGTCTAGTTTTATTTCTGAATTATCGATCATTCCTCTCACTTGATGGAACAATCCTATCCCTAACTCTTCTAGACTTATAACCCACCTAGAAAGGCTGCCAACTAACACCACTAAAGTGCATGTTAAATTCATGATGTCAAGTCTCATATATGTAAGATAGCTAGGTTGTTATCTTTTTAGGAAAGAATCTAAGAATCCTAGACTCACTCCTTAATCCCTAAGATCATGTACGGTGTGATATATAGCTAATTAATGCACATTTTCTAACTTTTAAATCTTTTGACTTGTGATTCATTTAAGGTCTTGGGTATGCATTTTTATGCCTAAATTTCATTGAATTAGAAGTGTTCATAGCCCAAATCAATAAAAGAAGGAAGGCTTCCCTAAGAAGGTAGTCATCCTCAAAGGTCCAGATGCCCCTTATGTGCATGGGTGAAGTACCTAATCAAAGACTTGAGAGCAATATGATTGTTTATTTTTCAAATGCAAATGATTTCTAGTAGATTTTAGGTTATCCCAAGGGTTTAATTTATATAAAGTTTCAAGTTTCTTTATTTTTGTGTTTAAGTTGATTAAATTGAAATTGGATAGAAAATTTAGTTTTTCTGAAGTGTTTAATCATCTAGTCATCCATCAAAGAAAATATAACACAGAAAGAAATCTAGAAAAATAGGTTGATTCTATTACACACCAAAAATAAATTAAGCCAATTTAAATTAAAAAATAGACCAATATGGCCTTATACTATTGTACACTTGGAAGAAAGAGAAAATGAATATTTACCAAAACTATAGCTTAGATCTATGAGTCTTTTTTCTAGTATTGTCTCCTTCTTTAGAGACCTCCATTGGGCTCCATAGGAGACCTTTGCACCCATCTACTAGTAGGGTCACCTCTTGCCAATCCTAGACCCTATGGATCCTAACTGAATTTTAAGCTCAAATTAACACTCCAAATTCAAAAATAAATCTTAAGCCCTATAAAATAGATGTCAAGAAAATAGAAATAGTGCACAATAGTTATATTTTATAAGCATACAGGCTTAACATTATCTTCTTGCCAAGCCAAACTATCCTATTAGGCTATTCTATGGAACTATTCAGCACCTGTAATTTATAATTTATTTATAATGATAGTCCCTTTTAGCATAGTCTCTTGTAGAAGAAAATATTAATTCTAAAAATAACATCCTACTAATCATATTAATGATAATCAATCAGTGCCATCTTATTTAAAATAATATACCACAAACTTATAGAAAGACATTCCACATCATAGCATCATAGAATATTATAGAAAATTATGAATGACCTAACCTAAGTCTATAGTTTCTGACCTAATGAGCTAGTGTGTGAATAATAGGTGTTTCTGCAATAAGATAATAATAGGCCTTTTAGTTCCAAGTTTCAATTTGGATTTCCCATTTTATCATTTAATTTAATAATTTTCATAATTTTGCTTTATGGTTATGTGATATTATACTATATTGAGGTATCAAGATTTAGACTAGTAGACTTACAATCTTGATTGTCCAAACTATACACCATATGATGTTGATTATGAAGTTTTTGTTTTAATTATTTTTACTTATTTTTGTTTAAAAATTTGTTTCATTTACAAAGGTGGTTTTACTTTAAGTGATTTAATGATTTGCAATTTTATTTCCATTTTTAGGTACATTTTATGTTAAAGTTAGATTAGGTTCTCAAGAATGAAGAATATAATAAGTTTCATTTTGGGTGAAACCCATTATATTCAACATCCTAAGTCCTAATAGGATAAAGCCTTCATCCTAAGTGAAGATTCATCCTAAAAGTCTAACTAAGATATTAATTGTCTTAATTAATTCCTTTTAGACTCATTTAGATGATTTGATTTGAATTAAGTTTGATTTTAATTCTTTTGAAATTTGAATCTTCTTTAAGTTTATTTTCTATTTGATGTTTTTTCATTCCTTTTTGCTAATGTTTGTATTTATATTTATTTGTTATATTAGTCAAAAATATTTAGGTTAATGTGTTTCATTCTTTTCCATTTTTTTTCATTAGTATTGCTATGTTTAGTTTAGGGTAAACCTTTATGTTTGATTTCATTTGACTCTATGTTTTTTCTTTCATCTTTATGCTTCATTAAGTAATATTCATTTTTTTTTTAATTTAATTTTGGAATGTTTTAATCTACTTATTGCATTTGGATGTATGTATCATGTTTATTTTCCAAATTAATTTTATTTGTTCATTTTATTAATGTTTATTAACTTAAGTAAATTTACATTTAATCTTAAGTTTGATATTATTAAATTTACCCATTTGTATAATTGTATCATGTTGAATTGATTATTAAAATTTTATTACTTATGATTTCTCTTATTTCATTACTTTTCTTTAATTTTCTCTTAACTTGGATAAAGATGATTGATTCCAAGTTATGTATTATGAAATAGTTCAATTCACTTTAGTCAACTTAAAGGGAATGATGATTATGTTATTTGAAAAGTTCCTTTTATTATTTAATATAATATGATTTCACTTATTCTTCATGGCTTAAGAAGTTTAGGAAAAGTTGTTATTATTTTGTTATGTGATTCAAACTCACCTTAGGTTATTTTAATTCTTATGTCATTTTAAGTTCAATTAATCCTAATCATTTACATTTACATTTGTAGCCAGTTTATTCCCTAATTTAAGTGACCTTAATGTATTTATATGTTGATGGATTACAAAGTTCAAAGGTTAGTGAACTTTATATTTCATCTTATTAATGGATTTATCATGGTTAATTGGATAATAATTTTGGAGTGTAAATAAACTTCACATTTTCAATTATTCTTAATCTTTTCTTATGTTTAATTTGTTTTTTTACTTTATGATTACTTAGAAATTTTTATTTAAGTGTTCATATGTTAATTATGATGTTTTAAGTTTATATTATAAATTTTGTGATTTTGGTGACCTTTTTTGATTTATTATTTCCATTAAATTGACTTAGAGATTTGGAAATTCAAGAATTCCCAAACAAGAGGTCAATTGGGTTTGAAATTTTTATGGCAAGTGGGGTTCTTTGCCAATTTCTTTTTCCTAAAATTTCACCTTAGTCAGATGTATAACTTGGGATTAATTAAGATTTTAATTATTTTATTAAAATTAAAATTAAGCATAATTTATGGAAGATTATTTAGAGGTTTAATATTTCTTTGATTCACCATTAGATTATGCATCCACGAGGTTTATTTAAAATTTTTAGAGTTTTGGCTAATTTATTATGAATTTCCTAAGTTCAAGTTGATTAATTGAATTAATTAATTTAATTAAAGGCCAAATTTAGTGATTCATTAGGTTTTAGTGGGTTCCAATGATAAATTTAAGTTCATTAGGGTGTACTATGATGTTTTGGAACATTTACATATATTCTTAATTTATTTATGTCATATCTAATTTATTTTTATTAAAATTAAGGTTTAGAATTAAAATTTTCATATATTTAGATTTAGTGTTTAATAAATTATGAAAAATTCACCCATTGTGTATCATAACACTAAATTTAATTCCTCAAAGTCTCAAATCATTTTGATCAATGGTTTGGGATTAATTTAGGTTTAAAAATTTTCATTCAAACTCATATTAATGTACAAAATATCCAAAATTAATTGGGGATTTTTATTTTATTGGATTCCTCTCATCAAGAGGAATGCATATAGCCAAACTTTATAATTTTTGGAGTTATATTTGATTTTCTATTATTTTTAAATTGTATCATATTTTTCATTAATTTTTTAAATTGGAAAGTCCTGATTTTTTATTTTAACCATGTTGGATCCATGTGGATTCAACTTAGCGTCGCTTTCCACACAACATCATGGTATCTATTATGTGGGAACCATGTGGATGTCATGTCAAAATGGTGATGCATGTGGGATAAATACTGGCCATCTGATTGAAGATCAGATGACTCTGATCAATCTACAATTTTTCTTAAGAGATTTAATCAAATGATCCATTAAATTAGAGTTGTCTATTCCTAATAGATGGAATGGATGATGGAGATTATCTCTCCTTTGACAGAGATGAACATTAAGACTCATCCATTGATTCTTGCTAATTTCTGGTGATCCAACCATCAAAATTGCTCAATTTTAATTCCACAACCATCAATGAAAGAAATCAAATGGATATATGCACTTTGATCTCACTTGAGATCAAACTTATTTCAGAAAGTCCCGAAATTGAAAGCTTAAGAGGAGGCTTTAAAGGCATACCTCAACTCCGGTGATCTCTGGTGGTAGGGTTGACTGCAATAGCTTCAAAATGGTGTGACAAAGCTGTTGGAAGAAGCAATTAGGTTACCTCCTTATTGATCTGCCTCTAAACCAAGCTCAGCCTCCCTTTGGTTAGCTTTGGTTATTTTTTGGCCTCCTGGCAGCTAGGGGATCTGGGTAAGATCGAAATCGACGTTGTGTGAGGTGGGAAAATAGGATGATAAGTTTGGCATGAGAGTATGTCTATGATTTTTTGCCATTAGAGGCCGAAAGCCTCTTAATGCATTTTTTTTCTCTCATTAGTTGGCCATAGCTAATTGATGACTTTGGAGGCTAGCTCCAAATATCATCAAATGTTTAATAGCTTCCCAAAGCTTGAAGAGGTGGGGAGATAAAAGAATGGAAAATTAGGCAAATTAGATTTGGTTTTATCCAATTCCTCTTTGCACTTGCATATTCCATTATTTTGTCTTGACTTAAATTTAATTAGGCTACTTAAAATTGGCTACCAATCATCCTAAATTTATTTTAATATAGGTTTGAGTGCATTCAAAGGGATTGGATTTGAACTTGGGTTCAATTTTATGATTTAAGAGATTTTTAATTTAGGTTAATATAATTTAGTCCTTTGAATGGATTAACATTAGATTAATGCTTCAATTACATCAATTCAACTTTTTATGATGTTCCCAATTAAAGGATTACATAGAATTTGCAAATATTTATTGGTTTATTCCATGTTATATCCATAATTCAAGTGAACTTTGGTTGGATTAGATTGAGTCAAATGCTTATTCATTGTATTTTCCTTTCAATTATGTTGATAAAAGGATTTGGAATGCATTGGATCAATCAATTTTCTTTACTTAAGGGTTACAACCCAATATGGTCCATCATAAGCATGGGTTATCTTTGAATTAGATTGAGTCAAATGCCCAACTTTGACCCAATTAAATTATGTTTGGGCTTCAAGCATGATTAAGCACATGTGTGAGATGATTTAGAGTGATTGATTTCAAATAATTTAAAATTAATTTTAATTTTGACCTATTTGGCCCACATTGGACTTAATGGGTTCATTTGAGTCAAATGACCAAATTGGTCAAATTGGACCTAATGATGGGTTGAATTATGTTTAATTATCATTTCTAAATAATTTTGGATAGTTAATTTGGGTTTATTTTGGTTTAACTTGGTTTTGAATCCCATATGGTCCATTTAGGCCTGTTTAAGTCAAATGACTTTGTTGATCTCATTTTTGGATGAGGTTAACATTTCTTCCAAAGGCATTCATTAGGACTCCTAATCCTAAATTAGAAGCCTTCTAACTAAGCACCTAGGTCATCTCACTTAATGATCTTGTTCACTTTCCTTAGATTAATCTAACTTAATGGGTTTAGTTAGATTAAATCCAAACCTTCAACCTAAACATACACCAGTCTAAATTTAAAATTAATTAAGCCTAGATTGAAGTTTAATTAGGAAATTAAACTTAATTACCTTAATTAAGTTATTACCATATGAACCTAAGGAATTTAGAATTAAACCCAAGACAAACCAAATCAAATGAAATCATAAATATAAAATGATGACATAAAATTAAATGAATCCAAATCCAAACCAAAGGTCAAAGGTTACTCAACCCTTTTACATGGGTTTGACTTATGTGGCTCCCACTAAGTCAAAGGTCAACCCACCAAAATTTGACCAAATAAAATAATCCCAAATGGTTAGGATGATGCTATAAACATATATAAACATGAATTTGATAGAATATAAGCCCAATGTGGCCTTAATCATTAATTAGGCCATTCAACCTAAATAAACCTAAATGGATCTTATTGGATTTAAATCCAAATTAAACTCAAATAAACTTAAATCAAATATCCAAAATTATTTGAATATGATTGTTGAACATTAACCAACCCATCATTGGCCCTACATTGACCAATTTGGTCATTTGACCCAAATGAAGCCAAACTTAACCCATTAAGCCCAATTTGGGTCAGGTGGTTCAAAATAAAATAAAATTGGAATTATTTGATCCAATGTATTTTAAATTGCTTGGATTACCTTAATGAAAATTTAAAAACATTATAATTAAGTCAAATAAATTATTTGACTTAATTGAAAATTAATTAAATCAAAAGGACTAAACCTAAGTTAAACACTCCATAAATCTTAAAATCTTTGAAACCTTTTTATCAAAGGGTTCATTAGTGATTAAATAGACACATCCTATTCATTAATCCAAGACTAATCCATGAAATGAGGTAACTCAAATCAAACTTATGAAAGAAATGGTTAAGTGGCTTAATTCAAAAGATTTTAAGCCCATCTACAACTAAGTCACTTAGGATGTAACTAAAACATTCCTAGACTTAATTAATGATGGTTCCAAGCCCTTAAGCAATTTCACATAAATCCAAAGCAAAAGATGTCATGGCAAGTCAAAGATATGTAATGCCAAATCCAATTTGCATAATCTCATTTCCACTCCACCTCTTCACCTTAGACATGTGTTTGATGGCTAGGGAGAATGGTAATTAACTCCCAAAAGTTGCAATTATATCAACTGATGAAGGGGAGAAGCAAAAAAGGCTAAAAAGTCTCACTACATCCATGATATGTTAAGAGAGATCATTTTGAGTGTAATAGACATTTCCATCACATTCCTTGCCTCACATGAAGTTGAAACCCATCTTCCCCCACTTCCCTCATTGCTGAGAGGCTGGAGAACAACCAAAGTCACTAGAATCTAAACCTAGGTTGGTATAGGGAGCAATCCAGTGGGAGACAATTCAATTCCTTTGGTACACAAGCTTCTCACTCTGTTCCATAGCTATTAGAGTCAACCCCACTATCGAAGAACATCAAGAGGTATGCCATTAATGACCCTCCTTAAGCTTTCGAGTTTAGCAATTTTCAAAGTGAATTTGATCTCAAGTGAGATCAAACCATTTAGATCTCCTTATTTACATTCACTAATGGATTTGCAATCGAGATCGCAAGATTTTGTCTATCGGATGGCTGGAAATCAGCGAAAATGACAGACAACTCTCGGCCTTCATCGCCATAGGAGATCTAATAGCCACCATTCGTTCCTTTTAAAAGGAATAGAAGGCTGAGATATAGCTAGATCTCTGATTAAATCCAATAAGGGGAACCGTGGATTAGATCACAGTAGTCTGATCTTCAATCGGACAGTCCGTAATTAATCTGCATCTGCTGCTTTAAATACACGGATCCATGTGCATCCTGCATGGCGCATATTGTCACGCCATGTCGGATCCATGTTGATCTGACACACCAAAGCTGGAAAATTAGTTTATTCTAGATTAAAAATTAAAGAAAACACTTAAAGCTTCAAAAAATTATAAAAAGTTAAATATAAATCCAAAAATTATAAAACTTGGAATCTATGGATTCATCTTGATGCGAAGAATCCTTTAAAATTAAAATCCCCAAATTAATTTGGGTATTTTGACTTTAATTTGGGTTTGAATGAATAATTTGAAACTCTAATTACTTCTCAACCATTGATCAAATTAAATTAAAATTTTAAGGGATTAAAATTGATATTAAGACATACATTATATAACATTTTCATAATTTATTGAGCAATGTTGAATGTTAATATTGGAAATTTCAAATTCTAAAGCTTAATTTCCATGAAATATATTAATAATAAATTAAATAAATGGTGGAAATTTATCAAAATAATTTAAAACATCTTAATATACTCTACTGAATATAAATAAGTCATTGAAACCTATGGGAATATAATAAATAATAAATGGCTTAATTAGGCTATTAATTAAATTAATTAATTCAATTAATCAACTTGAACTTAAATAAATAATAATAAATCAACCATAACCACAAAAATTATGCATGAACCTTCACTGGATGCATATTCTAGAGGGGTTTTAAGGAAAAATAAAACCTCTATACAATTTTTATTAAATTAAGCTTAATTTAGATTTTTAATAAAATAATTAAAATCTTAATTACACCTTAATTATATTTCTTATCAAAGAGAAACTTTAGATAAATTAAATAGGTAGGGAACCCCACTTGCCATAAAAGTTTCAATTTTATTTAACCTCTAGGTTGGGCGTATTTGAATGTGCAAGTCTCTAGGTCAATTTCAAGAAAATATTAAATAAAAAACAATTACAAAAATGATAAAATTCATAAAACATTTTTAAAACATAATAATTAATATCAGAACACTTAAATAAAATATCTAAGTCAACAGAAAACAATTGAATTAAAAAAAACCTTAGGTTAAAGATCGTAATTAAAGAAAAATATGAAATGTAATCATTTAATTATGAAATGTAAAAAAGGACATTGATCTTTGAAATATATAAGGTGTCAATACATAAATACATTAAAACCATTCGCATAAGAAAATGAAATGGTATAAATATGAACATAAAAGGTTAAATGTGTAAACATAAGAAATGAAATGGTATAAATGTGAACATAAAAGGTTAGGTGTAATTAAAAACTTAAGCTATGGTGAATTAAAATTTTAAAATAACAAAGTAACATAATGCACATTTAATAAACAAAGAAATAACCTTTCTTTTAATTACTTAAATCATAAAATAAATCTACCTTAAGATAAATGTTCTTTTCAAAAGATATAATGATCATTCCTTTTAAAGTAATTAAGATAAATAGAACCCTTCCATAATGTATGAAATATGTAATTTGGAATCTTTAAATACAACAATTTGGAACCATTCCATAGTGAAAGAATCATTAATGTAAATGAGTTGTAAAATTAGAATGTAATAAACTAAAATAAACATAATAAATTGAATATAATTATACGTAGGTTAATGAAAATTAATGAAAAGAAATAAATGAAATTAACTCCAAAGTTTTACATTAATGAAGATTAAAATAAAATTAACATGAATTGAATAAAGAAAATACTTACACTTAAGTTTTACCTTGAATCAAATATAGTAAAGTCAATGAACAAACCTGAATATTAACTCAAAGATGGATTCAATAAACAAATATATATAAGTCATCATAATCAACTAAGTAAAAATGTAAAATAAATCAAACTAAAGGAATAAATGATAAATATCAATATCATAATTTTAAATCAAAGAAATTAAAAGAACATAAAATCATAATGATAAATGTATTAACTTAAAGAGAAACCAAATTGACTCATAATAATAAATAAATTGAATTAATTTAAATCAAAAACCAATTCATAATAATATTAGTAAAGAAATATAAAACAAAATGAAATAAATTGGACTTTCAAAATTATCTAAATTCAAATTCAATCAAAATACTTATGATTTTAATTAGATTTTTCTTTACCTTAGAATGAAGATATCATCCTATCAAGACTTAGGATGTTGAATGGAATGGACTCCATCCAAAATGGAACCCATTGTCATCTTCATTCTTGAAAACTTAATTTAATTCTAACATAATAAAATATACCTAAATGAAAATAAAAATCATTAAATAATTTGAATTGAAATGATCCAAAGGTAAATAAGCTAACTAAGAAAACAAAAATTGAAATCATAAAGCCTAGTAATGTCTTGCCGCACAAACCCTTTTCTTCACACACTAGAATTATAGGTCACGGACCCTCAACATAGGTTGGAACGTTTTGTAATTTTCTGTGATGATGTGATAAGAATTATTTTTATTATTTTATGACTTATTATTTTAGATGGGATGGCTAGGATTGATTGTCGTTAGTTTAGATGGTAGGATGTTATTTCTAGAATTAACATTGTCTTATGTGGGGAGCTATGTTAAAGGGACTACTATCATAACTAAAAATTATAGAATTGTTGTTTGCTTGCAGCTGCTGAGTAGTCCCTTAGCATAGTCCGTATGATAGGTGGGCTTGGTAAAACTAATGCTAAGCCCATATGTTTTTGAAATATAACTATTGTATGCTATTTGTATTTCCTGACATTTATTTTGTAAATGTTAGGATTTATTTTTTGATTTAAAATATAAATTTGAGCTTAGAATTAGGTTAGGATCTATGGGGTCTAGGATTAGCAAGAGCTAACTATACCAGAAGATAGTTCAGTGGTCCCCTATGAAGCCTAATGGAGGTCCCTGAAGAAGGAGACAATCTTGAAAAGAAGACCCATAGATCTAGACTTGTAGTTCTCAGTCGGGATGTATATGGTCTAAGCTCGACTACCCATTTTCCTTTCTTTCAGGGTTGTACAAAGAAGAAGATATTTGGCAGTGATTTCCTTATTTATGGATATGGCTTATCTAAAATTGACACATTCAAGATAGCAATATGATTCTTTTAAGGGTGTAAGCAAGGTACCAAGAATGATGTTCATTCATTTGATGTGATGTAGTTATAGAGGTTTAGTGAGTCAGTTTCAACCCAAATATTGTGTAGGTGAAGAGAAATTTGAAAGTCTTAAAGCAGTGAGGCATGCATTACTGAAAGTATGCATTTGCATTAATAAAAGGGATAAAAAAGTACAAAGAGAGTTCAAAAAGAAAATAAGAAACTAAGAAGTTATAATATGGGCTTTATCCTCCTCGAAAAGCATAAAAAAATGTGGAGGGATGATGTGACTTTCAACACTATGCCAAACAAAATCAAAATCTGTAGCAGTTTCTGCACAAAAGTTTGTTAGTCTGTTACTATCTCAGAATTTTTGTGAGAATAACACTTGATGGAATGGAAGTTCTTTATGTCAAGATTGGGGTTGGTACAAGTGGAAAGACCTATATGGTGGTGTTCTAGTGCTATTGAGATGGGAAGGGGCAGGGGTTGGTAAGTGTTTCAAGAATAGCAATAATGATCTTAGGTGTTCCATAGGCCATGTGTCTTGGCATTTTGCTTCTCTAAACATGGTAGATTATAGAAATACACCTGACCATGGAATGCTTGTTCACTTTGGAGAGGGAAAAAGAATAGTGAATGCCAGAAATAGAGAAACCCCAATTAAACCGCTAGCCAGCCGCTTCTTCTCACTGGGTAGCAATTTGAGTTTTGATAGTCATTCGATCTAATCAATGTCTGAATCAAATTATGTTGCATAAGCCATAGATGTAATGGTTTTTCCTAGAGGAAGTTTCAGGAGTTTAGGTTGATCCTCATTCATTACTGTGAATTCAAACATCAATAATAGTTTCAATCATGACAGCAACAAACTACTGTTCTAGTTGCTCCAAATCCAATTGCTCATTCCCATAAATCAGATTTACAACCTAAAGGTTGTCTATGCTGTCCATATTGATGTAGGTTGGCCATTTTGCAAGTGGAATATTTGTAATCCAAGCATGGTTTATTGGTTTGATAAGCTCATCATTTGTAACGTGCTATTTCAGAATTTTGGAGAGGTTGTGAGCACCTTCAACAATTACCACCCAGCTGATGGAATCTTAATGTTTGGGTTATCTTCTCTAGATGTTTGAGCCATATCTCTTCTTTAAACATTGGTGGAGTATGGTATTTGGGTTAGAGATGAGCTCCCAAGCAAGCCTAGCCCGCAAGGGTCCCTTCCACTCATCAGCAGCTTGGAAACCAAGCCACCATGTCAGGCAGGTTGGCAGATTTCCTCCCATGAAATGTAATGAATACCCAGTTGGTTGGGCTTTATTTTCCAAAGGAATGTCCTTCCAATCTTATTAATATCGACAAGAAAATTTTTTAGGACATTGGTGTGGGTAATTTAGTATGTGGAGATGGCCACTAAGGAGGAGCTAATTAAGGTGGCGACTAGCCACAATAGGTACCGAAATCCCCATGAGTTGATTTTGTTGTGGGCTCTTTGGATGAGGTTGCCAAAGTTGCTTTTATTTAGTTTCCTCATTGCTAATTTGATTCCCAAATAATCAAATTCTTTCACTTTACGAAAGCCAACCATCCGAGCAATTTGGTTGGCTTTCGAATTATGTGATTTTTTCTAAAAAGGATAGTGCCTTTACTAGCATTCACCTTTTCCCCAACCACCCACAGTATTGCTAAAAAGGTTTTTCTCTTCACAGCAACATAGATAGAAAATAGATGTAAGTTTAAGTCCTTTCAACTTGAAAATATCATTAGTAGGGAGTAAATAATGCCATAGTTGCTAGCATAAGAAAGAGATAGCTAGAAAGTTGGATGCCTTCCATGGGTTCTGTTAGGATAGTGTACAACATTGTAGAGGCTTTTGGTTAAAAAAGATCCATTGTTATATTTAACTATTACTTTATTAGCTATTTATGGAAGAATGTGGATGTTGCTTATTTTCTTTACAAGATCCTCATGAAGAATGCTTCTTAGCTTAACTGTATCCCATTTATGGTCTTCCCAATAATTAGAAACAATAGCTTGCTCATGGTTAATGATCTTAGTAAGGTCAGATAGTAGACCGTTAGGAAACTAATGGTCTCTAAGGAAATTTATGCCCCCATCACTCAAATGCCAACAAATTTTCTCCTTTGCAATCTCATTATGTTTCAACAAGCTTTCCAGTGATTGGAATCAATGCTCTGAGATTGAACCAAGGAAGGGTGTGCTTGTCTATAGTATTTACTAAATAGAAACTAAGCCCAAAGGGAGTCTTGTTGTTGAAAATTGATCTGGAGTTTTAGTTGATTGATCTTGATAGAATCAACAATAGTTCTAAAACCAAGACCTCCTTCAGTTTTAAGTTTGCACACCTTCCAACTGACTAGTGAAGTGTGTTGCTTTATCTACTCCACAAAAATCTGTTAAAGATTCTCTCAATCTTTTGCTAAACTTGGATAAGCATGACCATGGTTTGGGTAGAGTACATAGGTATAGAGCAAAGGATGCTTTTTAATAAAGAAATTTTGCTACAAGTGGAAAGGAAAGTATTCTGCCATGAGTTGATTTTATTTTGAATTGGTTGGATGTAGAATCAAAATGATTAGGCTTATTCCTCCCTTTATAGACTAATAACTCCAAGGTATTTAAGGGGTAAATGGGAATGAGTGAATCAAGTATGATCCTTTATCTAATTTTGACCAGTTCTACAAATTTTATCCATTATGAATTGGCACTTAGCTTTGTTCAACTCCAAACCAGAGATGGCTTCAAAAGAGTTTAGTATATGTATGAATTTCTTAATGGAATTCTTAGATCCATTACATAAAATTAGTAGATCATCTGCAAAAGCTAGATGAGAAATGTTGTTCTTGCCTTTAAAATGATAATTCATTATTTTCTTAGAGGTATGAGCTACTTTAAGCATTTTGGAAAGATATTTAAAGGTTAGAATGAAAAATGATGGAGATAGGGGGTCACCTTGCTTAATGCCTCTAGATGCTTTAAAGAACCCATGTGTCTCCTCATTGATAAAGAGAGAGTAATGGTTGTTGGAGAGGAGATAATTACAAAAGAATAGAACCCTTAATTAAAACCCCTTGCATTCAAGCAGGCCATTATAAACTTCCAATTTATTATGTCAAATGCTTTCTCTATGTCCAACTTGATAACCAGGTTCCCCCATTTGCACTTCTTATCTAGGTCTTGGATAAGTTCTTGAGCCAAGAAATGGTTATCCCCTAGATAAATGTAGTTTGATTAGGAGAGAGATGAGCCTAGAAAGGAAAGGTTGTAGCATGTTTGCAATGGCTTTTCTAACAAGCTTGTTGACAATGGAGGATAGGTTGATTGGTCTGAGGTCCTCCCATTTATTACAAAATGACAATGTCATCAACTTCTTGATGTGGGGTTGAGTAATCCTGCTCAAATTAACAAAGAAGAATTTACATAAAAAGAGTTCACCTCTAGTAA
The DNA here is from genome assembly GCA_021442155.1 of Cymbidium sinense. Classification (NCBI taxonomy): domain Eukaryota; kingdom Viridiplantae; phylum Streptophyta; class Magnoliopsida; order Asparagales; family Orchidaceae; genus Cymbidium; species Cymbidium sinense. The sequence continues at coordinate 40,851,029 of CM038224.1, forward strand.
AAAGATTTTTTTTTCTTTTGGGGGTGGGGGTGTGAGGTGGGGATGCATAGACCATCAGGAGTTTAAGAAATATTGATACATCTTTACAAATCTATATATTTGGGAATGAGTATTATGGTGGAGGTGTTGAAGATATTGTGGATATACCTTCCTAGAAAAAAAGCTTGGATAGCAACTATCATATCTTGTTTGATCCATTACCAAGAATGCTGATACAAAGGTGTTGTATACCCATCAGGTCCAGCAGCTCTTAAGCCATTAAGGGAAGCAAGGCACTCCCACATTTCAGCCTCCTCAGGTAAGTAAGTAAGATCCAATTGGTAGACCTCCAAGGTAGTAGTTTTAAGTAAACTCCATTGAATAAATTTAGATTTATCCCATGTTCTTGGAAAAATGTCTTGAAGTGTTTAATCCCATCAACAATAATGTCTTCTTTAGTGTGATGTCAGCTATGATTACTCTTCATTTTGATAATAGTTTTATATTCTCTCTTTTGCTTGATACAAGCAGCATGGTAATATTTGGAGTTTCTATGTCTATCTTTTAAGTTAATCACAACAACTTTTTGGGCAATAAAGAATTCCTCTATTTCAATTAAATGGTTTAGGTTTGACTGAGCTTGATTAAGTTCTTCATCCACCTAGAAAGAGTAGTTTTCAACACACTTATTCTTAAGAGATAGAACGATGTTCTCCTGAATTCCAATTTGTTGGTTTATATCTCCAAATACATAACAACTCTAGAGTTTAAAGGCTTAATGAGATTTTTATGCAGTGTCCATAGAGGGATCCAAAGATCATTTGCAATTAAATTCTAGGCTTCCAATGAAGAGATTATGCTGAGTCCACATATTCTAGAATCTGAATGCATGCTAAGAATGCTTGGGAGTATACTGGATAGATGGAAGTAAAGGAGCATGGTCAGAGCTTCTATTAATGTGTCTAATCGAGATGTTGTGGAATTGAGTAAACCAATTGGAATTCAGAAGCATCAGATCTAGTATTTCATATACTTTGGCCTTATTCCATGAATATGGAGATCTGATAAAACCAAGATAAATGAGCAACACATCTACAATGTACTTAAGACATTCTCTCATGACTGATTTATTTGGTTTCCTCCCCTCTTTCTTCTCTAAGGCATTGAAATCCCCACCAACCAACTAGCTGAGGTGATAGGTATGCCCAATATTGTTAATATTATACCATAAGTTTCTCCTTGATTCACTAGTACAAGCCGCACAAATGATGGTTGCATACATAGAGTAGTTGCTACAACTAATGTGTGTATGAATGAATTGAGAGTCAACCACCATGAGGTTCACTTGAAATAGATGTTTCCAAAATAGTAGAATCCTGTTATTGCAATTTTGTTTGCTATTAAACTTATTGAATGTTCTTTTGAGTTTGTCAAAACTTTGAGGATGTATAAGAGGTTCAAGGGTGGCAAAGATATGAAATTTATATGTCCTAATATGGCATTTAAGATTTTTAGAGGATGTAAAATCAATAATACCACTAATGTTCCATACGAAGAAGCTAATCATGTTTGGAGTAACTTGGAGACCATAGAGGCCCTAGTAACAATCTATTAAGTTGATCATCCTAGTTGGCAAGAATTCCATCAGGTGCTCCCTAGATAAGAAATTGCTATTGGATTTAAATGTTTTAATTCTCTAATTCCTTTGTGTTTATTCCTTTTGGACTTCTATATCAACCATTCCTCCTCTAGCTCTTAAATAGTGTTATCAAGATCTCCATGAATAGGAGAAGACTAGTGTAAAATAGGGAGAATACATCTTCTTATTGAGTTTGAGTTAATTGATCACATTTTCTAACTCTTTTGGAGTTGCACTTCTGTAATGTGTCCTCATTTAGTTGATCAAGTGTAGCTTCAACATTAAAATATATTTTATGTGTAAATATAGGTAGGAACTCCTTAACTTCCACATTCTCTTCTTGGACTAGTTCCATAGCAGTCATTCCAGCAATTAAAGGGTTTTAGCTATGGTGTTGTTGGTTAAAGGTTGTATTTTCTTGTCTACTGTTATGATCAACAACATTTCTACTTAAGGATACATTGGGAGTTGAAATGTTATTTCTATCAGTAATTATGTTAATATTTTTTTCCTTTTATCAATGATTCTAGCTGGCTTTAAGTTCTTAGTTCTCAATTTAGGATTGGCCACATAGTAGTTTTCAAGTAAGTGTTTAAACATTCTGCATTTTGGGCAATAATGTGGCTTTTGCTCAATGATAACCTATTGCAAATAACCATTAGAGGGAGTGCCAATACATATTTCATCTGAGTAAAGACCTGTGATGTCCATTCAACAAGCACATCAATAAATGGCCTAGATAAAGTTGAAGGTAGGCAAATCTAGTTTAAGGGGCTTTCTAAAAGAGGGAAGGGAGTATATGATTTGCTTGTTAAAGAGGTGAAGCTTGAGGTTGGGGAACTTCAACAAGCAAATGGGTAGAATGGGAGGCTCAATACTATAATCAAAGGTAGGATTTGATTTGAGTATCTTCATGGGGATGTTATCAATATGATAGAGTTTTTTAGATAAAAAACCTAGCAAAGTCTTTTACTATTCAACTGAATTGCAATATGTCTACTATCAAGGAGGCCAACATTCTAGTTTCCAAGAAGTTTTAAATCATCAAAATATTTCCTAATGATGTCCATCTTAGGATGCCTATAGGTAAACATTCCAACCAAGGTAAACTTCAATTGTTTAGCTAGTTGTGTTGATTCAGAATCAGTAAGATAAACGGCAGGTTTCCCATTCTTTCGGCTTGCTTTTCTAATAAAACCATTTTCACTACTGCCGTTGAATCTATCATGGTAGGACTGAGAGAAGATGAGCTTAATGGATGTATCAGTTGGGTCATTGTTTGGGAGATTATCGGAGAGAGCATCAAGGTAAGACATGCCTTCCATGAGAAAGATAGTAATAGAATAGTACCCAAAGAAAAAACCTAATTAGGGGAAGAGTCATACCTGGGAAGGAGGAGATGACACCATTTTTGTTTGTCTAGAGTTTATACTACATTAAACCATTCTCTTAAATTCATGTTTAAACATGAATATATTATCATTTGGATCATTTGGAATGATTTTATTTGGTCAAATTTTGGTGAGTTGATCTTTGACTTGGTGGGACCCACCTAAGTTAAACCTTTGTTAAATGGGCTGACCACTTTTTTACCTTAGTTTGGATTTGGAATTATTTATGCTTTTAGTTTGATTTCATAATTTTATTTTATTTTTAATTACATTTATTTTAATTTAGTTTGAATTTCTTTAAGTTTAAATTATTTTATGACAAAATAAAGTAATTATATTGATTACCCTAATCACCTCGATCTAAGTTCAAGTGTCTTTAGATTTGGATTTTAATTTGGTATAGGTCTATCCAATCTTATTGAGTTAGATTAGATCTTAGAAAAGTGCATTAGGCCACTAAGTGTAGTGTCCTTGGTATCTAATTAGGAGATTCATAATCTAAGATCAGGTATCCAAATTATTAGTTTTGGGAGTAATGTTAACCTCATCCAAAAATGAGGTTAATAAATGAATCCCCATTATGCGTAGTGGACTATCTAGAGTACAATGCATATATTGGTGTTGACTAAACTAGTCAACACTACAAGCATAAGTTTGAAGGAGTTTTGTTTTTAGTTTTGAGTTTAAACTTATGTTTTGATTTGATTGTGAAAAATAGGCAAATATGCCTAAATTTGTTTTAATTTGGAATGAGTCATTCCTAGGAACTTAGGTTTACTAAATTCTAAGAAGAGTAAAGATGTCATTATGAATGGATCTAAAGAAAGACCTAATCCTAACATTGTTATAGTAGCCACAGAAGATGCCTTCAAGGGACTTATTCTTCTCTAATTACCATTTATTTGAATTTTATAGGTTTTCAATGGCTAAACTAAGATGAAAGTCAAAAGACTTATATCTTCTTACATAAATCAGCCAAAGGAATAACCTTAATGACTAACCAACCAAAGGAAGGGATCTATAGACAGATCATAAAAATTTCTTTTCTTAGAAAAGATGCCTACCATGGGACTTAATATCATCTAGTTAACTATTAAGAAGGAGCCTTGAATGGCTTTATGTCTTCTTGAATAGTTATAATGAGGAAGTTGGGTCTTTGAATTATTCCTAAACCTCAAGATTTTGTCTTTTGGAAAGGAGTCTTGATGACTTAGTCCAAACCTATATAGACTATAGGGATGGGGTCTTCAATGATTTATTCCATTTTTAAATTTCTTCAATTCGAAATTAGAATAAGGGTCATGATGACTTAAATTCTAGTTTAATGAAATTCATCTAATAGGAAGGGGTTTTCAATAGCTTAATTCTGACCTATATAGCTTAAGTGAGGGAAAGGGGCCTTAGTGACTTAATCCTATTCCTCAAATTTTAACTATTAAAGTAGAGATCTTAGTGACTTTATTATAATATGGATAATTTATATTACAAATAAAGTGATCTTGATGACTTTATTCTAACCTTATCAAATGAAAGGATGTCTACTATGGGCCTTGCACCTATGTGATTAGCTATTAACATGGGGCCTTCAATGACTTAATCCAACTCAGATAGCTAAGAAAGAAGAAAGGGGTCATCATGACTTAATCCAATCCTCAATATTTTGGCTAATAGAAGAGGGGGTCTTCATGACTTATTTTTAATCTAAATATCAAATTCAATAGAAAAGGTGTCTTCGTGACATTATCCTAACCTATGAATAATAGGGATGGTGTCATGAAAGGCTTGGTCCTAACCTATAGAAGACATGAGGAGGGTGTCATGAAAAGCTTTATCCCAGCTCAAGGCAAGTATAAGAAAGTTACTCTAAATAGGCTTACTCCTATCCTAGAGAGATTGCATTTAAGAAAACTATATAAGATTTTGACAACCATTGCATAGAAAGAAATAACATCCATTGCAAAAGTAGTAAAGAGAAATATAATTTTTATTAATCATTATTCTTTTGGAACATAATACAAGTTACATATAATATTTCTTTAGGCAACGTCCATTGATTGGTGGCATTGGATGTTAACCATTACAAGTAATCAATTGATAAGAACCTCCTTCATGAACTTTTTCCACTATGAATAGTCCTTTCCAAGTTGGCTCGAATTTGTTGATGATTCTGTGATGACCTAAGATTGACCATTTAAGAACCAAGGCCAAGTGTCCTACCTGGAAAGTTCTAGGATAGACCAACTTATCATGCACTTTAACCATATGTGCTTGGTACAGTTCATGATCTTATTATACTTTCAAACATCTTCCTTCAAGGCTTTCAAGTTCTTCTATTTAGATTTTATAATTTTGATCAGTTGTAATACTATTATTAACTGTTATTCTTAATGAAGGTAGTTGTACTTCTAATGTAAGATCAAGTTCAGTTCCATAAACTAAAGCATATGGTGTAGATTGAGTTGGTGTCTTATATGTGGTCTGGTAGGCCCATAAGACTTTAATCAACTTTTCATGCCATTGGCATTTTTTTTTATAACGATTTTTTCTAAATCCATACTTATTGAATGCTTCAGCCAATCTATATTCCCTGAGGCAATAAATGATCAAATATCTTTAATCTAATTTATGTCTAGCCAAGAAATGATTTAATTTTTTAGGCTACAATGACTGACTATTATCTGATATAATTCAGTGAGAAATGCCAAATTGATATACATCATTTTCCTTAAAGAATTTTAAAACATGATATGCTTTTACTTCTTTTAGCTATATCGCTTCAACCCATTTAGAAAAATAATCAATTGTAGCTAATATAAAATGATGCCTTTTTGATGAAAGAGGGTCAATAGGCCCTATGATGCTAATATCCCAACTCTCAAAGGGCCAAGAGGTAATCATAGGTGTAGTATATTAAGAGGATGTAAGATTACACCGCGTATATGGTAATGATGGCAATGATGCAAAATTTCTATTTAGTCATTTAACAGTTATGGCCAATAATATCCAAGTGTTTTGATTTTCAATTTTATTTTAGGCCCAAATTGGTGAGAATCACACAAATCCAAAATCTACCTTAGTCACAATTTTATGGCCTTTTTGCTTGTCTAAATAGTGTAGCCACTTTCGATCAAATAACCTATTGTATAATACATCATTAATTAATGCATATGATAAGGCACATTTCTTTATTTGATTTGCTAAAGACTTGTCTTCTGGAAGCCTCCCCTTACTCACGTAGTCAATGAATAGTTACCTCTAGTTATATTCTTCTTGACCTTCAACTAGAGTGGCTATCCTTTGCATTTCTACTTTTTTGTTCATGTAATCTAAATCTATAAGAGATAAAACTTGTTGATTTTGAACCTCTATAGAAATAGATTCTTTATTTGGGCATATGATTTCTTTGGAAAGCCTAGCCAAAGTATATGCTATAGAATTATCTCTATGAGATATCCTATACAGTTACATATAAAATTTTCTCAAGTAGTTTTATTATGTATTGATAATAACTAAAGAGCTTTGGATGCAGAACATTATAGACTCCCCTCACTTGGTTTATAACCAGTTGAGAGTCTCAAAGATTTTTATTTTCTAACTATAATCCACATATAAGAGCCTCATATTCAGTTTCATTATTCAAGCAAAGCTCGATGAGATGATAGGAATATCACATAATTATGCTATCTGGGGTTATAAATATTAGTCCAATCCCTGCCTTCCCTGGGATAAACAAATTTAATTCTTTATTATTATTATTTTTGATGATGATGCACCATCAAAATACAACTCCAAAGTGGGATTAGGTTCACCTTTTAATGTCATGATCTGCTCATTTGGAAGATCATCATTTAATAGAAACTTTCGAGCATAGGATGTACTGCTACGATGTCAGCTACAACTTGACCTTTTATAGCACAAAGGGTAATAAAGGTAATATCATATTACAATAAAATCATCGACCAACATGCTAAACATCCGACAACATTGGGCGGGTCATAAGATTTTGCAATAAATATACCCTTGAAGTCAAATTTATTTTATGAGAAAGCATGTAATGTCTTAGTTTATGAGTGGAAAAAACTAAGGCTAAACAATACTTTTCAATAAATGAATAATTCAATTTTGCCAGAATGAGTCTACGGCTTAGATAATACGAAAGAGTTTTCTTTCCCTTCTTCATTAACTAAACAAGGTCCAAGTGACTCATCTAAAGCTATAGTATGTAAGATCAATGGCTGCCCTAGAATTGGAGCTTCCAAATAAGAGAATTAATTAAGTATTATTTTATACTTTAAAACACATTTTGACATTTTCATCCCACATAAATTTGGAATCTTTCTTCATTAATGTCATGAATGGTTGACATCTTCCTAATAAGTTTGAGATGAGCCCCCTTAAATATGCAAGCCTTCCCTGGAATGATCTTAATTGTGTAAGGCTCCTAAGTGGTGGCATTTCTATAATAGTTTTTATCTTTTTAGGATTGATCTCTATTCCATGATGTCTCACTATAAACCCTAGAAATTTACCCAAAATCACTCCAAAAGCACACTTAACAGGTTCATTTTTAGGTTATAATGTTGCAATCATTCATAAATGATCCATAAATCATATAAATGATTTTGTTTTATACTTTTGATGACTAGATCATTGAAGTAACATTCAAATTGATTGTGAATTAAGTCATCAAATATTTTATTCATGGTACTTTGATATGTAGCCTTAGTATTTTTGAGAACAAATGGTAGGATGTCTAACAAAATATCCCTATAGGAATTCTAAATGTAGTATGGTTTTCATCCTCTAGAGACATCTTCATTTGGTTATACAAAGATGATCCATCCATGAATGAAAATATCTCATATGATATGACTATATCCACCCTAAGTTCTGATATTGGCAATGAGAACTTATCTTTAGGACAAGCCTTATTCAAATCTCTAAAGTCAACTGTATTTGACCATTCTTTCTATGGGGATGATGCTGGCAAGCCAACCAGAGTATTGTTCCTCTTGTACAAAGCCAGCTTCAATTAATATTTTAACTTCAGTAATGACTTACTATTTAATTGCTTGGAAAATTCTCCTAGGAGCTTGCCTTATTGGGATTGTATAAAGTTTAATCTCTAGTTTATGCATGGAAAGATCTAAAGATAAACCTGGCATCTCATCATAACTCCATGGAAAGAAATCTTTGTATTTAAAGTGTAAACTAAGCAACTCTACAAAATCTTTTGGACCTATTAAAGAACTAATAAAAGTTGGCTTTAGGTCTTTAATAGTTCCTAGGTTAACCACTTTTAATTTATCAATTAAAGAATTTATTTCTTCTTCAAACTCAAGGGTGGCATTTTGAAGTAAGCAATCATCAGATTCATTTTTTGTTTCAAGGCATAATTCCTCTAAAAAGTTAGCAGGAATTTTAAATAATCGATCTAATTCTAGATGATTTCTTATCATCAAACAATATTCTACATCATCTAAAGGTCCAACGATACCAAACCCAATGCCAGATTTGGAATTCAAACTTTTTTAGTATTCCAAAAGCTCTCCATGCATTGAGCTATAACTTTAGGCCGAGTATTTATAATTAAGCCACATTTTATATAATTTCTAACACAATCAGAATTCCAATCAAACGGAAGTTCTATTATTTCATTTGATAATGGATCTTCAAGCTTTACATCTACTTATCAGCTTGAAGGTCTAAGTACAAAGTAAAATTTAAACAACTTCCCCACCTCTCTTGATAGGTTAGGGGCCACTTGGACTTCTATTTGAGGAGTTAGTCAAAGTGTCCACATATTTCTTTTTTTTAATGTAGAATAATTTGGACCATCGTTTAATGCCTGGATTTGCTCTTCCTCACAGTCTAATTCTAGTATAATCTCAAACTTTACTAAGGCATCTCTTTGGTTTGGAATTATATTAGAATAGATTCCAAATCAATTTGTATCACTGAAAGTTTTTCTTCTTTTTCTTACTATTTTTCTTTCTTTTCATGATTTTATTTGTTTTTTTACATGATGCCTCAATAATGATGGATTTCATAGAATCATGCTTTGAGGCATATAGTAAGTTGCATCTTCAAATAGTTCAATTTCAAGGATAGAGAATGGTTGTATATCTCCTTTTATGGTTGACCTCATTTTTGGATGATTCTAAACTTAATAATTAGGACACCTAATCTTAGATTAGGAACTTCTTAATTAAGTGCTTATAACACTATACCTAGTGACATAGTACATCTTTCTTTGGTTTGATCTAACCTAATTGGTTTAGGTAGACTCAGCCCAAATTTAAAACTTAAATTAAATCATAAAATCTAAATAAATGAAAATGAATAAATCCAAATTGAAACCAAAGTCAAATCTAGTCAACATTTTTGACATGGGTTTGACTTTTATAGGTCATAGCAAGTCAAAGGTCAACCCACCAAAGTTTGACTAAATGAAATTATTATAAATGATGCAAATGATAAAATAAACATGTTTAAGAATGAATCCAAAGAAATTTAACTTTATTTAGGCCTTACCAAGGTTAATTAGACCAACAACAACAATAAGCCTTAATCCCACCAAGTGGGGTTGACTACATGAATCCTTTGTCTCCATTGTGTCCTATTATATGTCAAATTCTCATTTAATTCAAGTATACTAAGGTTATTTTTTATACATCTTAACCAAGTCTTTTTAGGTCAACCTCTACCTTTCTTAATATAAGGCAAATCTAATGCATCTACTCTCCTAACCGGGTCATCGGGCGGTTGATGCTTTATGTTGCCAAACCATCTAAGGAGACTCTCTCTAATCTTATCTACCACTGGAGCTACTCCAACATTTTCCTGAACATACTCATTTTGCATTTTATCTCTAAGAGTAAAGGCAATCATCCACCTAAGCATCCTAATCTCTATAACACTTAACTTAGTCTTATGCTTCTCTTTCATTGGCCAACATTCCTCACCATAAGTCATTGCAGGTCTTACCACCATCTTATCAAATTTTCTCTTGAGTTTAAGTGGAACTTTTCTATCACATAATAGGCCAGATGCATTCCTCCACTTCAACCATCCAACTTGAATTCTAATAATAACATATCCATCTATTTCACCATTATTTTGAACAATAGAGCCTAAATATCTATTAATGACTTGTTCACCTAATGTCACAACACTACCACTAGAACTTCTACAACTAAAATTACACTCCATATATTCAATTTTAGCTCTACTTAAATGAAAACCTTTAGACTCTAAAGTTGACCTATAATTCAAGTTTCTCTTGGACTCCCTCTAGTATCAATAAGAAGAATGTCATCATCAAAAGCATACACCAAGGTACATCTTCCTATAAATGCCTAGTAAGAACATCCATAACTAAAGTAAAAAAGATAAGGGCATAAAGCTGATCCTTGATGTAATCCAACCAAAATAGGAAAATATTTTGTCAATCCTTCTTATGTTTGGACACAAGTAACAACTCTAGTATACATATCCTTAATGACTTGAATATAACCAATATTAACTCCTTTCTATTCTAGAACTCTCCAAAGAACATCTCTTGAAACTTTATCATAAGCTTTCTCTAAATCAATAAATATCATATGTAGATCCTCCTTACTTTCTCTATGCTTCTCCATCAAACCTCTTAACAAATGTATAACATCCATAGTAGATCTACCTGGCATGAAACCAAATTGATTGTGAGAAACTTTTATATCACAACGTAACCTATGCTCAATTACTCTCTCCCATAATTTTAATGTATGACACATTAACTTAATTCCTCTATAATTTGCACACTCTTGTGCATCACCTTTATTCTTAAATATAGGAACCAACAAACTCTTTCTCCACTCATCTGACATCTTTTTAATCTTTAAAATAACATTAAAATATTTGTAAGCCAAGAAATTCCTTGATTTCCTAAACATTTCCACACTTCTATTGGAATATTATTAGGTCTTACTATTTTTCCACATTTCATTTTCTTTAACACTTCTCTAACTTCAGATTTACTAATGCAACGATAAAAATGAAATTCTCTATTTTTGTTTAGGTATTAAGATTGCTAAAATCAATCATACTTTCAGATCCTTCATTGAAAAGTTTATCAAAATACCTCATCCAGCTATTTTCAATATTCTTTTCTAAGAAAGGCACTTTATTATTTTCATCCTTAAGACACCTCACTTGAACCTAGGTTAATTAGACCACTTCGTCTAAATGAACTTAAATGGGTCCTATTGGGTTCAAACACAAATCAAATTGAAATTAACTCAATTTGATTGTTCAAAATTATTTATAAATAATAATCAAATAGAATCCAACCCATCATTGGGTGTAATTTGGTTAAATTGGTCATTTGACCCAAATGAACCCAAGCTTAACCCATTAAACCCCAAGTTGGGTTGGGTCAAATGTTCAAAATAAAATAAAGCTGAAATCAAATGAAATTAATAACTCCAAATCATCTCACAAATGTCATTAGACATGATTGAAGTCTAAACATAATTCAATTGAGTCAAATGGGTCATTTGAATCCAATTGAAATTATTCTTAAACCATGTAAGCCTAAATGGGTTGAAATTAAATGAAATCAAAAATCAATTCAAATCTTAAATTAATTGATTAAATCAAAACTTAATAAATTATCAATTAAACATAATTGAACTAAAATTAATTTAATTTAATCAAAAATAAATAAAATCAAAACACTTTGAATCCAAATGGCTTGAATTGGGTTCAAATGTCTAATCCAGTTCAAATGGATTTGGATTCAACCTCAAACTCACATTAGGTTTGATTTGGGCAGCCAAACACTAGCTTAAAGGTTGTGGTGTGATGCTAAAAGCCATAAGTGAAGCCAAAGAGGAGATGAATTAAGGTTTTGACCAAGTAAAGATGCTTGGTGGATTCTTCCTCCTCTCTTCATCTAGAATCCCTTGGATTTTATCCAAGCCATCTTTGACCACCTTTTGGAGGATGATTATAAAGGATGAAATTAAGTGGCCAGCACTTGAGTAAAGAAAAAAAGTGGCTTCTTAAGGGATAAAGAACTAGCAAAGTAAGAAGGGAGAAACCATGAAGAACTAGCTCTCGACCAAGGGAGTAAAGGGGAGGAATTGCTTTCTTCCCCTCAAATATATTATCTAAACATGCTCACAAGGCTATGAGGGACAAAATTCACCCTCTGGCTGAACCTTCCACCACTTTGTGTCAAAATTTGACCAGCTAAAACTTAAATACATGGCTCTCATCCATGTATGGAAAGAGAGAGAGAGAGCTTTTCCTCTCCCTCTTTTCATCCTAAAATAATCACAAAGTGAAGAGAAGAAGAAAGAGGGCAATCCCCTAACCTCTCACCATCGCCAAGCTAGAATTTGGCCAAATTTGGTAGCTATCTCTTGGTCTCTAATGAATGTTTCACCTCAAAATAAATGTTTCAACACATTCTAGAGGTCAAGGCAACCTCAATCGACTCCTCACCAAGGCTCATCACCACCAAAGACCTGAAAAATAGTGAAACCCAATAGAAAACATTTGCAAAGATGGTCTCCAAGGCATTTGTTGGGAGCAAGACAATAAATCACATCCACAGCCCATTGAAGCAAAGTTGTTCGGGTTGCTCCCATCATCGGAGGCTATCGGAGTAGAGGTATGCCTCACAACTGACCTCTATAGTAAAATTCTTTTGATCATTTGTGAAGAGAATTCGATCCCCATGATAACCAAACTATATAGATCAATTTCAAATCAATCATTGCTCATTTTGCAATCAAAATCACATTAAAATTTACCTTAGATCACCAAAATCTATCAAATTCGATGGAAAACAGCCATCTCTCACCCAAAATGAACAAGAAGTGATCTCCACCATCCAATCCTTCTATTTTGAATGAATGGTTGAGATCTAGCTGCACGATTCAATTCTATCCCTATAGAAAATCATAAAATGAATTAAGATCGTGTGATCTTTGATCGAACAGTTGAGATCCATCCTGCATGGTGATGCTTTTGACGTGGCCTCCGTGTGGATACTATGTGGCCCTATGTTGCTGCGTCACGTAATAATGGTGACACATTAGCATCGCCTCTTAAAATGGGTTTTCCCATTTTAAATAATTAAAAATCATTCAAATGCTTAATAAATTTAAAAAATCATAATAAATAAAGTATAAATCTAAAAAATGCAAATGAAGACTCTATGGTTTTGTCTCAATGAGTATAATACATTAAATCCAAAATTCCCAAATAATTTTGAGTAAATTTAGCTTAATTTGGCTTCAAAAAAAATAATTAGAATCAAATTAATCACAAGCCATTAAACTAATTGAAATAAATCTTTGGGGAATTGAAATTGAGGTTAAAATACACCTTAGAAAAAACCTTCATGAATTATTGCTAAGTAATCCAAGAGATATAAGATTTCAAACTCTAGACATCAATTTTAATGAAATAAATTAAATTTAAATAAGAAAAATCATGAAAATAGATCAAATAAATTTAAATCAACATAATAAACCCTAATGAACTTAGAAACACCATTGAAATCCACTAAAAGTTAATAAACCACAAAATAGCTTAGTTTTGTATAATTAATTGAATTAATTAATTCAAATAATTAACCAAAACTTAGAAAAACCATAATAAATCAACCAAGTTTCCAAAAATTATAAATAAACCCTCAATGGTAGTATTTTCCAGAGAGAAATCAAAGAAAAATAAAATCCCTAGATAATCCTCATTAATTTAGGCTTAATTTGGGTTTTAATGAAAAATTAAAATCTTAATTACACACTAATTATTCATCTAATTAAAATAAAATTTTGAAAATATGAAATTGGGAAAGAAACCCACTTTCCATAAAAAATTCAAACCCAAGTGACTTTTGGATAGGGATTTATGGAATTTCCAAATATCTAGGTCAATATAAATCACATAATAAATTTAAAAAATCATAGATAAGAAATTCAAAAAAGTAAGTTGAAATAATCTTCATTAACAAGAGAACACTTAGAATAATTCTCCAACATCGTAAATCAAATAAAGTTGATCACTTACATACTTAAGGGTTAATGAATTTATATTTAAACAATCAATGAAATCTTAAATTCATAATCAATGTAACTTTAGAAAGGATTAAAACACTAACCTAAGTGTGTTAGGTTAACATAATTCAAACCAAATTAAAAAAATTTAATCCAAACTAAGTTCAAACCCCAAATCATCTAAATGAAACTAAAAAGATTAATTAACATACTTAAGGATCTTAGTTAAGCCTTTGAGATGAATCTTCATCTTATGATGAGATTTCATTCCATTAGAGTTTAAGATATTGAATGGAATGAGTTCCACCCAAAGTGGAATATATTATACTCTTCATTCTTGAAAACCTAAATTTCACTTTAACAAAATAAAAGTGAACTTGAAAATAAAAATAAAAATTATTAAATCATTTAAATTGAAACCATCCAATGGTAAATCAAACAAACTCAAAACTCCAAATTAGAACTTGAACTAAAAAGGCCTAACAAAGTCTTGTCACATAAGCCTATTCTCTTCACACACTAGATGATTAGGTGACAGGCCCTAGACATAGGTTAGGTCGTTCTGTGATTTTCTATGATATTTATGTTGTGATTTGATATGTTTTTTATGTCTTTGTCATGTACTATTTTAGACATGCCTAGGATTGTTTGTTCTAGATAATATGACGTTCTTTTTAGAAATAATATTTTCATCTACAAAGGCTATGTTAAAAAGGACTATCATCATAAATAAATTAAAATGTTTTTTTCTTGTAGGTGTGTTTAAGTTCATAAGCATAACCCAATAAGATAGGTGGGCTTAGCAAGCAGCAAATAATAAGCTCGTTTGTTTGTAAAATATAACTATTGTGTGCTATTTGTATTTTTTTTACATTTGTTTTGTAAGGCTTAAGATTTATTTTGAATTTGAAATGAAATTTGAACATTGAATTAGGTTAGAATCAATGGGGTCTAGATTAGCAGGAGCTAACCCCCTACCAGCAAATGGGTGCAGAGGTCCCTATGAAGCCTAATGGAGGTCCTTGAAAAAGGAGACAATACTGTAAAGAAGACTCATAGATATAAATAGTAGTTCTAGGCTGGGCTATATAAGGGTAGAGCTTGGTTGCCCATTTTCTTTTCTTCTAGGGTGTATAGTGGTATCCGACGGCATTGACCATTCTTTAAATTAAATTGGCTTAATTTATTTTGGGTGCACAATAGAATCAACCTACTTTTTTATGTTTCTTTCTATATTGTGTTCTCTATAATGAATGCATGGATGATTAGGCTCTTAGGAAAAACTAAATTTTCTACCCAACTTAAATATAATCAACTTAAACAAAAAAAATAAAGAAACTTGAAATCTTATATATAATAAAGCCCTATGGATAACCTAAAATTAATTAGAAATAATTAGCATTTATGAATCATGCAATCATATTACTCTAAACTCTTGAATTGGACACTTCACCCATTGCACATAAGGGGCATCTAACATTTGAGGATGACCACCTTCTTGGGGAAGTTTCCCTTCCTCTTATTGATTTGGCCCATAACCTTTTCTAATTATACGGTAGTTTGGCATAAAATGGCATACCCAAGACTTTAAAAGAATCTTGAGTCAAAATATTTAAAATTTGAAAATGTGCATTAGTTAGTGCATTTCATACCAACATGATCCTAGAGATTAGGAACTGAGTCTAGGTTCTCAGATTCTTTTCTAAAAGACAACAACCTAGCCTCTTACATACATGAAACTTGATGTCATGAATTTAAATTGCATTTAGGTGATGTTAGTTGTCAGCCCTTCCACGTGAGTTTTAAGTGTAGAAGAGTCAGGAATAGGTTTATTCTCTCAAGTGAGAGGAATAGTTGGTAATTCTTAAAACTTAAATTATGCCAAACATTTGACTTGTGTCAAAAGCACTTATAAATTTAGGTTCTAAAACATCCTCCTCTGAGTAAGTCTTCAACCCTAAGTATTTTTGTAGCCTTGTGCTGCTAGAATCTATCTCCTAGATTTCTATAAAAATATTAACTTAAAATCAAAATTAAATTGCAAAATTCAAAGCCTAATAATATGTTGAATGTCTACTTGGCATCCTAGTATCAATAGGCATTTCTTACTTAATCCCACTTGGCTTCCCAAAAGAACTCTATTTATTTTGTATCAATCTAATTTGGAATTCTAAATATCATTTCTTTAAAAACCAGCCTAAAATTCTTAGAAATAATAACTTATTTCTTTAATCGAGACTATTCTTAGGAAGAGACCCTTCTTCCTAAGATGTAATTACTATAAGAGCTAGCCTTTATAGGAAACTATGAATCCAGTTTTAAAATAAACCCTATTCTACTTCCTATATAGTTCAAGGAAAAACTCTTTATTACATGAAAGGCTCATTAGCCTTAGGAGTCTTTTATTAAATGATCAAATCCATTATAAGAAAACATGTTTATCTTTTAAGATAATATGTTTAATTTTAATGACACATTTGATCATCCAAATAAGAAATCCTTAAACTCTATGTGGTGTCATAAATTTTCACCACATTGGTATACTCCACTTAATCCCTAGTTTATTTAATACACTAGTGGAGTGATAAAGGAACCATTCTATATTCATGAATCCACTTAAGAGGGTATTGAAGGATGTTACTGAGTAAAAATATAGAATTTGGCTTCAATCTTAAATAATATGGTTTTAAAGCTTTCTTCCCTTTCAAAAGCCTAAGATCTTGTCTGAAATGAGTCTATTAGTGTAAATTTTCAAGAACGATAATGTTCTAGAGTTCAGGATATTGATTGAAGCACTGTGATCAACTAGAACTTTTCCAACCTCTTTCTCTCCTTGATGAATTTCTCTAAATCCTCATCAAAGAAGGTAACTCCATGGATCTTTTAAAGAAGTTAGAGGAGTTGTTGCTAAAAGTAATCTGGATCAAGTAATGCCTGGACTAATGATTCTCTCATTTTTTTGATAAAATAAGGGCATAATAAATGCTTAGCTTTGCAGGAAGCTTCTTAAGATGGGCTTGGATTTTGTATTTAAAGAGCAATTGGTTCAACTACTAGCTATTATTGTAAAGATTTAGAATTTTGATCTACAATTTACTTCTCTTTTTCTTTTGGAGGAAGAAGAAGATGAGGTTGTAGAACTTTGCCACTATGATGATTCACTAATTATATTGGATCAATAGTCTTCATCCATCTTTTTTTGATTAGAGTATGATAATTCTACATGTATGTTAACACGATTGTATTGCCAATCTTCCATAAAAATATTAGTGTTTGATCCTAGTTCACAAAATAAATCATTATAAGAATTTTTTATCATTTTTTTTTCAACATTTTCAATAGTATGTTCATTAGATATGGCACAAATGTAAGAAATGCCTTTTGAGGTAGATTTTTTATTCATATTTCTAAAATGAGTACATAATGATAATGGAGTGTAAGGCTTAGCTTTTCCATCCTTGTCATACAAAACTCTCTCATATACAATAGATGTCCCTCTCTAACCACTCTCTCTAGTCATCCAAGTAGTAAAAGATCTTGAATGGGATTCAGGTAGAACTGAATCTTTAGATTTTGATGGATCAATCTACAGGATCTTCCTCTAGATCTTCTTTAAATCTTGCATTGCATTTTTAAAATTTTTCATTAAATAGTTTTTTAGAAGAACAGGATAAAGCTATATCCCACTTTGAGTAAAATTAACATATTTGATAATGGATAATGGAGGGTACAAGGCATTCTTTTAATGATCCATCCTTGTAGTCAAGATAGTTCTTTTGGTGAAGTCTTTAATTTTGTCTAACATCTTAAAAAGATCTTTATGAACTTCCTAGTCTTTGGAAGCTTAAAATTTGACTTTTTTTAGATTTTGAAGATCTTCATACCTCTTTTTTTTTAATGAATTGCATTTTATTCTTTCATTAAATAGTGAATCTTTTAAGATGATATTTTTCAATGGTAAAGGACAAAGTGTTTAAATCTCCCTTTGTCTACTTTGAATAGTACTTTTTTTAAGAGTTTCATTAAGGAAGATTCTTTTCTCATCCTATCTCTTTTGTGTCATTTAAGATTTTTTCACTTTTAAAGTTTTAGAAAAGGAATCTTATCTTTTGAAGATCTACATGTAAAGATAAGTCACACTTATGTATCTTTACTTTTCATTTTCTTTTTTATTCTAAAGATTTTTATAATCTTTTTAAAAATCCTTCTAGGAGTCTATGTCCTCTTTCTTCTAAGAGTTTTTTTAAGATTTTTAAGATCATATTTTAAATTTTGCTAAGTATTAAATTTTTTGGTTTTTCTAAATATTTTGGAAGATGGGCTTCTTTGGTATATTTGAAAAGGTGGTCTCAAATCACTTCTTTTTTTCCCACTCATTTACAATTAGAATACTAAAATGTTTATCAATTTTACAACTCCAATTAGTTACAATTGCTTCTAATTTATGAAGAAATAAATTTTGAATTATAAAATCACTATCTTTATCATAGAAATATACTCTCTTCTTTTGAACAATTAATACTTTAATAGATTGGTAATTCATATTCCTTTTGTTCTAATGTTGAAAAAAGAAATAAAAAAGAAATATGTGAGGGTTTTTACTCCACTTTTGACTTTTTTTGACTCGCTGGGGGCAAGCAGGGGTGACCACAGGTGAGGGAGAGGGAGGGATACTTTGGATGATTCTTTTTCACTATCCATCACATCCATCCCTTATGATCCTTGAATTTGTTGAGATTGTTCTTTGTGGGTGAGTGGGATTGGATATGCTTGTCATCTTGGACTTCCATCTTATTCCATCTTTGATGATCTCCACCATGTAAATATATGCTACAAGCAGTCTATGATCATCATAAGTCATCCTATTCTAGATCATAATTATTTTGAATTATTTTTAATTTTTCATTTTGACATACTTTTTCATAATTTTTTGTATTTCATCTTTTGTCAGATGAATGGAATGTCATTGTCAAGGATGACATCAGACTCATCTACTAAATCCATAGGTTTTGCTTCAAATGCTTTACCATTTGGAGCCATTTGGATAACATGGATTTCCTCTACATCAAGAGTGGCTCCCAAGCTAAGGTGTTGCTCATTTGTGATCTCCCTAACATAAGGAGATGGATGAAGAGACTCCATTCTCCTGCTAAAAATTTGAGGTGATGATGTCCCTTCAGCTCGAGGCCTTGGTGAAGATGATGAAGGCTTATTTGAAATAAGCCTAGTGGAATGTACTCTCTTTGAGGATGGTAAATGTGGTAAAGGTGGTGAAGGTGGTGAAGAAACTCTAAGCTTAGGGGCCAATGGAGTTTTCCTAACATAGACTCTCTTATTAACTTTCTTAGAGAAAACTCTATCTTTTCCTAGACTAACTATCTAATCTCTATGCTAAGTCAATGATTTTCTAGAGCGATGATATCACTCTGGTACAACATGCATAAGATAAGATGGCTTTCTTCTAATAGGAAAGACCCCCTTCCCCTTTCCTTTGTACTAGGAAGTGTTAGGTCTTCCTAAGATTTTTTTTCTTCTAGGCTTTTTGATGTCTGGTCATTCATAGCCCTGAGTAACTCCTCCTTAGTGTAAGAGGAGGATCTAGAGATCTAATGGAGGATCTAGCGTAGCCTACTATGTGTCTCTTTGTTTAGCATTTTAAAACATTTCTTATTTTCATGAACGAAGGTGTGAGATAGAGAACTCACTATCCTATATATATCTTCCTCTCTCTACAAAAAGGGTGATAGCTAGTTCCACCTAAGCGAGGAGAAATATCATAGAGGGTAATTTTTTCCCTCACCCTAGCTAGTTATATGTTCAACATGTTTTGTTGTTTTCTCTCCCTAAGGGTTTTCCCTCTAAATCTTCTATCCCTATTTTTCTTTTGACTTTTAGTCATCTCACAAGGCTTAGAAGTGGAACTTACCTCAAAGGTACTAGAAAGGAAGGGAGCAAGAAATGCCTTTGGATTGGTAGCTTGATTTCCTTTTGAGCAAGACCCATCTAGACCCTCTTACTATCCTAGACTGTAATTTTCCTGCCTTCAGTAGAGGCGGGAGGAGGTGCACTAGATAACTCCAAAATGGGATGTTTATTTTTAACAACCACCTCAATAATAAGAGCTAATATCACTCCATTTATTGTGATGTTCAAATTATCAAATCTGACTCCAAAGTTGATAACTGAGCCATTAGCCAACCTGCTACTATCCATGAAAAAGTGAATCCCAAAAGTAACAATAAAAATTAGTTGTCGAACCATTGTCTGTTTACAAAAATAATAATTTTTAAATGTGTCATCAGTAATAATCATAATATAGTCAAAAGAAATGTTTTCTACCAATTAAAAAATTTTAGCTAATTTTTTTGTGCCAAAGAATTTTTTTTATTTTAAAAGATATCTTTTTAAACATATAAGAGTTATAAAACCATCCCACATGATTTCAATAGGTGGGACAGATCTATACTCTCTTTTATTTAGTAGATGTTGAATATACTCTACCAAGGATGAAATGGAGATATATTCAATGGGAAGAAAGGCAATCTTGACCCATGAAAACACACGAATATTGTTGATATATAGAAATAATAACTTATTTCTAAAGACAAAGAAAAAAACCATTCTTTAGTGGAGTCGCCAGAAAATGTCTATGTGGGAAAAATTTATGACACCACATAGGATTTAGGAATTTCTTATTTGGATGATCAAATGCATCATTAAAGAGTAAACATGTTATCTCAAAAAATAAACATGTTATCCTATAATGATTTCAAACATTTAATAAAAGACTCTTAAGGCTAATGGATCTTTCATGTACCTAAGAGTTTTCCTCTGAACAACATGGAAAGTAGAATAAGGTTGATTTTTATCTGGGTTCATTGTTTACTATAAGGGAAAGCTTTCATTATTAATTACATCTTAGGAATGAAGGATTTCCTCTTAACAATACTCTCAATTAAAGAAATAAGTTATTATTTCTAAGGATTTCTTGGTTGATTTTCAAAGGAATGATATTTTGAAGTTTCAATTGGGCACGATCCAAAGTGGAAAGACTTATTTTGACAGTCAATAGGATTAAGTAAGAAATGTCTATTGATATTGGGATGCATAGTATGCATTTTTACTATCATATTATTGGGCTTTAAATTTTGGTTTTTAATTTATATTTTGAGTCGACATTTCTTTAGAAATCTAGGGCTTGCATTTTAGCAGCACAAGATTACAAAAATGCCTAGGGTTGAAGACTTACACCGAAGAGGATTTTAGAACCTAAGTCTATAGTTACTTCTAGCACGAGTCAGGGGCTCAACCTAGTTTCAATTTTGGGAATTATCAATCATTCCTCTAACTTTATGAAACAAACCTATCCGTGACTCATCTATACTTATAACATATTTGTAAGGGCTACCAACTAACACCACCTAAGTGCATTTTAAGTTCATGATGCCAAGTCTTATGCATGTAAGATAGCTAAGTTGCTATCTTTTAAGAAAAAATCTAAAAATCCTAGACTCACTCCCTAATTTCTAAGATCATGTAGGATATGATATGCACATAACTAATGCACATTTTCCAACTTTTAAATGTTTTGACTCATGATTCATTTAAGGTCTTGGGTATTGTTCACCTCACTTTTGGAGTGAGGATTAATCTTCTTCATCTTAGATTTAGAAACCTTCCAGACACCTAGATTTTCTTAATGCTAGGACACTTGTAGTGAATAAAGGACTATTGAGCTAAAGCTTAAAGACTTAAGGGCATAGCCCTAAGTTTAGACTCCACCTTAGGACCAATAGGTTTTACTTATCATATTGCCTAAACCAAAACTCATACCTAATCACTCATCCAAACTTAAGTTCATATGGATGGAGCTAAACCAACCTCAAATATATTAATCATAATTTAATTTGGTTTTCTAATCCAAGTTCCAAGCCAAATTAACTTGGACCTTAATCCAAGTTAATACACCACAATCCTATGACTCAATTCAAACCATTTAAGAAAACTAAATCCAATTTGGTTTTTTTCAATCACTTCAATTATTCATTAGATCATTTCAAGCCACTCCAACACTTGAAATCAAGACAATTGAACCAAAGGAATGTGTCCAACCCAAGTTAGCTTATTTGACCCAAAGGGTTCAAATGAGCCAAAACCTAATTGATCCCAAATAAATTGCAATCTAAGTAACCAATCAACCTCAAATTTATCATTGAGCACATCCGAAACATCCATAACCCCACTTGGTCCAAGTTGTCTTGACCAAGTCACTTGACCCAAAGTGACCTAAAATGGGTAATTGAACCAAACTCCAATTAAATTCCCATTGGATCAAATCAATCCATTAAATCCCTTCATTAATGATTTTGGTTCATTATTGAACACTCCACCACAATCAATTTAACCTAATCAAGCCAATTGGATCCTTTTCCCCAGGTTGACCCAATTTGACCAAAAGGGTCAAATTGAACCAAATCAAATCTTAGACTAAATTAGTTAAAGCCAGTGCTTCCAACCAATCCTAAATTCAATATTGAACATGATCAAACCTTCCATTGAACCCAATTTGGTCAACCTAACCCAATTATCCCATTTAGCCTAATTTGACCTAAAGGGTCAAATTGAACCAATTCACTCCATGATCCAAATCAATTCAAATCAAATCTTCCAATTATTCACCAATGATCAATTGAACATAGACCTAAACCATGCTCAATCTAATTTAGCCAATTTGGTCAAATTGGTCAACATGACACATTTGACCCAAATTGAACCATATGAGCCAAATCCAAATCTAACCCAAATTGAATCAAACCAATTACACTCATTCACTCTAAATGACCAATTGAACTCACCCAAGTCACCACTTTGACCTATTTAGTCAAAATGGTTAACTTATCAACTTGAACCATTTGACCTATATGGGTCCAATTGAGCCAAACCCAACCATACTTGGCATGACTCATCCTTGTGTCACCATTGGCCTACCCAAGTAGGCCCAACCCATGGTGGACCTAGTTTAGGTCAAACTTATTGAACCAAACCACCCAAATGGGATAATCCCCATTTGGGCTGTTCTCCACCTCCTTACCCAATGGCAATCACCTTTGTCTCTTCTTGGACAAAAAGACCAATGACCCAACCTAACCTAAAGCTATTGGGCTCAGCCTTTGGCTAAGAGAGGGTGAGTTCACCCATGGGCATCCATTGGTCCACTTAAGGGAGAGTGTACACCTCATACCACCCCACTACACTCTCTCAACCTCTCAACCTCATCCACCTCAGCAATCCCTTGCCATCTTTGGCCAACTACCCTAGCAGGATGGCTGCCAAACACTGAACCAAACCCAACCCTTGGTTTAGCTAGGAAGGAGAGTTTACTCCTCTCCATCAATTCAAACAGAGCATAGAGCTTCCCTAGATCAATCCACATAGTTCCATACCTTCCCTTGAGCTCCTTGTGCACCCCACCATAGGTGAGACCAGCTTTCGATTGAACTTAAGAGCTATGTCCATCCAAAGTTCTCAAAACTCCACCAAACTCAAATTAACTCTTACAACACATTCATCTCACTCTGGCGAGTTGAAATGAATCATTTTTGAGCGATTTACCACCGAAGACATCCCAAGACTAAATTTGGCCAGCTTTACAATGATGTTTGGCCTACAAAGCGATTGATAGGGCAGCTCATGGTCTTCTTAGTATAGATTCATATCTTCAAGATGAAGCTACCTCTATCGATGAACCTCTGATCTTTAGGACCTACAAGATAAATATCTAGAAACCGTAGTCTTGGCCTCTAGGTGCTAATCTTTTTTGAAGTGAATCATGTTTTCATGTGATTACCATCATAGGATCTATTTTGATTCATTCCCTGACCATTTTGGAGTCAATTTTGCCACTGAATGAGCTTCGTCAAGCTTGGATCAAGCAGTGGAAGGCGGATGATGTATGTCTTTCAGCACTCATGGGACAATGAATTACCAACCGTCTGTTCCATGTGATTCGAGAAGATGGTCATGATTAATCATGTTAGAAATTTTTATTTTATCTCTTTAGAATCATAGGATTAATCTTGACTATTTGATCCGAGATAGGATGGTTAGGATGAAACTACATTCGCCGCTGCTGAGTCAGCTACCACGTCAAACGATTTAAATAGTCAATACTATAGCACCACATAGAATGCACTACCACATTAGCGTCTATGTGGCTCCAACAGTTTAAAAGGTAATTAGGCTTTAAAAATGTGATTAAATGGCTAGAATTTCAAACAGACATAACTAATTATAAAAAAATCTAAAAAATATAAATAACTCATTTCAAAAAGGTTAGATAGAGGAGAATTTAAGTAAAATAAAATCTCTAATTAATGCCCAGTGAATAGTGCTTTAAGATTTTAAACTTAGTCTAATTACCTTAATTAAAAACAAATTACTTAGCAAATTAATTCTAAATTTGGTGGGATGATTTTATGGGTTATCATGTGTCTCGCATAATTTTCTTGGAATTATTTGACATGCAATTTAAAGAATATGGAATTTCAATCTTAATTACCCTCTTAAATCAATTAAATAATCATTAAAATTGGTGACTAATAAAATTTAATAATTAATGATAATTAATCGAGGTGGATAGTGGAAATAATGAGTTGAAATAATTAGAATCCCTTTTTTAATTATTTTTCCAAGTGTATTTTCTTAAGTTGGGCAATTAGCATGTTTAATAATTTGGGAAAAGTTAGAAAAATTAATAATAAAGTAAAAAATTAAAATTGATAATCGATTAAGGTAAGTCAAGTATGATCAATTAATTTCCTTATATGTGTTTAATAACATAAAGCTATTAAAGAAAATATGATTATCACATTGGTGTGGGAAAATCTTAAGAGCATTAATTTATATTATTTTCTTTTTTTAATATTATTAACTCTTAAGCATGAGCCTAATTGCATTAGATTCCTTTAGGTGCAGTGCTGATTTTATTTTCTTAAAAGCATATTATTGAAGGCTCATGATCAAGCTGTTAATTAATTTAAAAAAAGTTTAGGGAAGGGCACTTAAGTTGATGTGCATAGTGTCTTGAACCTAATCAACCCATAAAACTCATCTAATTTTCTAATTTAAACATGTCAAATCACTAACATGGGTAGGGTGAATACTAAATATCATTTCTCCTTTTTAAGTTTTAATAAATTAAACATCAAAATCAAAGCTTATAAGAACTCTGATTAGTCTTAAGGAATACTTATTTGGCTTGATTGTCCTTAGGATTTAATGTAATTTAGTATGTTATGTGGAAATATTTAATTATTTATTTTTAATTATTATAAAATGTGCATGCCATTTGTTTCATATGTTAATGTTTTCAAAAAGAAAAGAAAATTAAAATAATCTTATTGCATTTAAGTTGCATGTGTTGGATAAATGTTACTATGTGGTGTGGCTATTATCACTAATAAATCTCAAATTATTTTCAAAACTATAAGTTAATAATTAATAAAAATTTGTAAAGTTTAATTTGATGTTGACTATAAATGCTTAATAAAGTTCCCATTTAGTTATAATTTAATGATAATAAATGATTGTTCCTTTTCATAGTTCATGTGTATGATTACATATATTTGAGTTGGCAAGTATATAGTTTGGACATTTCGAGAAAATGAGGATTTAAGTAGCCCCAAGGAGGTCTTAGATAATCTCATTTCCTTGGTTTAATAATGGCACGTACTTGCTTAATTTCATTCATATGTATGCATGTGCTAGACCTTGGGATAAAACTTTACTTTACATGAACAAAAGATTTTCTTTTATATAAACTTCGCATGATTTTCTTTTCTATACTTGTGTATATGTTTACATATATTTAACTTGGGAACTATATAGTTTGGACATCCCAATAATGCAAGGCTTTAATTAGTCTTGAGGAGGCCTCAGATAATTTCACTTCCCTGGTTTTAATAACATCTCATACTTCCTTAAATATCTAATAAATGTTTGTATATGTTAGCTATGAAATAAAATCTATCTTTCCTATGAAATTCATTCATTAATGATCATCAAGTGTGCAAAATATGAATATATAATGCATGTGCAAATATGTATATTAAATCAAATATCATGAACAATAAAATGAAAAGTGTGTATGCTACTGATGATGAAAAGAAGAAGTGGCATGTTATTCATGCTATGGCCACTTAGTTTTATTAATCTATGATGCCCTTTCATGTTTGAATAAGACTCCTTAAGACTAATCCAAACTTATGCTTAATAAAATGTTCATAAATGGTTATGTAAAGTAACCAAAGTCATAATAATATACCTTTAGAAAATAACTTAGGGTAGGGATGAATGTGGTCAAACTTCTTCTTGCTCTTCATAATAATAAGATGTTAAGTAAACATCGAATGAAATAAGAAGGTACAAATTAAAATTAATCAATCCATTAAAAGATTTGAAGTGAAACCACCCATAATGGTTAATTTAAATACTCCCTAAAACTTTAAACAATCATACTTTAAGGTCTAGTTAAGACACACCACACTAAGCCTTAACACACATATTAGAATGAAAAGTCACAAGTGTTAAGTTAGTTACTGTATGTTATGATGATGTTCTATTTTATGATGTGATATTTTTATATGGATGTTAGGATGTTAGTAGTCTAATGATGACTTATGTATTGGATTGTGCTAAAAGGGCCCTTTGTAATAATAAATAAATATAAATATTTTTTGCTTAGTGCGACTTATGCCCTAAAGCATATTCCAATTAGGACATGTGGGCTTGGTTACCAAAGTGCATGGTGCTAAGTCCAAATATGTGAAATATAATTTCTTGGCTTGCACACTTGTTTAGATAACATCTATTTTGCAGGTGTAGTTAGACTTTAAATTTATAAATGTAATTTTGCAATATGGATTAAGATTCATGCTATGGGTTTTCACGATAAGTAGTGGCTAGAAGGAAAAGACCTGGGAGGCCCTATGAAGCCTAGAATAAACTAACTCAAAGAAGGAAAGAAGAACAAGAGATTGAAGACCCCCATAACATTTATTTTAATTATAATATTCAATTGTAATTTAGGTTTTAAGAAGAGCTTAGTTACCCAATTTCTTTTCTTTTTTGGGGTAAATGGCGTGCGATCGCTAATATTTTACAAAATTTCAATGTTTCATTATTGTGTTTAGTTTGTGCAATAGAAATGGTATGCTTTTTATTAGTTTTTTAAAAGTGTGATGCTTAGATGTGTGACCTGGATGCAGCAAGCTCTTTAAGATAAAATTAAATTCTCTATCCTAACTAAATAACTCATAACTAAATTTTAATATAACTTATAAGCTCATTTTAAAGCTTAGGTTCTAAATTAAGATAATAAAGATTTAGCCTTTATAAATGTTCTATGTTTCACACCATGCATATCATATTATGCCACTCTTCAATTCCAATTTTGCATGATAGGGGATATGCTTGACCTTTGAGAGCCGTACCTTATAGTGGAGAACACATCTTTTAATTGATTTATCCCATGACTTAATTTCATCATGCATATTGGAATAAATTTCCCAAGCCTTGGTTCAAAAGTAATTGTGTCAAATGATCTTCAAAACTTGTAAATTTTCAACATTAGTCTAAGTCATATTTGCATGCTAAACATTATACAGTCTCTTAAGGAGTTGGTTTAGGACTCAAGCTTCTTTCCAAATTAAATAGTAACCTATCTATTTTTCATTTACATGAGACCAAATTACATGGCTTTATAGCATAGGAGGTGTTAGTTGGCAACCATTCTAGGCGGTTGTAAGTCCAAAATGTGTCTATTCTCTCTTATAGAGGTAAACCATTATATCCCATTTTCCTAATCAGAAGACTTAGGTCATGCTTCTAGATGGTGCTAAAGTGTTTTTGATTTAACTTTTGAGACTACTTATTTTTTTAAAGCTAAGAGTATAAGTTCTCACCTCTTAAGTGTTTCCATAATCTTGTGTTGTTGGGAATAAGTCTAACATTCTAATAAGATTCCAACTTAAACAGAAATAAATTATCTCTTTCAAAAATGTAAAGCTTCATTATAGGTTTGATCAGAGAATCGGTAAGCTTCCTAGTATCTTGGGTACTCCTACTTGTCTTCCCATTGAATCTAAGTAAGTCCTTCCATTTGAATTTTCTCACTTAATTTCTAAAAAGGTACATAATCCTTTGATAATTTAGCTTTGAAATCCTTGGAGATACTTATTGACTACTTTAATCAAGAGTATTCTTAGAAAATTCCTATTTCTTAAGATGTAATTAACTATGAAAGCTTTCTTTCATAAAAACTAAAGAAGTAAAAAATAAACCTTGCTTTACTTCTCCATGTAAAGTAGGGAAAGATCTCTAGTATATCAGATTCATCTACCTTAGAGCATTATTTGGTGTTCATTGTAGGATGATGTTTTATATTTTGAGATAGTACATCATACCTCGATGTCTACTTTAGTAAATAAGATCATGGTGTCCCTATGATTCCAAATTAAAACACCACGGGTTTTTTTGATTTCGAGAGGAAAGTTCCTTTCTCCATCTTTAGTAGTCAATTATTATCTCCAAACATCGATTGGATTTATATTATCTTATGTAGGCCTAAGATTATCATTCCTTCTATTGGACACCTTGCTTGTTTCATCCTTAGGAAAGTGTGGCTAACATAATTTAGGTTTTAAGACATCACTCTAGTAGATCTTAAAACTCATATTTGGCCTCCAATAAGTAAGATGAATCAATCAAAGTAATTTTCCAAAGTAAATTAAATAAAGTCAATCTAAAGCTTGAAGAACCTCTTGCCACTAGCATGGCGAAGTAAGGTTCTTCCAACATCTTCAAAATTCATTTAAACTCTCTATGAAATTAGAAGTAAACAAAACATTCCTCCTCAAAATTAAAATCTCTCCAATACATAAATATCAAATAATAACCAGTTTATTATATGAGGGTTTCAATTTAAAGTTAAGTTAAAAGAACAACAACCAAACCAAAGTCTAATTATATGCCTTTCTTTTTTTGACAATGAAGGGAAAACCAAGTCCTTATTTCAAGCATTCACTCACCATGTTGCGGAAAGCTCATCCTCTCATTTGCCTTGGGTGTGGATTTTTCCATGGATTAGGCCATACTCACCTCATCCCCAGTAGTCAAGCTTGGCCTTGGGTTTGAGCACTATAAATTTACTTTATTGTATCCCCCCCTCGGTGGGTGAGAGGAGGTGACAAAAGTCACTTATGCAATTTGATCTTGATTAGATCTTGAGTTCACATCCCTAAAGAAAGCCTTTGAGCTTCCCATGAGAGTACCTCTTGCCTACCATAATTTCTACTAGGATTAGTGCCTACAATAATTTCTACTAGAATCACCTTAACTACTTTAGTTGAGATAAAACCACAAGGGCACTCACTTAGTAGTTGCCTAAGTCAATTTTGACTCGTGATCAAGTCACCTTGGTGGTTGATTCCTTTGGAATATGTGAGTCCACGAGATTTTTCCTAATTCAACCATCGCGAACGATGGACAACCCATAGGTTGGATAGTTGTGGGAAATTTTGTGACACCACATAGAGTTTATGAATTTATTATGTGGATGATCAGATGTATCATTAAAAATAAATATATCATCTCAAAAAATTAACATTTTTTACTAATCATTTAATAAAAATCTCCTAAGGCTAATGGGTCTTTCATACCAGATTTTTTCCCGAACTACATGAAAGGTAGAATAGGGTTTAATTTAATCACGGGTTCATGGTTCCTATAGAGGCAAGCCCCTAAAGTTAATTACATCTTAAGAAGAGTTTCTTCCTAAGAATACTCTCGATTAAAGAAATGAGTATTATTTCTAAATATTTCTAAGTTGGATCTTGAAGGATTGATTTTGAAATTTTCAATTGGGACTAGTTCAAAGTGGAGAGAGTTCTTTTGGAGGCCAAATGGGAAGAAGTAAGAAATTCTATTGATACTAAGATACATAGTAAAAATTTCAATTATCCTATAATATTGCTTTAAAATTTAAAATTTCATTTAGATTTTGAGTTGACATTTTCTTAGAAGTCTAGGACTTAGATTCTAGCAGCACAAGACTGGAAAAATACCTAAGGTTGAAGACTTATTTCTAAAAAGGATGCTTGAACCTAGTCTACAAGTACTTACATGTCAGGATGCTCTGATTTTATTTTGGGAATTATCGGCCATTCCTCTCCCTTGAAGGAACTAACCTATCCCTGACTCTTTTGGATTTACAACCCCCTTGGAGGGGCTACCAACTAAGACCACCTAAGCGCATTTTAAATTCATGACACTAAGTCTCATAAATGCAAGATGGCTGGACAGTTGCATTTTTAGGAAAGGAATCTTTGAACCTAGACTCACTCCTTAATCTTCATAATCATCTAGGGTATGAAATGCATAGCTAATGCACATTTTTAGATTTTAAATGTTTTGATTCAAGATTTATTTGAGGTCTTGGGTATGCATTTTTATGCCTAATGCTATGCAATTAGAAAAGGTTATAGGCCAAATCAATAATAGAAGGTAGGCTTCTCCAAGAAGGTGGTCATCCTCATAAGTTAGATGCCCCTTATGTGTAATGGGAGAAGTTGCCTAATTCAAGGATTGGAGTAATATGATTTCATGGTTTCAAAACTTGATTATTTTTAATTAATTTTATGTTTTGCCTAAGGCTTTAGTTTATGTGAGGTTTCAAGTTTTCTTTAGTTTTGTTTTAGTTGTTTAAATTTAGATTGGGTGTAAAATTTAGTTTTTTTTCTATGAGCCTAATCGATTCATTCATAGGAAAGAATAACACATAAAGAAACTTAGAAAGTAGGGTGATTCTATTTCACACTCAAAAATAAATCAAGCCAATTTAATTTAAGAAAAAGGCTAATGTGGTTGGGTTTATTGTACACGAAAGGCAATGGGCGAGCTCTTCATTGTATAGCCATCCTAGAAATTACCAGAACTATGGGTCATCTTTCTAAGATAATTTTCTTCTTCAAGGACATCCCTTGGGCTTCATAGGGATGCACCTATCTTCTAGTAAGCTCAACTCTTGTTAATCCTAAACCCCATAGATCCTAACCTTTAAAGCACAAATTTACATTTTTGCTTTCAAAATTAAATCTAAGCCCTACAAAACAAATATCAACAAAATACAAAAAGTACACAATAGTTATATTTCATAAATATACGGATTTAGCATTAGCTGCTTGTCAAGCATTTAATTTTGTTTATGATAGTAATCCGTTCTAGCATAGCCCCCTCTAGAAGATAATGTTAGATCTTAAAAATGTCTTATCATCTAGCCTAATGGGCAAACAATCCTAAACATGCGTAAATAGTACACCATAATGACATGTGAAGCACATTATATCACAACACATCACAAGGAATTATAAAGAATCGATGGCCAAACCTAAGTCTAGGGTGTGACCAAATGATCTAGTGTGAAGTAATTAGGCTTGTGTAGCAAGACTTTGCTAGTCCTCTTTAGTATTAGTTTCAATTTTGAGTTTGAATTTGTTTAAATTTTACCTTTAGGTGGTTCAATTCAAATGATTTAATGATTTATTTTCATTTTTAGGTTCACTTTTATTTAGTTAAAGTGATGTTTAAGTTTTCAAGAAAGAAGTGTTGAATAAGTTCCATTTTTGGAGGAACCCATTCTATTCAATATCCTAATTCCTAGTAGAATGAAATCCTCATCATAAGATGAAGATCCATCCTAAAGGTCTAACTAAGATCTTTAAGTATCTTAATTAATTCTTTTGATGTCATTTAGTTTGTTTGAATTATGATTGATGTTTCATTTCTTTTCTTTGAAATTTAGATTTGATTTGGTTTATATTGGATTTTAATTTGATTTGATTGATTTATTTCATTTGATTTTATTTGAATTGGTTCATTTCATTTAATTTATTTCACTTGTTTCATTTGATTTAGTTTGACTTCGTGTTTTGAGTTATTTGATTTTGGTTTATATTAACTAAGACATTTAGGTTTGAATTTATTCTTAGTTTAATTTGATAGTATATTTTGGGGTTCATTAAGTTTTTATTATGAATTTATTAAATTAAGGTTAAATTATGCTTAATATGATTTATTAATTTCATTAGTACTTAAGAATGATTAAGTTCTTTGACTTTGAATTTTGGAAAACCTTCCTAAGAGTTTTAGATGTTTGATTGAGATTAGTTCAAGTTGTTTCATGATTTAATGGATTTTTGAATTTTCTTATTCATTATTTGGTTCACATTGACTTATGAATTTGGAAATTCAACAATTTCCCAATCAAAGATCAATTGGGTTTGAAATTTTATGGCAAGTGGGGTTCCTTGCCAATTTCATGTTTACAAAGTTTCATTATGATTACATTCATAATTATGGTGTAATTAAAGTTTTAATTATTTTATTAAAACCCAAATTAGGCCCAATTCAATGAAAATAATTTAGGTGTTTCATTTTTCATTGATTCCTCTCTAAAAATGTTTCCAAAAAGGGTTCATTCGTAATTTTTTAGAGATTTGATTTATTTATTGTGACTTAATTAAGTTCTAGTTAATTATTTGAATTATTTAATTAAATTAATTTCTTAATTAAGTAATTTTATGATTTATTTAGTTTTAATAGTTTCATTAGTATTTTAATGTTCATTAGAGTTCATTAAGTTGATTTAAGGTAGCTTAGATCATTTTTCTTAATTTTTTTATTTTATTTTAACTTATTTAATTAAAATAGATGTTGAAATTTTGGAATTTCATTTCTCATGAAATACATTGCAAGAATTCATAAAACTTTTCCTAAGGTGTGTTTCAACATCCATTTTAGTTCCCCAAAATCTCATCTCAATTGCATTAATGATTTGAGATAAATTAATGTTTAATTAATTTTAATTAAACCTAAATTAAGGCTATAATATCCAAAATTAATTGGGGAGTTTAATATTTATGGATTCCTCGATCTAGATGAATCCATAAAGCCTAAGTTTGCATTTTGTTTTTATTTATATTTATTTTTCAATGAATTTTTAAAGTTTTGTGATTTTAAATTAATTTATTATCAATTTTAAAGGGGAAATTACTGTTTGGTAATGGAGGGATGATGTGGTGCCTCCGTGGCACTGTAGTCACGTGGCACGATGCCATTTTTCCACCCTGATCTTGCATGGAATCCATGTTAGAAGTAGTGCCAGGCGATCCCTGCTTCGATCAATTAGTTGGTCCGGTTTAAATCTATAAAATTGTCCCTTCCTAACGGAAGGATCGGGTGAAAATTCAATCACAAGAGATGGACGCCATCTATCTTTTTCGCCTAATCTCCATCAATTGCCAGAAACTTTTATCATAATTTTGATTGCAAATCGATCAGTGATCGATTAAGGACTCATCAAAATGGTTTAATCCACTTGGGGATTGAATTCCTTTCAAAAAGGACTAAAATCGATAGCATAGAGGATTGGTGAGGGAGCGCACCTTAATTTTGACGATCACCGATGATGGGATTTACTTCATTAGCTTCGACATGATGAAGGTGTGGGTGAGGTTTGACTTGCCTCTCCATTGATTTATCTTTAGACCAACAAGTTGGTTTTACGGTGACATTTATCAATTTTCTTGTGATGGTGAGGCTCAGTGGTCATTTGAGGTCTCCTTGACCTATAGAATGTTTTGGAACATTCAATTGGGTGAGAAAACAACTCCCTTGGATTTCACTATGATTCAAGCTCAATTTTTGTTTGTTCATCGACGTGCAGATGGCGAGAGGCCAGGGGAAGGGTCCTCTCCCTTATCTCTTTCATTGGTGGACATTTTGGAATGAAATGGGGAGAGGGAATAGAATCCTCGTCCCCTCTTTCCATGGATGGCTGAGATCCTCTTTTATTAGCTTTTTGGTGGTCCAAATTCGGTCACTGATGGCGGCAAGGCTGAGCAAGGGGTGGATTCAATCTCCCTTGGCCTTGTGAGCAATGTTGGATAAGGATTGGGAGGATAAAAAGACTTCTTGCTTGTTTTTCCTTCTTGGTTAACAACCCTGGCCCCCCTCCTCTTCTTCTTCCTTCTTCTTTCTTCTCCTTGTCTTTGGCTTCTTCTCTTGGAGAAAGGAAAATTCTATTTTGCTTCTTGCTTGGTGGCCTTGATGGCAACCATTCACCTAAGAGATGGAATGAGCTAAGAAGATGAGAATTGGAACTTCCCTTCCTTTTTATGAATTTTTTAGATCCTTTTCTTAATTCCATTCTTTTTCTATTTATATTTATTATTTTATGGTTTATTACATCACCATCAAAGTCTTTGGACTAATAGGTGGCTGCCCATATCAAACTCAAAGGGATTTGAGTTCAAGTTTAAATCAATTTAACTTGAATTGGAAAATTGAATCCAAACCAAGTACTTTCATTCAAAGTATTTAGCTTTTAATTTACTTATTGTAATTTTGGATTCAATCATCTTTAATTGATGATCAATTGAGGTTTGATTTAATTATTTTTTTAATTTTGAATTAATTTTGAGTTTCATTTCATTTTAACCCATTTAGCCTAAATGGGTTAAGTTTGGTTCCAATTGGGTTCAAATGACCAATTTGACTCAATTGGATTGGGTTTAGACTCCAATCATGCTTGATCACATGTGTAAGATGATTTGGAGTGATTGATTTCATTTAATTTCAATTAGATTTCAATTTGAATTTGACTAAAGGGGCTTAATGGGTTAAGCTTGGGTTTTGTTTGGTCAAGTGACCAATTTGACCAAATTAAACCAATGGTGTGATAAATTATGTTTGATTATCATTTCCAAATGATTTTGAATAATCAAATTGAATTAATTTCAATTTGATTTGGGTTTGAACAATAGGACCCATTTGGTTCATTTAGACAAAGTAGTCTAATTAACCCAATTAAGATATAAATGAATTTGAATTTCTTTAGATTTATGAGTAATCATATTTATTTGATCATTTGAAATATTTTGAATGATTTAAATTGGTCAAATTCTTTGTGGGTTGACTTTTGACTTGGAGGGACCCACCAAAGTCAAACAAATGTTAAGTGAGATGATTAGATTTGACTTTTATTTGGTTTTGGATTCTCTCATTAATTTTAACTTTGAGTTCAATTTGGTTTATTTGGATTTATTTTGGTTTAATCTAAATTTGAAAATTGGGTTGATTCCACCTAAGCTAATTAGGTTAGATCAAACCCAAAGATGATGATAGGTCACTAAGTAGTGTCCCAAGCATTGAATTAAGAGATTCTGTTTGAGATTGTGACATCTAATTATTGATTCCAGAATGATATTAACCACAGCCAAAAATGAGGTCAACAATAGTCTTCTATGCCGGTAGACTGTTCCTTTGAGTTAGTGAGTCTAAGGTAAGTTCAAGCTTTCATAGCCCTTCCTTAGTGTGATTCATAGAAAACTGACTGGGTTCATTTTTACATGTTTAGGGTTAGGATCATGCCCTCGATGCCCTTCCCTTGTGACTACCTTAGGTTTGGATTAAGCCATTTATCTCTTAGTAGTTGCCCCTTTAGGGTTGGTTTCATCCTACGGATGGGCAAACTACTCCTTTGGGCTAGTAAATATAAGGTAGGTCTAGGGTCCTATAGCTCCTCCTTAGTGTATCTCATTCCAAACCAATAGGGTCCATATCAATTCAAAAATCAAATCTAAATTATAGTCAACATGAATTGCCATAGTAAAAAAATAAATCATCAATTGAACAATTAACCAAACTAAATCACTCAAGCTAAATCAACTCTAGTACAAATCTCATTCTCCTTTAACAAGGCCATCATTCCTACCCTTGACATGATTTGATTCCCGAAAAACTCATCTTTGTGTATTTGTGAAGACAAACTTCAAACAACTTTTTGTTTAGCAAATCTTCATTTATGCACTAAGCATTACTCGATCCTTGACATCATTCTTTGTGTCCTTGACACAAAATTGAACTAAATTGAACTAAATGATAATTATTCTTCCATGCCTTGGCATGAAACAAAATGAATCAAATTACATTAAGGTCTAAGTTTCTTTTACCATTTCGTTTAGAACAATCTTCACTAATGTTCATGACATTTTTGGATGCTTTTGATCATCTTGGTCAATGAAAGTACATGCAATGTCCCTCGTCAGTTACACCACACCTATTGGGGTCCTTTTATTGACCTCACTTTGGGTGAGAAATCATCTTCATCTTAGATCCACGAACCTTCTAGACACCTGATTTCCTTAGTACTTCTAGTGATTAAGGGAACACTGAACTTAAGCTTAGAGATTTAAATGGCATAACCCTAAGCTTAGACTCCACCTTAGGATGAATAGGTTTCACCTATCTTATGGCCTAAATAAAAACTCATACCTATTCACTCATCAAAACTTAAGCTCATTTAGATGGAACTAAACTAACCTCAAATCTATTAATCTTGATTGAATTTTTTTTCTAATCCAAGCTCCAAGCCAAATTAACTAGGGCCTTAACCCAAGTTAATACACCATAATCCTATGAATCAATTCAAACCCATTCAAGAAAACTAAATCCAATTTGATTTTCTTAAACACTTATTCATTAGATCATTTGAGCCACTCCAACACTTGAAATCAAGCGATTGAACTAAAGAATTTGATGAACCCAAGTTAGCCCATTTGACCCAAAGGATTCAAATGAGCCAAAATCTAACTGAGCCCAAATCAATTATAATCAAAGCCAACAATCAATCTCAAATTTATCATTGAACACATCCCAACCATCTATTACCCCACCTAGCAAGTTGACCAAGTCACTTGACCCAAAGTGAACTAAAGGGCAATTAAACCAAATGTAATTAAACTCTTGTTGGATCAAGCCATCCAATCCCTTAATAATGATGAGTCATTATTGAACACTCCACTATAATCACTTAAACCTAATCAATCTAATTGGATCCTTTGATCTAAGTTAACCTAATTTGACCTAAATGGTAAATTGAACCAAATCAAATATTTGACCAATTTGGTTGAAACCAATACTTCCAACCAATCACTAATTCAATATTGAACATGATTCAACCTTCAATTGAACGCAATTTAGTCAACCTAACCCAATTAGCCCATTTAGCCAATTTGACTTAAAGGGTCAAATTTAATTCACTCCATGATTCAAATCAATTTAAATAAACTCTTCCAATCAATAAACAATAATCAATCGAACATAGACCTAACCCATGCTCAAGCAAATTTGGCCAATTTGGTTAAAAATTGACCCATTCACCCAAATTAAACCATATGAGTCAAATCCAAATCTTAGCCAAATTGAATCAAATCAATTATGCTCATTCCAAATGACCAATTGAACTCACTCAAGTCACCACTTTGACCCAATTTTATCAAAATGGTCAACTTAGAACTTGACCCATTTGGCTCATCATAGTCAAATTGAGCTAAATCCTACGAAACCAAACTCAAACCCAACCAAACATGGCATGACTTATCCTTGAGTCACCATAAGCCTACCTTAGTGGGCCCAACCCATGGTGAACCCAATTTGGGTCAAACTCATTGAACCAAGCCACCCAAATGGGACAAAATCCCCATTTTAGTGGGTTTTCCACCTCCATACCCCATGGCAACTACTTTTGGCTCTCCTAGGATAAGAGGACCACTAACCCAACCTAACCCAAAGCTATTGGGCTCAGCCTTTGGCAAGAGAGGGCGACTTCACCCATGGACATCCATTGGTCCACCTAAGGGAGACATCTCATGCCACCCACTACACTCCTCAATCTCACCTTGACACCTCAGCGCCATCTCCGCCACCTATTCCAAGGATGATTGGCAAATGTTGAATGAATCCAATCCTTTAGTTCAATTGGTGAGGAGTATACTCTTCGCATCAATTCAAATCGAGCATGAAGCTTCTTTAGAGTATTCCACAGTCCCATACTTTCCTCGAGCTCCTCATGCAC
Source organism: Cymbidium sinense (assembly GCA_021442155.1). Lineage (NCBI taxonomy): Eukaryota > Viridiplantae > Streptophyta > Magnoliopsida > Asparagales > Orchidaceae > Cymbidium > Cymbidium sinense. The sequence continues at coordinate 40,889,060 of CM038224.1, forward strand.
CCACTATTAGTGAGACCGCTTTGATCGGACACGAAAGCTTCATCTATCCAAACTTCTTAAAACTCTTCCAAACTTAAATTAACTTTTTCCACATCTTCACCTCACTCCGTTGAGCTAAAACAAATAATTTCTCGAGGGATTCGATCAATGGGAGATGTCCCAAGACCAACTCCAATGAGCTTTACAGTGGTATTTGGTCTATAAAGTGATTGACGATTAGGCAGCTCATGATCTTCTTAGCATGGCTTCATTTTTTAAGATGAGACTACCTTTATTGATGAACCACTGGTCATTAGCTCTAACATGGTAAAAATCTAGCCACTGTAGTCTTGTCCTCTAGGTGATGGTCTCTGTTTAAGTGAATCATATTTTCATGTGATTTCCACCATAAGATCTCCTTAGATTCATACCCTAATTATTTTGGAGTCAAATTTGCCTTTGAAGGAGCTCTGGCAAGCTCAGATCGAGCAGCGAAAGGGATATGGTGTTCATTTTCCATCGCTTATGGAATCGTGAATCACTAGTCATCCATTCTACATGATTAGAATGGATGGTGGTGATTAATTATCTTAGAAATTTTGAGTTTATCCCTTTAGAATCATAGGATCAATCTCGCAATTTGATCCGAGATCAATAGTTGGGATGAAACCACGTCCACTACCATCGAGTCAACTACGTTGGATAATCTAAATAGCTAATATCATGGCATCATGTAGAAATTGCTATCACATTAGTGTCTCAATGGTGAAGAGTTTAAAAGATTAATCGGCTTTAAAATGTGATTAAATGGCCAAAACTTTAAAAATTATAACTAATTATAGAAAATCCAAAAAATACAAATAACCCCTTTAATTGTTAGACAAATTTAGAAGTTAAATAAAATCGATTAATGCCCAATGAATAGTGCTTTAAGGTTCAAACTTAGGCTAATTACCTTAATTAAGGATAAATTACTAAGCTAATTAATTCCAAATTTGGTGGGATGTGGGGATGCCATCTACCTTGGATAATTTTCTTGGAATTATTTTCCATGTAATTTAAAGAATTTGGAATTTAAATCCTAATTGCCCTCTTTAATCTATGAAATAATTATTAAAATTGGTGAATAGTAAAATTTAATAATTAATGATAATTAATCAAGGTGGAAGAAAATAATGAGGAGAAATAATTAAGATCCCTTTCCTAATCATTTTTTCAAGTGTATTTCCTTAAGAGGGTTAATTAACATGTTTAATAATTAGGGAATAATTAGGAAAATTAATAATAAAGTAAAAAATCAAAATGGATAATTGGTTTTGGTAAGTTAAGTATGATCCATTAATTTCCCTTTATGTGTTCAATAACATAAAGTTATTAAAGAAATTATGATTATCGCATTGGTGGGAAAATCATAAGGGCATTAATTTATATTATTTTCATTTTTAATCTAATTAACTCTTAAGCATGAGCCTAACTGCATTAAATTCTTTTAGGTGCATTGCTAATTTTATTTTTCTAAAAGAATATCATTGAAGGCTCATGATCAAGTTGTTAACTAAATTAAAGAAGTTTAAGGAAAGGTGCTTATCTTGATGTGCTTAATGGCTTGAACCTAATCAACCCATAAAACCCTTCTATTTTCCTTCTTTAAACATGTTAAATCACCAACATGGGATGGGGTGAATACTAAATATCATTTCTCCATTTTAGGTTTTAATAAATTAAACATCAAAATCAAATCTTAGAAGAACTCTGGTTAGTCTTAAGGAATACTAATTTGGCTTGATAATCCTTAGGATTTAATGTATTTGAGTATGTTATGTGGCAATATTTAATTACTTCTTTTCAATTATTATAAAATGTGTATGTCATTTGTTTCATATGTTCACTGCCAAAAGAAAAGAGAATTAAAATAATAGGATTGCATTTAAGATGCATGTGTTAGATAAATGTTAGTATATGGTGTGGCTATTATCATTCACAAATCTCAAATTAATTTTGAAACTATAAGTTAATAATAAATAAATATGTGTAAAGTTTAATTTGATGTTGGCTATAAATACTTAACAATGTTTCCATTTAGTTAAAAAATTAAAAGTAGTAAAAGATTATTTCATTATCATAGTTCATGTGCATGATTACATATGTTTGAATTGGCAAGTATATAGTATGGACATCCCGAGAACACAAGGCTTTAAGTTGACAAAGAGGTCTTAGATAATCTCGTGCTTTCTAGAAATTGGGATAAAATTTTCATTACATTAACAAAAGATTTGCTATAACCTTTGCATGATTTTCATTTATATGCTTGTGTATATATTTATATGTATTTAAGATGGGAAGTATAAAATCTGGACATCTAGAAGAATATGAGGCTTTAAGTAGCCCCAAGGAGGTCCTAGATAATCTTACTTCCTAAACCATACATGCTTAAATCTCTAATATATATTTTCATATTGGCTATTAAATGAAATCTTTCTTTCCTACCAAATTTATTCATTAATGATCATTAAGTGTGCAAAATATGAATATTTATTGTAAGTGCAAATATGCATATTAAATCAAATATCATGAACAAAAATAATGAAAAAATGTGTATGCTATTGATGATGAAAAGAAGTAGTGGAATGTTATTCATGTAATGGTGATTTAATTTTATTAATCCTAGGATGCCCACATGTTCGAATAAGACTCCTTAAGACTAATCCAAAGTTAGACTTAATAAAACATTCATAAATGGTTTAGTAAAGAAACCAAAGTCATAATAATTACATGTTAAGTAGACATCAAATGAACAAATAATGTGAAAATTAAAATTAATCAATCTATTAAAGATTTGAAGTAAAACCACCAATAATGGTTAATTTAAATAATCCTAAAACTTTAGACAATCATACTTCTAAATCCTAATTAAGACACACCAGCACTAAGACTTAGCACACACATTAGAGTGCTAAGTCACAGATTCTAGTGTTAAGTTAGGTCAGTCTATGATATGATGATGTGTTTCATTAGATGATGTAATATGTTTTGATTAGTTGTTAGGATTAATTATGCATAGACTGGATGTTAGGATATTAGTAGGCTAATGTTGTCCGATGTTGAGATTGTGCTAAATGGGCCAATAATAAATAAATATAAATGTTCTTGCTTGCAAGTGTTGCTTATGCCCCTAAGGATAATCTAATTAGGATAGGTGGGCTTGGTTACCTAAGTATAGGGTTCTAAGTTCAAATATATGAAATATGATTGCTTGTCATGTATCCTTGTTTAGCTAACGTCTATTTTGCAAGTATAGTTAAACGTTATTTTTCATAAATATGTAATGTTTGCAATAAGGATTAGGATTCATGTTATGGGGTTTAGGATGAGCAAGGTTAGAAGACAAAGACTTGGAGGCCCTAGGAAGCCTAGAACAAACTAATCCAAAGAAGGAAAGAAGAACAAGAGATTGAAGACCCCAAAGCATTTATTTTAATTGTAATATTCAATTGTAACTGGTTGTATAAGGGTAGAGCTCACTACCCAATTTGTTTTCTTTTCTTGGGTGTACGATAATCCCACACCGGTTTTTTATTCTTTTATAAAATTCCAATGTTGGATTATTGTGTTTAGTTTGTGTAATAGAAATGGTATTCTTTTCATAGGTTTCTTAAAGTCGATGATTTGATTTACTACCTAGATGTAGTAGGCTCTTTAAAAAAAATTTAAATTTTATGTCCTCACTAAATAACTCATGACTAAATTTTAATACAACTCATTACCATATTTAAACCTCAGGTTCTTAACTAAGATAATAAAATATTTAACAACTCCTTAGTTGAATGTTGTATGTTATCACACTATGCATATCATATTGTGCCAATCTTGAATAAGGAGAGTCTCCACTCTTACAATAGAAGATATGCTTGACCTTTGAGAGCAATCCCTTATAATGGAGAACAACTCTTCTAATTGATTTAGCCCATGACTTAATTTCATCTTGCATATAGGCATAATTATCCCAAACCTTGGTCTAAATATAAATGTGTTAAATGATCTTGAAAACTTGTAAATTTTTAACATTAGTCTAAGTCACATCTACATGCTAAATATTATCTAGTCTCTTAGGGATTAAGAACTCTAGCTCCCTTTCTAATTAAATAATAACCTATCTATCCTTCATTTACTTATGATCGACTCCCATGGCTTTAAAGCATAGGAGGTGATAGTTGGCGACCATTCTAGGTGGTTGTAAGTCCAAAAGAGTCGAGATGTGTCTATTCTCTCTTATGGAGGTAAACCATTATATCCCATTTTCCTGATTAGACTTAGGTCGTGCTCCTAGCTGGTGTTAAAGCATTTTAGATTTAAGTTTTGAGGCTACTTATTTTCTTTGAGCTATGAGTATAAGTCCTCACCTCTTAAGCATTTTCATAATCTTGTGTTGTTGGGCTATAAGTCCTAGCATTCTAATAGGATTCCAACTTAAATAAAAGTAAATTTTTCTTTCAAAATGCAAAGCCTCACTTTAAGGTAGATTAGAGTATCCAGAGGCTTCTTAGTATCTTGGGTACTCGACTTCTTTCCATGGAATCCATAAATATGTCCTTCCATTTGAACTTTCCCACTTGATTTCTAAAAAGGTACCTAATCTTTTGATATTCTTTCTTTGAAATCCTTGAGATACTTATTGACTACTTTAATCAAAAGTACTCTTAAGAAATTTCTTTTTCCAGAGATGTAATTAACTATGGAAGCTTGCTTCCATAAGGAACTATAGAAACTAGCATAAAATAAATCTTGCTTTACTTCTCCATGTAAAGTAGGGAAAGGATCTCTGATATATACGTAGACCCATCCACCTTAGGAGTCTTTTTTAGGTGTTCAAGTCCATTGTAGGATGATATTTTTATCTTTCAAGATAGTATATCATACCTCAATGTCACACCCAATCACTTCAATAAGTACCCCCTAGGATCTACTTGATGTCCCTACGATTCCAAATTAAAACACCATATGTATGCATTTTATGCCTAAATGTCATGCAATTAGAAATGGTTATGAGAAAATTCAATTAAAGAAGGTAGAGTTTCACAAGAAGGCCATCCTCAAAGGTCAAATGCTCTTATGTGCAATGGGTGAAGTACCCATTTAATGTGATAGTATGGTTTTTAAATGATAATTAATTCTAATTAATTTTAGGCTATCCTTAAGGCTTAAATTTGTATGAAGTTTCAAGTCTCTTTAATTTTGTGTTTATGTTGATTAGATTTAAATTGGGTAAAAAATTTAGTTTTCCTTAAAAGCCTAATCGTCCAAGAATCCATCAAAGAAAAAATAGCACGGAAAGAAACCTAAAAAATAGGTTGATTACACACCCAAAATAAATCAAGTCAATTTTAAATTAAAGAGCATGCCATAAAGAAAGGCCCACCCCGAACAAAGAAAAAATTGGTAGTTGAGCTCGCCTTATATAACCTACCTAGAACAAGCAGATCTACTCTTCTTTATAGTGTCATCTCCTTCATCATGGACTCTAGTCCCAATAGAGCACCTCTATACCCATCTACTAGTAGGGTAGATCGTAGCCTAATTCAAAGCTAAAATTTATATTTCAAATTCAAAAATAAATCCTAAGCCCTATAAAATAGATGTCTAGCAAATAGAAATAGTACACAATAGTTATATTTTATAAACATATGATCTTAGCATTAGTTGCTTGCCACACCCTCATGTCCTATTGTGCTATGTTAAGGGACTATTTAGCACTTGCATGCAAAATGCAATTCTACAATTTATTATGATGATAGTCCCTTTTAGTACAAACCCCTACAAAAAAAAATGTTAATTTTAAAAATAATGCCCTACCATCTAGATTAATGATAATCAATCCTAGACATCAGTCTAAAATAATATATCACAAAATAATAAAATGACATTCCACATCACAACATCACAAAATATTATAGAAAATCATAGAATGATCTAACCTAAGTCTATGACATATGACTTAATGATCTAGTGTGTGAAAAATGGGGGTTCGTGTGGCAAGACATTACTAGGCCCTTTAGTCTCAAGTTTTAATTTGGGTTTCCAATTTTTTAATTTAATCTGATTTTTTTGTTAACTTTCATAATTTGCTTCATATTTATGTGTCTTTATTATACCAGATTTGAGGTATCATGGCCTCCTTAGAGTAGCGCAATCTTGGGTGTTCGACTATATACCATATGATGCCAATTATGAAATTCTTAATTTATTCTTTTACATTTTTTTACTTCTAAAATTGGTTTAATTTACCAAAGGTGGTTATACTTTAAGTGATTTAAAGATTTATAGTTTTATTTCCATTTTTAGGTACATTTTATGTTAAAGTGAGATTAGGTTTTCAAGAATGAAGAATACAATAAGGTCCATTTTGGGTGGAACCCATTCTATTCAACATCCTAAGTCCTAATAGGATAAAGCCTTCATTCTAAGATGAAGATTAATCCTAAATGTCTAACTAAGATCCTAAGTATCTTAATTAATTTCTTTTAGATTCATTTAGATGATTTGATTTGAATTAAGTTTATGATTTTCATTATTTTGAAATTTGATTCTTCTTTAAGTTTCTTTTTGATTTGATTTATTTCTCATTCTTTTTGTTAATGTTCATTTTTATATTTATTTATTATGTCAATCAAACATATTTAGGTTAATGTGTTTCATTCTTTTCCATTTTTTCATTAGTATTGTAATGTTTAGTTTAGGGTAAACCATTATGTTTGATTTCATTTGACTTTATGTTTTATCTTTCATCTTTTTGTTTCATTAAGTAATACCCATTTAATTTGTTTATTTAATTTTGGAATGGTTTAGTTTACTTATTACATTTGGATGTATGTATCGTTTATTTTCAAAATTAATTATATTTGTTCATTTTAGTAATGTTTATTAACTTAAGTAAATTTAAATTTAATTTTAAGTTTAATATTATTCAATTTACCTATTTGTATAATTTGTATCATCTTGAATTGATTATCCAAATTTTATTACTTGATTTCTCTTATTTCAATTAATTATTTTTTCTTTAATTTTTCTAATGAACTTGGATTAAGATGATTGTTTCCATGTTATGTATTATGAAATATTTCAATTCACTTCAATCAACTTAAAGGGAATCATGATTATGTTATTTGAAAAGTTTTTATATATCACTTAACATAATATGATTTTTCGCCATGACCTAAGAAGTTTAGGAAGAGTTGTTATTATTTTGTTATGTGAATCAAACTTACCTTAAAGTATTTAAATTCTATGTCATTTTAAGTTCAATTAATCCTAATCGCTCACATCTACATGTATCCACTTTATTCCTTAATTTAAGTTACCTTAATGTATTTATATGTTGATGGATTACAAAGTTTAGAGGTTAATGAACTTTATAATTTATCTTATTAATGGATTTATCATGGTTAATTGAATATTAATTTTGGAGTGTAATTAAACTTCACATTTTCAATTATTCTTTTTCTTTATCTTATGTTTAATTAGGTTCCTTTACTTTTAGATTACTTAGACATTTATATTTAAATGTTTTGATATCAATTATGATGTTTTAAGTTTACATTATAAATTTCTGTGATTTTTTATTTATTATTTTCTTTAAATTGACTTAGAGATTTGGAAATTCAAGAACTCCCAATATAGAGGTCAATTGGTTTGAAATTTTTATGGTAAGTGCGATTCCTTGCCAATTTGTTTTCCATAAAATTTTACCTTAATCATGTGTAATTCAAGATAAATTAAGGTTTTAATTATTTCATTAAAACTTAAATTAAGCCTAATTTAATGAAGATCATTTAGGGAGTTTTTTTATTCCCCTCTAGAATATGCATCCACAAAGGGTTTATTCATAATTTTTGGAGTTTTGGTTGATTTATTATGATTTTGCTAAGTTCTTGTTGATTAATTGAATTAAGTAATTCATTAGGTTTAAGTGGATTTCAATGATATATTAAGTTCATTAGGGCTTATTATGATGTTTGGGATCATTTTCATATTTTTTCCTAATTTATTTAGGTCATATTTAATTTTTTTTAATTAAGTTTAGAATTGAAAACTTAATATATTTGGATTTAGTGTCCAATAAATTATGAAAAATTCACCCAATGTGTATCTTACCAATTTCAATTCTCCGAAGTTAAAAATCATTTTGATCAATGGTTAGAAATTAATTTAGGTTTGAAAATTTTCATTTAAACTTAAATTAATGCAAAAATACCTAAAATTAATTGGAGATTTTTATTATAATGGATTTCTCTCATCAAGAGGTATCCATAAAGACCAAATTTATCAATTTTTGGAGTTATATTAGATTTTATATGACTTTTTCAATTTTTTAATATTTTTCCTTAATTTTTAAATCGAAAAACTTAATTTTTTATTTTAATCATGTTAGATCCACGTGGATTTGATGTGGCATTGTGGTATTTCCCATGATCGTAGATCCCACATCAAAATGGTGGACGCAGATGTTTGCGAGATGTTCAATCGAAGATTGAATTACTCTAATCAATCCACAATTTTCCTTAAGGGGCATAGTCAAATGATCCACTGTAATCAAACTAGTCCATTCCTAACAGAAGGAACAGAAGATAGAGATTATCTCTCCTTTGACGGAGATGAAGTCCGAGAGGCGTCGATCTATTCAAAGTAATTTTCTATGATCCAATTATCAAAATTGCTTAATCTTAATTTTAAAACCATCAGTGAATGAAATCAAATGGATCTATACAGTGTATTAGTTGAGATCAAACTTGTTTCAAAAAGTCCCAAAACATAAAGTTTAAGAGGAGGCTTTAGTGGAATACCTCAACTCCGACGATCTCCATCAGCGGGTTGACTCCAATTGCTTCGAAATGGTGTGATAATGCTGTGGGAAGAAGAAATTGGGTTACCTTCTCGTCGACCAGCTTCTAGAACAAACAGGGGCTCCCTTTCCTCAACTTTGGTAGTTTCTAGCCTCTCGGCAATGAGGGGATTGGGGTAAGATCAAAATAGACTTTGTGTGAGGTAGGAAAGATGATGAGATGATCAGTTTGGCTTGAGAGTATGTCCATGGTCTTTTACCATTAGAGGCCCAAAGCCTCTTATTGCATTATTCCTCTCCTTAGTCGGCCATGGGTAATTGATGTACTTAGAGGCTAGTTCCATGGATCATCAATTGTTTAACAATTATCCAAGGCTTGAAGAGGTGGGGTGTTAAAGGAACGAGGGATTGGGCAAATAGGATTTGTATTCATGCAATCCCTTTTTTCCATGGCATATTCTATTATATTGGCTTGACTTGGATTTAATTACGCTGCTTAAATGCTGCCAACCATCCTAAAATCATTTTAAGATGGGTTTAAGTGCATTCCAAGGGATTGGGTTTGAACTTGGGTATATTTTTGACATTTAAGGGATTTTTTATTTAGGTTAATCGACTTAGTCCGTGAATGGATTAACATTTGATTAATCTTTGTTTACATCATTTCAACTCTTTGTGATGTTTGGCAATTAAAGGATTATGTATAATTTGCAAATATTTTGGTTTATTCCATATTATATCCATTATAATTCAAGTGAACTTGGGTTGGATTGGATTGAGTCAAATGGCTTATTTGGATCAATTACAATGCATTTTCTTTTTAATTAAGTTAATCCAAGGATTTGGAATGCCTTGGATCAATCAATTCCATTTACTTAAGTATTACAACCCAATTTGGTCCATCTTAGTCTTATAGGTTAAGCTTGGGTTAGGTTTGAATTTGATTGAGTCAAATGACCAACTTATGTTTGGACTCCAAGCATGCTTAATCACATGTGTGAGATGATTTGGAGTGATTGATTTCAATTAATTTGAATTTAGTTTCAATTTTGACCCTTTTGGCCCACAATGGAATGGGTTAAGTTTGGGTTCATTTGATTCTAATGCCAAATTGGTCAAAATGGACCCAATAATGTGTTGAATTATGTTTGATTATCATTTCCAAATGATTTTGGACACTTAATTTGGGTTAGTTTTGGTTTAATTTGGATTTAAATCCCATATAGTCCATTTAGGCTCATTTAGGTCAAATGACCTATTTAGCCTAATTAAGGCTTTATTGGATTTATATTCTCTTAAATTTATATTTAAACATGAATATATTATTATTTAGATCATTTGAAATAATTTTATATGGTCAAATTATGGTGGGACCCACCTAAGTCAAACATTCGTTAAATGGGATGACTACTTTATGACCTTAGTTTGTATTTGGATTTATTTATGCTTTTAATTTGATTTCATGGGTTTATTTAATTTGATTTACATTAATTTTAATTTAGTTTGAATTTCTTTATGTTTAAATGGTTTTAGGACAAAATAAGGTAATTACATTAATTACCTATTCACCTTGATCTAAGTTCGAGTATCTTTATATTTCAATTTCTTTAGGTTTGGTTTTGAATTTGGTATAGGTCTATCCAATTTTTTGTTGGATTAGATCCTAGAAAGGTGCATTAGGCCACTAAGTGAAGTGCCATAGGTATCTAATTAGAAGATTCCTAATTATTTGTTTTGGAAGTAATGTTAACCTCATCCAAAAATGAGGTCAATAAGATGCCATGGAGGATGAGTTATAGCCATGGGAAGAAAGAAACCAAAAATTCATGCAAAGAAGTAAAATGCAATTCTTCTTTCTTCATACATTGTCTACCCCTTTTATCCTAACTGATTTGGGATAATCCCAATTATTTGATCACCCTTTGGAACTATCCTCCAAGGGTGACAATCACCACGAAAAAAATCCAACTTGCTCTCCTTCTATATATGGATCTCGGTCAAGCACTAAGGGAGAAGAGGAGAGCTCCTCCCTTGCTTCTATGCATTCCAATACATTTATATGGTGAAGAGAGGCCAAATTGACTCCTTACCCAAAGCTCTCACCATTGGTGGCTGTATTTTGACTACCCTAAATCCTCTATAGAAGGCTTTTGGTTATGCATAAAGAGGAAGAGTGAGACTTCCTCTTTTAATTCTAAGCATACGTACACATTCAAGAAGGAAACAGAGGGTGATTCAAGCAATTATCTGAGCCTCTCACTATTGATAGGCTAGAAATTGGCCAAAGTCGGTAGCTAAAATCTCGACCAAGCATCAAATTGGTGGATGAGTTATCCTTCCCCATAATTAAAGCTTCCTACATGTTTCTTGGATGGAGCCAAACTCAAAAAAACATTCACTGGAGTTTATTTCTCCCGAAAAGCTGAAGAATGGCCTACACTAATGAAAAATGGGCATAGCTTGGTCTGCATGGTAATCCATGGAGTGGCAAGCAAAGATTTTTTCACCAAAACTTTGTCATGTCAAGGTGAAGATGTACAAACTATCCCTACCACTGAGGATCAATGCAGGAGGTATGAGTCAAAACCGACCACCCCCTATTACATGTAGGTCCACTATAAAACAAACTTGATCTCCATTAAGATCAAGTCATATGGATCGATTGAAAATTGATCTCTAATCATTTTGTAATCAAAATAATCTGCCTCCATTGCTTAGATCTCAAGAAATAGCAAGGGTTTGATGGACAGTGCTTGACTTTTGCCGATGATGGGGGAGACAGAATCTCCACCATCCATTCCTCCTATTAGGAATGGATGATTGAGATTTAGTTCATGAGTTGATTAAATCTTATATAAAAAACCACAAGAGAAATCATGATAGTCTGATTGAAGATTGGATGGTCGTGATGATTCCTATTTCCCTGCCACCATTTGAATCAAATTTGCTTGGATTCAACTGGCCCAATCACGCATTGCCACACGTAAAGTGGCATCATGTCAGTGCCACATGGCCTTGGACAATTAAAATCAGTATTTCCTTATTTAAAAGTGCAAAAAAAGTCTAGAATTTCAAAAAATCATAGAAAATAAAATAGTCAACCAAAAAAATACAAATAAGGGCTATATGGATTCATTTTAATGATAAGAATCTATTAAATCCAAAATCTCTAATTTTTATTATGTATTTCTAGTATAATTTAAGTTTAATTAAAAATAATCAAACTTAAATAAAACTTAAACCATTAATCCAATCAATTTCAAACTTTGACAAATTAAAATTAAAATTAAAACATACCTTAGATAAGTTTCTGTAGATTTATTGGAAAGTAAATCCATAGATATAAAATTTTTAGATTAAAACTCTTAATTTAATGAAATAAACTAATATTAAATCAAGAAAAATATAAAAATTTGTGAAATTAGCTTAAATCTTCATAATAAACACTAATAAATCTTAAAATATCATTGAAACTTACTCAAACACCATAATCCGTAAAATGACCTTAACTATGGATTAAAATGAATTAATTAATTTAATTAATTGATTTGAACTTTAAAACATCATAATAAATTAGTTAAAACTCTACATATCAAAATAAACCCTTTGTGGATTCATCTTCTAGAAGAGAATTTGAGAAAATTAAAACCCCCCATTAATTTCTTCTAATTTATGTCTAATTTAGGTCGTATTGAAATAATTAAAACCCTAATTAGTCCTAAATTTTACATGTGATTAAGGTGAAACTTTAGAAAAGTTAAATTGGCAAAGAACACCACTTGCTATAAAACTTTCAAGGTTAAATGACCCATGGATTAGAAGTTATTAAGTTTCCAATCCTTAAGGCAGTATAAATGAAATTATAAATTAAAAAATTACAAAAATTATAAAAATTTATAAAACAAACTTAAAACATTTTGATTTACATCATAAAATTTAAGAAATTTTTTTAAACCTTAAGTTAAGGAATTTAATTAATTATGCATTTAAGGATTAATAAAATGATTAAGAACATAAAATTCAATCAAATCTTAAGTAATCTCATTTTTTTAAATCTATAATAAATCAATTTATTAATTTAAATCAAAATTAATCAACTTTTGAACTTTATACCCAAATCAATAAAATCATTAGTACTAAAACTACTTTAAGTCCATTTAATGTTAAGAAATATCAATAATTTCAAATGCAATTAAAGGTGATTAATCAAACTATTTAATCTAAATAACCTAAAAGTTAAAATGACTTAGGTTTTGTTTGGTGCCCAATATAGCCTAAGTTTCTAGGTTAATATTGATAAACAAAATCTTTCCTAAAGAAATTAAACTAAATAATGAAACTTTAACATGTAATATTTCATTAAACTCAACCAAAATGATGAAGTACAAATACATAAGCTAATAAGTCATCTTAAGTTATAAAAATTGAGGCATAATGAATCACTTAAATGATCAAATCATAAATTAATTTAAATTACCTAAGCTAACTCATCTAAATTAACCAAAACTTAACATTGATAAAATTAATGAGTGAAATTAATTCAATCAAATAGATTAAATATTTCAAACACAAAAGATTAAATAAACATTTAATGAAAAGAAATCAAAATAAACATTAAAACCGAACATAAAGCTAAGATATGAATGAAAATATAATAACAAAAAATGAATTAAAGCACTTGAAAGTAAATTAAACTACAATAAACATGAAATAAAACTTAATTATTCAATAATGATGACATCAACTCTTAATTAAGATTTAAAGGAACATTTTAAATTTTAATTTAAAATAATAAATCAAACTAAAAAATCATTATTCAAGATAAAAGAAATGAAATAAGAATGAAGTCTTCAAAATCTTAAAAGATTAGATTACACAAACTCTAAATCTAAAAGGAAAATTAAAACATTAATATATTAAACCCAATTTAAAACAAAACATTTAAATCAATTTAAAGATGCTAATTAAGATACTCGATCTTAATTTGACCTTTAGAATGAATGAAAATTTTATTCTTTTAGAATTTAGTATGATTGAATAGAATAAGTTCTCCAAAGTAGAATTTATTTTATTTTTCATTCTTTAAAACCTAAATTTCACTTTCACACAAAAGTAAGCCTGCAACAACAACAACAATAACAACAACAACAACAAGAATCCTTTATCCCATTAAGTGTGGTCGTCTATAGAATACTTCGTCTCCATTGTGTCCTATTATGTGTCAAATTCTCAATTAATTTAAGTATACTAAGGTCATTTTTTATACATCTTAACCAGGTCTTTTTAGGTCTACCTCTACCTTTCTTTACATAAGGAAAATCTAATGCATCTTCTCTTCTAACAGTCATGCTAATAACCATATAAGGTGACTCTCTCTAATCTTATCTGCCACATGAGCTACTCCAACTTTTCTCTAACATACTCATTTCACATTTTATCTCTAAAGTAAAGCCACTCATCCACACGAGCATCCTCATCTAACACTTAACTTAGTTTTATGATTCTCATTTATTTCCCAACATTACATAAATCATTGCAGGTCTTACCACCATCTTATAAAAAAATTTTCTTAAGTTTAAGCAATACTTTTCTATCACACAATAGGCCAGATGCATTCCTCCACATCAACTATCCAACTTGAATTCCACTAATAACATCTCCATCTATTTCACCATCATTTTGGATAATAGAGCCTACATATCTTAATTGCTCACTCTTTTTAATGAATTGTTCACCTAATGTCATAACACTAACACTAGAACTTCTACACTAAAATTACACTCCATATATTTAGTTTTAGATCTACTTAAATGAAAACCTTTAGACTCTAAGGTTGACCTCCAAATTCAAGTTTCTCTTAGACTCCCTCTATCATATCAAGAAGAATGTCATTAGCAAAATCATACAAAGTACATCTTCCTATAAATGCCTAGTAAGAACATCAATAACTAAAGAAAAAAAAAAGATAAGGGAATAAAGTTGATCCTTGATGTAATCCAATTGAAATAAGAAAATATTTTGTCAATCCTCCTTATTTTTGGACATAAGTAATAGCTCTAGTATAGATATCCTTAATGACTTGAATATAACAAGTATTAACTCCTTTCTTTTCTAGAACTCTCCAAAGAACAACTCTTGAAACTTTATCATAAGCCATCATCTAAATCAATAAATATCATATGTAGATCCTCCTTACTTTCTATACTTCTCCATCAAACCTCTTAACTAATGTATAACATCCATAGTAGATCTACATGAGACCAAAGCTGGGAGAAACTTTTGTATCACATCATAACCTATGCTTAATAACTCTCTCCCATAATTTTAATGTATGACACATTAACTTAATTCCTCTATAATTTCCACACTCTTATGCATCACCTTTATTCTTAAATATAGAACTGACAAACTCTTTCTCCACTCATCTAACATCTTTTTTAGTCTTTAAAATAACATTTAAAAGATGTGTAAGAAATTCCTTGATCTTCTAAATATTTCCACGCTTCTATTGGAATATCATCGTCTACTATTTTTCCACATTTCATTTTCTTTAAAGCTTCTCTAACTCCAAATTTACTAATACTATGATAAAACAATTTTCTCTATTTTGTTTAGGGCATTAAGGTTGCTAAAATCAATCATATATTTTCAAATTGTTCATTGAAAAATTTATCAAATACCTCATCAATCTATATCCTTTTCTAAGAAAAGCACTTTATCATTTTCATCCTTAATACACCTCACTTGATCAAGATCTTTACTTCTCCTATCTCTTTAGTTGGCTAACTTATACATACATCTATCACCTTCTTTGGTATCCAATCTATAATATAAATCCCTAAAGGCTAAATTTGTTTCATCATATATTTCTTTCTTAGAATCTCTATGGACCATTTTATATCTTTCCAATTCTCGAAGTTTTACATCTAAACCAAGTTTTATAACAATGCTTTTTATTCTTATCTTTTCTTGTACATTTTGACTCCACTACCAACTATTTTTATTAAAAGAAGCTTTACTTGATTCTCCAAGCACATTTTTGCAACTTGCTTAATTTCACTTGCTACTTTTTCCCTCATAACATTAGCTCCCATATGATCATCACAAATTCTAAGCACTTATAGCTTAAAATATTTTTATTAGTGTTCTTTAGGTGCCCCCATCTAATCCTAGGATAATAATTTGATTTATTTTTCATCTTCAAATCTTTCATCTTAAAATCTAAAATTAACAGCCAATGTTTGGTACTTAAACTTTCACTTGGAACAACCTTACAATCTTTACAATCTAAACGATCCATTTTTTTATTAGAAAATAATCAATATTTATTTTACTAGATCAATTTTTGTAGGTAATAATATGCTCATCACTTTTCTCAAATAAAGTATTGGCAACTACAAAATCATAGCTAAAGCAAAATATAATGTAGTCCTACCTTCTTCATTAGTCACTCCAAATCCATAGCCACCATAAAAACTTTTAAAATCTTCTACCACTCTACCAACATGTCCATTTAAATCTCCTCCAATAAATATTTTTTCTTCAAGAGGTATCTTTTGTATTAATCCCTTTAATTCATTCCAAAAATATTGTTTTGAGCCTACATCCAAACCTACTTGAGGAGTATAACACTTATGACATTAATAATCTTAGTATCAACAATAATCTTTAAATCTATAATTGTATCTCTATTTTTATTAATATTTATAACATTATCCTTCAAACTTTTATCTATAATCACACCTATGTCATCTCTAATTTGACTTCTACATGAATACCAAAGTTTAAAACCTAAACTATCAATCTCCTTGGCCTTTTCCCAAATCCATTTAGTTTCTTGAACACATAAAATATTTGTCTTCCTAAACCCTGAATAAAAGTAAGCCTAAATATAGAAATAAACTCATAAATCAATTAAATCACTTAAATAGAAATCACCCAATAGAAAATTGAACATATTCTAACAATAAAATAAAAAAAATCAAATAAATGCGAAAAACAATTTTTATATATAGTGATCATATGGTATATAGTCTAGGCACACAAGGTCACAGGGCTACTGGTCTAAAAGAGGTCTTGATACCTCAAACTTCTAGTTTAATAATGACATGTACCTATGAATCAAAATTATGAAAAGTGAAAGGTTAAATTTTAAATCAAATTAAACCAAAATTTGAGCTTAAAAGGGCCTAGTAAAGTCATACCCCACAAGCCCATTTTCTCACACACTAGATTCTTAGGTCATCGACCTTAGACTTATGTTAGGCTAATGATCTGTGATGTTTTATGATGTGGAGTGTTTTTCTTATTTTATGGTGTAATATTATAGATTGGATGGCTAGGATTATTTTCTCTCTGAATGATAGTGCAATTTTTTAGGTTAACACTATTTTCTTAAGGGGGCTATGATTAAAAGGACCACTATAATAAATTAATGCTAAGACCGTATGTTTGAAATAGAAACTATTGATGTGTCATGTGTATATCCTCACATTTGTTTTATAAGGATTAGGAATTTATTTTAAAATTTTAAAATGTAATTTAAGCCCAGAATTAGGTTAGCATATATGGAGTTTAAGCATAGTAGAAGTTGACATTACTAGTTGGTTATCCTCTATGAAGCCTGTGGAGGTCCCTAAAGATGGTGTCAATCCTTAATGAGACCCCCATAGATTATACTTTTAGTTCTATGCTGAGCTGTATAAAGGCCAAGCTCGCTTCTAATTTCTCTTTCTTCCAAGGGTACAAGAGTAATACATTGATATTCTATTTATTAATTTGGCATGATTTTTTTGGGTGCATAATAGAAATTATCTACCTTTCTATGTTTTTTTGTCGTGTGTTTTTGTGATGAAATGTCTAGAATGTTAGGCTCCTAGAAAAAAAAATAACTTTTCCACTCATTAAACATAAACAACTCAAATATAAAATAAAGAAATTCAAAACCTCACATTAATTGAAAGCCCTAAGTACAACTTAAAAAATAACTAGAAATAATTAGCTTTTTTTGAAATATGATTGCATATTATTCATTCCTCTTGAATAGGGCACTTCACTCATTACATATAATGGGACATCTGACCTGTGAGGATGATCACCTTTTATAAGGGAAGTGTACCTTCTCTTTTGATTTAGCCCACAACCATTTCTAACTGCTTGTCATTATAGGCATGAACTATATACCCAAAGCCTTAAAATAAATTGTGAGCCAATATATAAAAGAAAAAATTTGTTGCATTAGTTAGGTGCATAACATGCTAAATACTATCTTTGGGTTAGGGAGTGAGTTAGGCTCTTAGTTTCATTCCTAAAATGCAATATCATGGCCATCTTACATATATATATATCCAAGCTCATGGTTATCAAAATCACTTAATTGGTATTAGCTGGCAACCCCTTCTAGGGGGGTTATATGTCTAGAAGGGTCAGGAATAGGTTCATTTTTCCTCTGGTAATAAAAAAGTTGATAATTCCTAGAAAATTTACATTATTTGAGCCTTTGACTTATGTTAAAAGTATTTGTAGACTTAAGTTCTGAAGAATCCTTTTAGAGTAAGTTATCAACTATTAGAAATTTTTGCAATCATGTGCTGTTAAAATCTATGTCCTAGATTCCTAATAAATTGCTAATTCAAAACTTTATTAAATTCAATTTGAAAATTATAAAGCCCAATGGTAGGTTAGTTGAAATGCATACTGGGCATTCCAGTATCTATAAACATTTCTTGCTTATTTCTTATTAGTCTTCAAAAGAACTATTTTCCCTTAGAAATGTTCCTTATCAAATTTCTAAGTCATCATTATTTTAATTCAAGCTTTAAAATCTATAGAAATGAGAGTCTATTTCTGTAATCAAGAGTATTCTTAGGAAGATATCCTTCATTACTAAAATGTAATTAACTTTAGAGGCTTTCCCTTATAGAGAACTACGAGGGAAGAAACCTTATTCTACTTCTCCATATAGTTCAAGGGAAGAATCTTTGGAACATCGAAGATCCATTAGTTTTATGGGTTCTTATTAAATAATTAAATGAATTATAAAATATTTTTTTTTATTTTTAGATAATATATTTATCTCTTAATAGAGTATTTTATTACATAAATAAGAACCCTTAAGATCTGTGTGTTGTTCCAAATAAAATTATGATAGTCTCGTGTTGTTACTTTTATGTAGTTTACTTTTTTTATGATTGGTTGTTTGGTGCTTTGGTCTTTCATTAAAGTTCTCTTATCATTTTTTGCAACTAAGCTTTCTATAAAACTCAAAATTATGTTTAAACTTAACAACATTTATAAATTCACCCAATTCACCCCTTAAGTTGTGTTATAAATTGGAGCCAAGTTATTTTACTTGTTTTTATTTAGTTCACTCCCAAACCTAATAACTTATATCTAAGAAAATGAGAAGACTATTAACCCCATAAGCCTTCTCACTTATCTTAAGTTTTGATGATAACAAGTATTCTTGGTTGCCATTTATTTATACTAATTACTTGTGTGTGTAGGCTATGGTAAGCTACTAATCCATCAAAATATGACAAGTAAGTAGCTTAGGGAATGTTGCTTATGAAAGCTCATGACTTTCGATTTAACCAAGAGCTAGTTCAAGCTTGAGTTTGACTTGACCTCTATATGGAGTATTTTTCTAAGAAGACAAAGCCTAGCTTAGTTGCAATGTTTTCAACATTTTCATCTTTTTATGTGTTATTTCTACTAGGAATGTGAATATTAGAAATCCACCAAGCACACACACTTGAGAGTAAAAATACTTCAAATTATTTTAATACTTCAATAAATTGAAATTGATCTGAACATATTGAATGAAATGGAATCATAGTGTTGATCAACAAGACAATTTTAGAATTTCATGGTTAAGTGAGTTAATTCCAATTTTGAACTTATTGTATGGCATGATTTGAATCCCAAATATTTGGTAATTAGTTGATTTCGATCTTGAGTTTTTAATATGAATTAAAATTGATTTAAACTCAAGAATGTTAATTAACCAATTTAATATCATATTAATGTGATATTCTACAATTTTTTATTTTGTTCATACTATATAATAGTTTCATATAAGACAAACAAATGGTGAATAAATTTTTTGATTGTACTAAACATATAATTCTAATGATCATACAATAAGATTATGATGGTTTTATTAAAAAAATTTATTAATTTTAAATTTAGCTCTCTTTATAAATACCCCTTATGGGTAGGCTAACTTGCAAGTTGTACATGAGAAAGCTTTAGGGGCAAAAGGGGGTAGGGTGTCTTCCTAGAGAAAATTAGGGATTGCTTTTTTCCCTTTAAAAGATTCTCTATGATAAAATTTTGTGAGACTTCTCTTAACTAGTTGATCTACCATCCACCCTGCCATGGTTTTAATAACTTAAGAGAACATATGTTAAATTTTATTATTGAATGAAGAGTTTGTTCTTTATAGAGAGTGGTAGCCTTCTTGCCTTGATAGAAATGGGAACTATCCAAAGTTCTTCTAGTAGCCACTATGAAGAGAGGCTTCTCTAGCATAGCTAAGATCTAGAAGGAGTGATAGTGTAATTCTCGGTAAGGAGTTTAGGGAATGGATGTAGGCCAAGTGGGTCAAATTACTATAAATCATTTGTGTCACTCTATCTATTCAGTTTTTTTTTTCATGTTATTTTTAAGGTAGTGTTTGCAATGTTAGTATTCATGATGACTATAAATTGATTTGGAACCATCTCCATCATGGTTTTTTTAAATCCTAGGTAAAATTATGTTATGAGTGTTTATGTAGGAAAGGTTTCCTATTTCAAGTAATTTTTTTATTTTGATTAACATTTGTGTTATATAAATATTTTTGCTCACTAAAAAATTAATTTTCTAAATTTAAAATCCTAATTTTTATATTTTTTAAAGTAGACAACAATTCTCCACCCCTCTTGATTATTCTACCCTCATAATAAAGATAGAGCCTCACCTAGAATTTTTCTATGTGAGTTGGGTGAACTTTGCATCATTGCATATTACATCAAGTTGCCTTATTTGTATCACAAATAAGAAGCTATGTTGATTATATTTGTTATGATGTCCTCCCCATGGAAATTGCACATATCTTACTAGGATGGCCACTAATTTATGATTTAAATGTTATTCATAATGGTTATTAGAAAATATTTTTATAAAGGAAACTAAGATAAGACCTATCAACCCTCCACATAGAATTATCCCCACACCACCACATCATATTTCCAAGTGGTCAAAAACATTGAAAGATTCTATAGTGTTTGAATCCCCCCAACTATTATCAAGCCATGTGTGATGTGGCACATTAAATAAGGAAATGACCTATCACTGGGTCACAAACTAAAGCATAACTCAAGAGTACTTTTAGTAGATTTTATATGTGGATGTATGTTTCATGTGTTGCATTATGTAATAATGCATATATTTAATCTTTGCACGTGTTGTATTAGAGTTGTGTTTGAAAATATGTGAGTTTATGAATTTAATTTTATATGTGTGGGTCTAGTTGCACTGCACTTTATAAATTTTAGTGTGTGGGAATGAGAAGCTGGTGCCTTGACATTGGGATATAACATCACAACACTGGACTACGATGTCGTGGAATTGGTTCTTGGTGCCATGACATAACAAAATGATTATTTTGACTATTTTTATACTTTTTATAGTTTTCTTTTTAAAAATGCATCTCTTAGAGTATTGTACTTATTTAAAAACCTATTCTGACATAATAAAGAACTTTTGGCTTTGTGTGCAACATTTGGCATGAAGACTCTTTTTTTGGAGCTTGGTGGATGGCCATCCAAGAGATTTGGTGATCTGTCACTACTATTCTAGTTGGGTGAGTAGAACTTCTAACTTCTTCCACTTTGGTGAGTGGAAGATCTTCATCACTTTCAAATTTGGTGAGTGGAAGATCCCATTCTCCCCAACTACTTAATCAAAGTGCATAGACAAATAGCTTTAAGCTTAAGCTTTCTACTCGATATAAGATGTAGTTTAGATGCCTTTCCAAGACCCAAATTTGTACAACAAAAACTTCCAAAATATTAATGACAGTTTCTTATACAATGGAATTTTTTGCAATGCTATCAAACTAATGTAATTTCTCTTTTTGTTAAGTGATCTAATTAAGAGTTGGCTCAATTCATTACCTAGTAAATCTATCAAACAAGGGGATGATTTAGCACAATATTTCTTGTTGAAGTATTTTCCACCATAAAAAATCATATAAAAATTCAAGCTATGTGCAAATAGAAGGTGTGACACTATATGATGATTCGTTGAGCTTTAAGGATCTTTTGAGAAGATGCCCACACAACAACTTCTTAAATGTATGTAGGTAGTGACATTCTACAATGAGTTGGTCGGAGATGATGACATTAATAAATGCCATATATAGTAGCCCAATCTTTAACAAAACTCATGCAGATTCTTATGACTTATTAGAAGAGATAGCCATGAATAACTACTAATGTTTAAGTGGAATAATCTTATCGAAGATGCTCATGGTTATAGCTCAAGAGATGGATTTCATTGCTTCCCTCACCTCGTAGGTTATTTCATTAATGAAACAACATAGTTCTCTTACAAAACTAAAGACACATGGCCATATCTTTTATTGTGATCACTTTGGTGGTGGTCATAATAACATGGATTTCTAAACCAACAATCCCTTCATGCAGTCTCACTTGAAGATAATAAACTCTATAATAAAAAATAAACCATTTGTAAACCTTATTCCAATACAAAAATCCAGTGTAGAGGCCCAACTCCAATTTCTCATCGAAGAACAGTCAAGCAAGGAAATAACTAGGTGGTGAAAAATAGCCATCTAGATTTAATCAAGGAGTCTCTTCACTTCACAGCTAAAACCTTAGTTGTAAGATCCAAATAATAGCTAATATCTACTATCGCTAGTTTATGACTTGTATAAATTCTACACTTCATTGGCATGATGCTTCAGTTTAGAGACAAGATATGGCCATCCAAATATTAAGTTATAAATTAGAAAGCTATCATAATAAATATATTATTCTTAGCTAGGAATGCTCTTAAGCAACACTTAGGTGAACCTTATGGAGCATTTCAAAACTATCACATTAAAGAGTGGAAAATAATTGGAGGTACCAATGGGTTTTGAGTGAGCACAAATCAATTAAGATAGATGAATATGTTGTGGGTTATGAGAGGCATATGAAGAGAAGGTTAAGGCTTAAGAAAGGATGTACAAGGAAAATGAAGTGCAGCCCAAATCAAAGTTATTGACAACCCACCTAACATTGTATGTACCTTTATAATACCCCAATGATTCCAAAGGAAGTTGGATTAACAATTCCTAAAGCTTTTGGAGGTATTTGAAAAAACTTCAAATTTATATTTGTTTCATTGAGGTATTATAATAGATATTGAGCTATATGAAGTTCATGAATGGAGATTTTGGCGAAAAAAAGATTATATTAAAAGATCATGAAATAGTGGCTAACTGATGAATGCTTGTCCAAGAAAAAAAGAAGCTGCCACCCAAGAAAAAGTATCTAGGTTTCTTCATGAATCATTATGCTTATTTCAAAAGATCTTAGTACAAAATAAGTTTACTTCAAGAGAAAATATGTAGAACATAAAGAGTCCTTGAACCCTATAAGAGAGAAGAGAAAGATGGACACCCCTTCCATGCCCCCACCCCCGCCCAAGATAATCTATTTGATGTGTATATGTGGATGCATTAGCACCTATATGTGGGCGAGTTTCCATGTCATAAGTGAGTTGTTAAACTCAATTGCATAACTTAGTCAATCATTTTTATTCATTCATTTATCAAGAGTGAGTCAACATATATGTGGCTGGCTTCCATATTTCATCTTTGTTGTTATACTTTCTTCTCTACCTACCATATGTATGGCAAATCATTGTTAGCAAGTAACAAGTTTGCATGGGTTCAATATTATTTTGATGGTTGCTTGTAGTGAGTGCTCACCATACCTGCTCATATAATTTGGTATATATTTAGCTTAATGATTCTTCTACTCCTTATAGAGCTAACTCATAAAAGGATAAAAGAATAAAAAAAAGTTAGTTAAGTGTAAATATTTAATAATTCTTGGAAAAATAGATTCTCTTGTCATTAATGTCACATCACCTTTAAATTGATTCCTTCATTTGGCATATTTTTCATTCTTAAATATAAAAGGAGCCTTAGCCCTGATGTACTTTATTCCTTATCTTGCTTATCGTTAGACTGATATTACTCTTCTATGTCGAGCCTTCCATTATGATAGTCATAATTACTTTTCTTGGACCCTAAGAGGCCTCATGATGATATTGATGGAGAGTGAAAATGGGCACTCACTAGTTCCTTAGATTATTTTTCTTGACTCTCTAAGTAGTTCTAAAAAGATGATACATCTTATCGTGGGTGAGCTACTAGGTCAATATCTGAGTGAAGAGGATGTTTGCTTGATCCTATAATGGCTTCCTTTTCTGAGGATATTTCCATTGCTTAACTATCTTATTGAAATCCCTTTATATATCTTCAATGAATATATTTCTCATTATATAGAAACAACCAAGTCTCTTTTTGTATACTAACCTAATAGCACTAAGTATTCTTTTAAGGATAACCCTCTTCTTCCCGTGAGAGAATAATTATGGAACTAGCTCTATCACCTCTGGGAAACCAGCTTTAATTTAATGGACCTGCAAGAAATGTCAGCATGATTTTCTTCTTCCACTCACTAAGATAACAATGAGTCTAAGAGAAATGAGTCTTTTCACTCAAATGAGGTAGATGTTCAGAAGGAACCACAAGTGCCCATTGACTCGGCTAACTTCATCTCCTTATAGAGGAGAGTCTCTCTCTTGGAAGAAATAATAAACATATTGATGTAAGAGTTGAGTGAGCTTTAGATGATGTTGGAAGCAAAGTCAATGTAGTGGAAAGTTATGTAGATGGATAGCCATGAAAGCTGAGTTGATCTTACTTCAATGGTCATTCAAGTAAAGTAAGTCTTCTCTATTTTTCTAAAGCACTAACTACATGTTTGATTACTTGTGTGGTAAAGGAGCACTTGCCAAGGAATGACACTGAGACCCCATTGTAAAGCAATTAAAAAAATTATAAAGAGTGGTTAGCAAATATGTTGTAATTATTACCATTGATTATAATAATAAAAATATATTTGTGAAATAAAATCTTCTTACTCATCTTAATTCATTGAGTCCTTCACATACCCATTTCTAATGTGAGTAGATATCTTTAACTATTTTTATCATTACTTGAGCTGCTTAAGATTTTTATGAGATTTCAAACTAACTTTACATTTAATGTCTAATATGGTATCCATTTTATCAAGCCCTTATTACCGCATTTATAAATTAGCTTTTATCTTGGGTGGTTGGATCTTTATTACTTTCCTTTCAACTTTGAGTGAGTGATTTCTCTTTTATTTGAGTAGTTTTGCTACTTTTTTTTCTTTCAATTCAAATTGAGTGATTAATTGTTTTTAGAATTGTAATGGTTGTTTTAAAGAAAGGCATGATCTTATTCATGTAAACGAGGCTAAAATGCTACTTGACCTGCAATCATTAGTCATGTCATTCATATTCCATGGCTACTACCATATGAAACTCAAACTTTTTGATTTAAGTAGCTGATAACATTGAGTGATTCAACTCCACAAGGTCAGACAAGCTGTAAATTCCCTTAGACTATTTTAAGTCTGGGTTTTGGCTTCCTCTTGCTAACAAGTGGGTCGAGATCTTGAAATTCTATAAAATTGTGCTGACATAGGTCCTTCTATACTCGATGGTGAGTATCATCACCTTTCTCATTTATCCGAGGAGCATCAATCATGAAGTTTGAGTCAATTCGCCATGCATTTTTTTGTAAGGAGTCATCTAAATGATATTATATAATTCCCGATAGGCTTACTAAAAGTCCATGGTCTACTAAATAAAATGAGAATGTGGCACTCGATGCTCTACTTCATTAGGATTTGATCGGCTGGTCAATGTTGACCAGTCATATTTCTTTCCTTAGAAGTAAGGTGATAGTTCCTGATGCGAGTACCCAGGTGAAAGAGGACAAAGAGGAAGTGATGGTAGGACCTTTAATATTCATCACTTTCTCCATTTTAGCATGATTCATGACTTATTTTTTGGTAATCACTTATCATCTTATAAATTTCATGATCATTATTCATATATTCTCATCTCTATACTTGCTTATTTATAGGGGATAATGCTTCACATCCCTTTCACTCGATTCCTCAATCATTCATTGAATTCCTCAAGGATGTGAGAGGTTCTATTGGAGTAGCTAATGAGGCAAGACCAAGCATATCTCTTTAGTAGTCTAGGAAGAGAGCTATGAGTTATGCCCTTCATGGTGATTTGAAAAATTGAAAGGAGGCTAACAAGTAGCTATAGGTGGAATATGTTGTTAGTAACTTTACTCCAAACTTTCTAAGTTAATGGATGAGGCCTTTGAGCTTGGGTAGCATATTTTTCTAAAAGCATGGACTCACTTCTTAAAGATACTCCCAATGGTCGACTTCTCTTCACTATAATAATAACTCAAACTCTTCTTCTTAATAGGAAGGACTTATCTACAACAATAGCAAAACTTGTGACCATGAGAGGCAAGCTTGAATTTTCTAAGGCTAAGTTTGCCAAACTTGAAGATGAGGCAAGGCATCAAACAGAAGACAAGGATAGTTCTATCATAAAACTAACTCTCCTTGTTGAGGAAAAGAAAGGAATTTGAAGAAGAGTTCTTGATGCACTAAGGAATTTTAGAAAGAAGGAGATTGAGTTATTAGACATTCTCGATTTTGATGAGTATAGGGACTTAATGTAATAAAAATTCAATGCAAATGTTGACTTCTTCATTACTAAATTGGTCAAGTATGGTTAGTTGGATGCCAAGTTCTTGGATTTTTTCAATGTACTCGCCCTTTCTAGAATTGCACTATGACGAGGGAAATAAAGAGGGTAGCTTAGCTAATTCATTTTTTCTTTCTTATTTTTCTTAGTATGAGTTAAAAAATATTAATATGTGCCTCATACTCAAATTTTTAGAACCCTTTTAGAAATAAAAAGATTCTTATAATATATTTTTTCTTACCAAATAATTTTTTTTGAATACATTTGTCAAAATGGTTGTGTGTAGTTATTATTTCATGCATACTCACTAAGTATTTTTATGAAATGTAGGTGAGGAGTAACCAAAAAATGTTTATATTATACTCATCTTTATGTTAATGCTTTATTTGATATTTGGACAATATGATTGCTATCCATAAGGTGTTATCTTTTATTTTTAGTTACTGATCTTAAAGGGTGCCATTATTTCACTTGAATCTCTAACCTCTCAAAATGTTCATTTTTGGCTAATAGTCATCGACCTCCCAAGGTGTTAGTCATACACATGAGTCACCAACTATATGGGGTGTTGGTATTTAAGTTTTCAACCATGGGGAGTTGGTCATTTTAGTTGATAGTCGCTGGCCTCTCAATGTGTTAGTCAAACACTTAAGTTTCCAATCGTAGTGGGTGTTTATCTTTTTGTCACCAACCATGGGGAGTTAGTCTTATTAGTTGATAGTTACTGACTTCTCGGGATCTTACACTTGAGTTACCAACTACACATGTTGTTGTATTTTTAGTCTCCAAGGTGGGAGTTAGAATTTTTAGTTAATAGTCATTGACCTCTCAGGGTGTTGGTCTAACACTTATGTTGCCAACCATGGTACTAGTATTTTAATCACCAACCATTAGGTGTTGGTCTTTTTAGTTAATAGTCACCTGTCCACTTAGGGTGCCAGTCTTACACTTGATTCACCAATTGCATAAAGTATTGGTCTTTTAGTATTCCATAAAATGATTTAGGTGAGGGTTTGAATTTTAACTTTAGAATTGCTGTATTCTCGGTCAAGAATGGCACACCAAGCTTTTAGGTTTCTTACCTAAGCTCTTCATCATTCACTAGATGAAACCTTTCATTTAAAATAGAAATGGCTCATGCGGTGTCTTGAGTCATCACACAGCTCCCAGTACATTTATACATTTTATTTCTAAGAATTATCTAGTTGACTTTAATATTCTTGGGCTAAGAATGGTGCACCAAGCTTTTAGGTTTCATAGAAAAGCCCTTTATGACTAGTTGGATGGAAATTTTCACTTGGAAAAGAAATAGCTCGCCAAATATCTTGAGCCATCATGTAGCTCTCTGAGTGTTAACTCATATTATCATTATTTGTTAAATGTTCTTAACACAATCTTCAAAGTGACCAGGCTAGTTAAAAATAAAGTGTCAATTATATTTGGAATACTAGAAATTTTATTACCTTACAATTATAACTTAATAAGTAAAATATAAGATACAAAAATATAACTTATCTTAAAAGCCAAACTTTATTAAAGCTCTCAGATTCTAAGTACTAGGTACATCTTCATGAGTTAGCACCTAGTATACTCCTAAGTCAACATGCTTGCCAATGATGTAAAGACCATCCTATGTAAGGTGAGTTTGCTTAATATATTCTATCAAGGAGCTATTCTATTTTCTTTAATACTAAATTTCCATCTCTAATGTGTTTCTCTCTAACATGGCAATTATAATATTTTTTTCATTTGCCTCTTTATTTCTTCTTGACTCAATGATGCTTTACTTCTTGATTCTTTGAGCAAATCATTTGTGTTATTCATAGCCTTGTCCTTTGTCTTCTCCCACTCACTAATTTTTTAGCCTAGTCTTTCAATCACTAAGATTCTTTAGCTATGGAGTTCATATTTGACCAGTAATACTACTTCCTTTATTCGTGATAATGACAATGGCATATTCCCAGTTGTGGTGGCCAAAGTCATCTTGAGAGCTCAAAGCATGGAGGGTAATGCATCTACCAATTCAATTAGGTGTCGTCTATTTTTTCTTAAGTAGGTTGAAAATCTTCTTGTTCACCACTTCTGCTTGGCCATTACTTTTTGGGTGGTGCACTGAAGTAAACTTTAGTTGAATTCATTGAGACTTACAAAACTCCCTCAATCTTCTATCAGCAAATTGTAGTCCATTGACTGTGATGATCGATATTGATAGCTCGTACCTACAAATGATGTCAATCCAAATAAAATTTTGAAATACTTGAACATTTATCTTGGTGAGTAGTTTTGCATCGATCCACTTAATAAAATAATCAATCATGATGCCTATGAACTTTCTTTATCTACTGGCTATTAGCAGACGGCCGACCTGATCCATTCCCTGAATGGCTAAAGGCTAGGGGATTAAAATAAGTTGCAGAGGTGACAATGATTGTTATTATAGAGGGGTAAAATTTTGACATTTTTTACATCTTTTTTCCAATTCTTCAACATCCTTTCCATAATATGGGCCTGAAGTACCCCCTACCCCAAGATCTTGTAAGCAAATATCCTTCTTCTAGAGTGACTACCACACTTTCCAAAGTATATCTCCTCAAGTACTTATTTGTTATCTTTTTGTGTGCATCTCATTACATATAGTCATTAACTTTGAAAGAGTTCACCTCACTTAGTAAATACTAAGTGATTTTAATCTTCAATCTTCTCAGGTGTATTATTTCCTCTTCAACTTCTATAGTTTGTAAATACTTTTCGATGGGGATTGATCCAACTTCATGAATCTTCATATTCTATCTACATTGGACACTTCTTCATTTATGTCTAGTTAGGCAAGTTGAATGGTAAGTTGTCTCTAAGTTCGCTTGCCATAGATAGTAATTTGACAAGTTGGTTTTCTCCCTAGATATTTACTCAATTTTGAAGTACTCTAATTTCTTAATCTCTACGTTCATCTTGATTAAATATATTTGTAATGACTCATCTCTAACTTCATAATCTAAATTAACTTGTCTTACTACGAGTTGCAAGTTTTAGTAAACTGTAATGTGTAATGTGTTGAACCATCAGGCAAATCTCAGTTCGATGGCTAGAGCTAACATAATAAATGACCAATTGTCTCCCTCCTTCCTTTCTAATAAAGACTTAAGCATCGAATCATTGACCACTCCTAAGTATAGTGGCAAGGTCTTGCCTTATGGGATTTGTAGTAAAGGAGGCGATGTTAGTAAAGGTTCTAAGTCACAGAAGCATTTCTTACACTTTTGACTCAAATCAAACTTCATTAAACCTTTGAGTACTTTAAAGAATAATGAGTAATGTTCTCTTTCTATCAAGATAAATTGATTTAATCAACTTGCCTTTACGAGTTCGGACTTCTTTCATCTTTCTAAGTGAAGGCATGTTGATTATGGCCTTCATTTTATTAGAGTTAATTTTTATACCAGGGGAGATTAAGAATCCCAAGAACTTTCTTGACCCTATGACAAGGGTGCACTTCAGAGAATTAAAATATATATTTTATATATTTTTTAGAGTTGTGAAAGTCCCTTTATGATCTTGAATTTATTATTTGGGTGACTGTTAACTGTGTCTTCAATGTTTTAGTTTTTCTCTTTGAATTCTTGATCCACCAACCTTTGATATGTCATCCTCACATTCTTTAGTTAGAAGGGCAGTATTTCATAGCACTAGAGTCCCTCTCTGGTAATAAATGCCATCTTCTCTAAATTTGATGATATTTTAAGAAAGCATCTAGAAAACTCATCATAGAGTAGCTTGATGATGAGTTGATGAGTGCATTTATTCCAGAGTAAGGATATCTATCTCTTAGGTATGTTGAGATTAAGTTGTTGAAGTCAACAAACATCCTGCACATCTCACTCAATTTTTACACCATCATTATGTTTACACCTACTCTAAATATAGGAGTTCTCTAATAAAGTTGGCCTCAAGTAGTTCAAAAAATTTATCTTTAATTGTCCTAGTGAGTAATGTGTACTTCTTTTCATCTTTCATTTTATGGGCCAAGCATCTCTTTGTGAATTAAGTCAATGATAGGTAAAGTTGTTATGAATACCTGGCATTTCAGCAGTACTCTAGACAATTACAATAATATCATGTTAGAGAGTTTGAATAAGAGCTTTCTTAAAAAGATGAGCTAATTCTGAGAACTTTCTCAAGGTGTTGTGTGGTTGGAAGTTCTTAGATCTCCTTGAAGTCTTCCACTCTAGTACATGCGATACCTAATTTTAAAACTTCCCCTTTGTTGGAACCACCCACTATTCTTATGTAGCTGGCCCTGGATTGATACAAGTTTCTCCTGACAGTGATCTATTCCCCACTAGATAGAAACTTGAGCACTATGTGATATCTTGAGACCACTATATTGAATGTGTTGAGCAATGATCAATCAAAAAATGCATTGTAAGTGGTGGTTTCTTTTATGATAATGGAATCTACCATTTTCATAAACTATTATTTGCCTTCTCCTCATGTCACGAGAAGGGTGATTATCCCTTCTCTCACTTAAGAAATCCTAAATTGGCCCTCCAGATGGAGTGAGTTTGGAACTCACCAACCATAATTTATTAAAAAGAGCTTTTAAAATAATATTGATCAATCTCCCAATAGTAATAAATATTCTCTCAATTTTATAAGTGGTCATTAAAGTTATAACGATGATTGCATTATTATATGAGTTGCTAATTGTAAAGCTTTTTTGAAAACTTTTAAGAACTATTGTGGTATACAGTGCAAGTGCCATAGCCATCAAGTTTACATTAATGGATCATAGTCTCTTAAGACCCGCTCTTATGAACAACTCCACTAATGATGGCGAGTATGACTCTTGTGATATGGATTAGGTGCACTAGGGTTGGTTCATTATCTATTTTAGTGACTTTTTTATCTTGCCTCTTCATATGTTTTGTTTTCTTTCTAACCTTAATTAGCTCATCAACTAAGACCTTCAAGTTACAACACTCTTGTGTCATGCCTCCATGGTCAGTGGTAGGCCTAGTATCTGAAGTGATCATTAACTCCATCCATCTTAATGGGTGGTGGCCACTTGAAGTAATCTTTATTTTGAATGGCTTCCATTAGTTGGACCATCGATACTCTCAAGGGTGTAACCATTACTAGTTGCAATTATAGGTCTACTTAATGATGCATTAATGGATTCTCACCTACACATAGCTACTTCCTCACTTATGGAAAGCTATCTCCTTCTTTTATCTGATTATTGCAACTAGAACCTATCTTTGTATCATTACTTTCATAGTGGCCTTCTGCTGAATCCTTCTCATAATGCACTATCATTGGCTGAGTGACCTCATTGGATTCCTTGGCAATCACATGATTATTTTTGAACTTATGTAATTCGACTAATGTCTTGGCTTGTTGAAGCCTAAGGGCATATTAGAATTAGGCCACTCACTAATGTAACCTATGCTAAAGAATCACCAAGTCCCCTAGACAATGTTTCCTAACCATCACGCCCCATATTTTTAAAAATTTCTCATTTTTTTTGCATAAATGTCACTAAAAATATACTATTAAGTAGCATAATATACTATGTATGCATCACCAACTTGAAATAAAGAAAGGGATGCAGAGGTTGGAGAAGGGGGGTGGCTACTCAAACTCCCAACATCTCAATTTTTTGAAGTTGTCAAGCCTTCCCATTTTCCCATAAAATTATAATTAATAAATGCTAGTTAATTAATTATAAATCATTTAATTACTCCTCTCCACGTCTTATGACATCAAAGCCTCATCAAATTATATAAGTCTCACAAAACATTAAAATGTAACATACAATTGATATAAAATAAATGTGGTTAAAATCTTCAAAGTTTTTTAGCTTCATTCTTACCTATTACATTCCATATCCTTGTAATAGAACGTCAATGCTTGGCCTCCATTTTGTTTTCTTGAACTCTTATGATTGGAGCCTCTTTTACTACACCAATGTTATACCATGCACTTGTAGGGGAATCAATAATTTTGCTTTAATAGTTGCATATTTATTTTATTAATTATGACTATGATTTTTTGTATAAGGTAATAAAAAATAATCAAGACAAGAGCAACACCAGGAGGAAGAGGAGAAGAGGTATGCAAATAGCAACTCTACTCTATTAGAAGTGTCCATCCCTTACTTTAACATTGTATTAGTAGATTCTTCTTATTCTTATTTTTGGCATATTAAAATTAATGCATCATTCAAGTACAGGGGTAGCATAGAAGAGTTTATGAGTTTTTAATATACTCTTGAGTGAATTTTTTTCCTACTATTTTTATTTTATCTATTAGTGCATTGTATCTATTTTTTATTTAAATAAATGAATTTATTTTATGCTTAGCTTTATTTTGTCTTCAATTATTCTATATCTAGTTTATAATTTCTAATATTTTTTGTTATTCTCAGATGGGAGGGTGATAGTAAAGACTATATGAAACTTTCTTGTGATATATGTACCCGCAATATGTGATAGAAACCTAAAGGGTAGACTAGAATAAAGAGCACTTAGTAGCAAGTACTAGTGCTCTAATGTGCTAAAGTATTTGAAAGAGTCTGTTCACTCAAGTGACCATTGCTAGAGTTTCTAACTTGCACTAGTAACTGCACCAAGAAAATCACCACTCATCATGCAACCAACACAAAATCTCCAAAAATTTGGGTGAGTCTCCTCATATTATAGCTGACATCGAGGTTTAAACAACTAATATGTAGTTTCATTTGTAATCACCCTGAATCCTATAAAAGTAGTAATTCTAAAGGGTGTGGGACTTTTTTTGTGACATTTTATTATTCCCAAAAGAGATAGAGCTAATTCTTGTAGCCTAATTTCATACTTGTACACATTCTAAGATATAGTGGAAATTCATAGATTTTTATGTAATTACTTTACTATTAATGTGCCAAAGTAAGGTCCTACTTTACCCCATAGACAAATTTATATTATGCATTCTATTTGGTGTGACGAGTGTGAAAGATTCAGGGACAAGAAGTAAGATGCCTAATGAAGTTGGATCATCATCATGAGACAAATCAATTTCCATTGGGTTGAATATGCAACAACTTGTCTCATAATAAAACATGAAGGACATGGAGGATAAGTTCACTTAAATAGTCCATAGGACAATAGAAAATGTGAAGATTGAAGTTCCTATAGCCAATAAGAATAAAAGGTTCTTAGGCTTGGTGACTACTTTTTAGGACACATAATATTGATGGTATGTGATATCATGCGAGTAATCAGGGGGTTTCTATGAAAAGATGAACAAATGTCAATTCCAAATGCTTTCTCTAGTGAAATTACAGGTGCATCCCGCCCCATCCCCAACACCACCCCTTACACACACACTAAATTTGAAAAACTCCTTACTTGGAGTCATACAAAGTTTAGCATAATTCAAATATAGAACCTTGCTACTAAATCTTGATTTGATGATGGATGAAGTGCTGACTATTATTTATTAATTTTAGTGAGTTAGCCCTCAAATGGTTCTCATGCCTTCCTATGGGAGACTTCACTTCTATTGTAAAATTTAAGATGATGTCAATACTCTATTTGTGAGTGCTCTAAATACTCCAAAGAGCTTGCAAATACAGAAGATAAAAGCTAAGTGGGTCCATTAGGAACTTCATCATAGACTTTCAAAGCAACATTGCTAGAAGTTAAAGGTTTATTGTTGACAATTGGGCAAGCTTCACTTACCTATGGTTTAGAGAGAGGCAATTCAAGTATGCCCTTAGTCCATAGAAACTCAAAATGCTAGCAATGTTATTAGAGTTGGTTAATAGATCAGAAAGTGTGGAAGAATGCAATAATCTCTCCCAATCATAATAGGAGACTCACGAAGGAAACTCATGATAGAGGTTGTCCTTAGAGTGATATTTAATGGAGAGGTTTTGAGTTCAAAGGTAAAGTAAAGAAAGGAGGTAGCATACTTAATTGAAAATAGTGTTATGCATAAGCATGATTTTAAACAAAATCTGCATGCTCATCACAAATATGGTGAGTATTTATAGTCATCCATGGTCACACTATTGCTAGAATCTATTGTTGAGTACATTGAGGCAATATTAAACAAAGAACACTTCAAACAACCATTGCCTTTGGAAGCTAATGGAGTGAGAGATCGATCAAGACATTTTGCATATCACAATAATCCTAATCATGGTACTACAAATTGTCAACACTTAAAGAGATTAGTTGAAGAGCTCATTAATATATAAAATATGAAATAATTTATGAGGATACTAGAAAAAGAAGTAATAGAATTGAAAAATGAACTTACTCTAGCTTATGTAATCTACATCAATGGAGTTGTGCCCACCATTTTTAGTGGAGATGAGCATTCATCTCAGTGAGCAAGCTTCAATAACTCCAAACAAGTGATCTAAACTCAACAATAATGGGAAGGGCCTCGAGCATAGAGATTATTCTAGTTAGTTCCACAGAGACTGGTAGTTGACAATTATTATAACCACATAGCAGTTGTCATAACATTAATTGTAAACTATCAAACCATAAGTATTTTGTTTGACAAAGGGAGCTTATTTAATATTATATTTAAATCTATATTTGATAAAATGAACTTGACAAGTTCAAAATTGTGCTATAATAGGTCACCTCTATGGTTTTTTTTGGGAGAAAGGAAGAAAACAATATAGTTAAAGGTTGTGTTGAATTATGGTGAAAGAAAAAAAATATAATTTATGATAATGACCAACTTCGTCATAGTAAAGGCACCCCCTCACTTAAAATGCCATTTTTTTCCAACCACTACAAAACACATTTAGAGTGGTAGTGTTGACTAATCATGTGGCAGTCAAGTTTCCAATTGAAGATGAAGGAAATTATAGTAAAGGGAAAGTTGAATCAATTTAGGGCATGT
Source organism: Cymbidium sinense (assembly GCA_021442155.1). Classification (NCBI taxonomy): domain Eukaryota; kingdom Viridiplantae; phylum Streptophyta; class Magnoliopsida; order Asparagales; family Orchidaceae; genus Cymbidium; species Cymbidium sinense. The sequence goes on from CM038224.1 coordinate 40,924,665, forward strand.
TACTTGTGAGCCATCGATGACTTAGATGTTTTATAGTTAGATGTATTCACTCAATTAGAGACAACTAAAAAATTTGAAGATGTGCAGACAATAGAAGATCTAGAATGAGTGCTTCAAATTAACTCATCCTATATTTTTTAGTATAGAGTAGCCTCATACTTGGTCTTCATGATGATGTATATCTTCTTCTTCTAGTTTGTTCTAGAAATTTCTAGCATAGATATCATTATTTCTTGTCAAAGGCTCAACAAATTAATTAGAAAATAAGAAGATGATAGCCCTACTCACTAAACCTATGAAAGAAGAAGTCACCAAGTAGTTGGAGCTGACTTCCAGGGAAGTCTAGTACCCGTATTGGATATCAAATATGGTTATAGTACAAAAATATTATGACAAGTAGAATATGTGTGTAGATTTTACTAATCTAAACTTGGCCTAACCCAAGAATGGGTATCCACTCCCAATGCATAAGTGAACTCAGTAAAATGCACCTAGTGGATTTAAAGAAAACAACCTTTATTAAAGGAGAAGGTCTTTCCTATATAAAGTAATGTTATTTGGTTTCAAGAATATGGGTGCCACTTACTAGAAGATGATGGATTGAATATTCAAGGACCAAAAATGGTGAAATTTTAAGGTGAAGGAAACTTCATAACGCTTAAAAGTATATCATGTACTTTAATCCTTTCAAGTCAATATTTGATGAAAGGTCAAGCAAGTTATTTCGATTCCAACTCACCCCACAAGGCATAAAAATGAATCACAATAAGGTAAAGGCCATAATCAACATGCCATTGCCAAACATGATTAAAAAGGTGCAACAACTCACCAGGTGAGTCACTGAATCATCTTCAAAGGAAGGTGAACATTGCTTACTATTCCTCAAGATTTTCAAAGTGCTAAAATATTTTAATGAAACCCCAAAATGTGAGAATGTTTTTAACAATCTAAAAGCCTTACTCACCTCACCTCCTTTATTATAAAGTCCTAATGAAAGAGAGACATTGCTTCTATACTTGGGAGTGGGAGAATAAGTACTAAGGTTTATTCTAACTAGAGAAGAATGGACTAAACAATGATTAGTTTACTCTGTTAACAAACTACTGAGGGTTATTAAGTTACATAATCTAATTATGAAGAAGCTTTCACTCTTCCTCTTCATAGTAGCTCAAAAACATTAGCCATATTTCTAAGCTCACTTGACCTAAGTAGTGATCAACCACACATTCAAAGTAGTGTTTGGATGCTAAACCAGATCATTCTAGGATGCTATATAAGTGGTCAGTGAAGTTGAGTGAGTTTAATATCTAATAGTTACCTTGGATGCTAATCAGACCATAAGGATATGCCATGTTTTTAAGATTACAATGACTCATGCATTTGTAGGTTAAATTAGAGCCATTTTTGCATTTGTATGTGGATGGATCTTCAAGAGAAGAAGGATTAACACTTGGTATTAGATTAATAAGTTCAATAGAAATCACGTTAACCAAATCAATAAAGTACAAGTTTTGAGTGACCAACAATATGTAGAATTATGAAATGCTACTAGCTAAACTCCAATACACACAAAGACTTGGGAGGTTCCAAACATATCACTAGTCCTTTAGATTCAAAGATTATGGTGAACAAAATAAATAGATATTACTTAATGAGGGATGGGTATTTACAAAAATTCTTGCATAATGTAAAGGTTGGATTGGAAAACATGAATATATTATGATAGATCAAGTCCTAAATGATCAGAACCAAGCCATTGATCTATTATCAAGATCTAGTAAGATCAAGGAGGAACATGTTGTTGGTGTTTGTTTTGGAATAGAGAAAAGAAATGACACCACATAGAGTTTAGGAATATTTTATTTAGATGACCAAATCTGGCATTAAGGAATAAGCATATTATCTCAAAAGATAAACATGCTCTTGTGTAATGGATTCAATCATTTCAATAAAAGAATCCTAAGGCTAATGGGTCTTTCGTGGACCAGAATATTTTCTCCTAAACTACATGAAAAAGTAGAATAGGGTCTATTTTATCCAGGGATCATGGTTCCCTATAAAGGCAAGCCTCTATAGTTAATTACATCTTAGGAAGGGTCTCTTCCTAAGAATACTCTCGATTAAAGAAACAAATGGTTATTCCTAAAGACTACTAAGGTAGCTATCAAAGGATTGATTTTGAGAAATTCAATTGGGAGAGGTCCAAATTGGAGAGAGTTATTTTTAAGAGTCAAATGGAAAAGAGTAGGAAATGCCTATTGATACGGGGATGCCCAGTTGACATTTCATCTATCCTATGATTGAACTTCAAATTTGGGATTTAATTTTAGAATTCAAGTTATCATTTTCTTAGAAATCTAGGGCTTAGATTCGAGCAACACAAGACTACAAAATGCCTCAAAAAAAGAATGCTTCGTAACCTAATCTGTGTGCTTCACATGTCACCGCTTAACCTAGTTCTATCTTTGGGAATCATTGGTCATTCTCCTCACTTGAGGGAACTAACCTATCCCTGACTCTTCTAGACTTACAATCTGCCTGCAGAAGGCTGCCAATTAACACCACCTAAGAACATTTTAAAACCATGAGGCTAATTCATGAATGCAAGATGGCTGGGCTGTTGCAGTTTTAGAAAAGAAATCTATGAACCTAGACTTACTCCCTAATCCCTAAGATTATGAAGGGTATAAAGATGCACCTATCTCATGAATTGTTTTTAGATTTTTATAATTTTTTGACTCAGTATTCATTTTAGGCTATAGGAATATAATTTATGCCTAATGCATGTAATTAGAAAATGATTATGGGCCAAATTAGAATATAAGAAGGTGTACTTCCATCATAGGCTCTCAAAGGTCAAGCCCAGGTTCTCTCGTAAGGATGGAAGTCCTTCATTAATCAAGAGTGAAATAATATAATTTATGCATAATATTAAAACATCTAGCTAAAGGGTTGCTACATATTTTATCTTGCTTTAATGGCCTAGATTTTATATGAAGATTATGAGTTATATTTATTTTTATGTTTCAGTTGATTTAGTAAATTTATTCTATGAGCCTACATCCAGGCATTCATCATAGCACAAACATAGCATAGAAAGAAACCTAAGAAAAGCATGTTGTTTCTATTATGCACTGAAAAAAAATCAAGCCAAATTAAATTATATAAGAAAAAGGCCAATGCAGTCGGGTACTGTTGTACACCCTAGAAGAAAGAAAAATGGGCAACCAAGTTTTTCCCTTATACAACCCGGCCCAGAACTACAAGTTCAGATCTATGGGTCTTCTTTCCAAGAAGGTCTCCTTCTTCAGGTACATCCATCAGGCTCCATAGGGGACCACCGCACCATCTCCTAATTGGGACAGCTCCTGCTAATCCTAGACCCCATAGATCTTAACCTAATTTTAAGCTCAAATTTACATTTAAAATTCAAAAGAAAGTCTAAGCCTACAAAATAGATGTTAGGAAATACACATTCAACACACAATGCAGTTTATATTTCATAAATATACAGGCTTAGCATTAGTTATAGCTAAGCCCACCTATCTTATGAACTATGTTAAGGAATTTTCAGCACCTGCAAGCAAACAATAATTTTATGATTTATTATAGCAATCCCTTTAACACAGTCCCCTGCAGAAAATAATGTTAAATCTAAAAAGACTGCCCTAACATCCAGTATAACAAACAAATAAGCCTATGCATCCAATCTAAAGCAATACACCACACAGACATGTGAAGCATAGCACAACATATGACAGGAGATGAAAAGAAAATCACAAAATGATCTAACCTAGATCTAGAGTATGTGACCTAAGTAATCCAGTGTGTGTAGAAGTGGGGTTGGTGCAGCAAGGCTTTACTAGGCCTTTAAGTTTAAGTTTTAATTTGAAGTTTGAATTTGTTTAATTTTTACCTTTGGGTGGTTTTAATTCAAATGATTTAGTGATTTAATTCTCATTTTTATGTTCATTTTATTTGGTTAAAGTTGTATAGATTCTCAAGAATGAAGAATGGAATGATTCCATTTTTGGATGGAGCTCTTTCCATTCAACATCCTAAATCGATGAAGTTTCCAAAAGTCTAACTAAAATCCATAAGTATTTTAATTAATCCTTTTGATTTTATTAATGTTTGGGTTTGATTTATGTTATTTCATTTATTTGAATTACTTTATTTGATTTAATTTATTTGATTTATTTAAGTTATGATTTGTTTCATTTTTAATTAAGTTATATGTGTTTCATTTGATTTGGCTTATGTTATTTTAAGGAGTTTGATTTTATTCAATTTAACTTAAGTTATTAAATTATGAATTTGTAAGCTTAAGTTTTAAGTCCATTAATATGAATTAAAACCTTAGGTTTGTTCATAGATTATTCTTAACCTAAAGTACTTAGGTTAATTACTTGATCTGATTTGATTAACCTAGGTTTTAGGTTCATTATTTAAATTTATTGAGGATGAGTGGTTTCATTAAATTTTATTGATTCAAAGGTTAAGGTTTAAGTGAAGTAATAATTTTATTAATCTAAGGTTTTATTTCATTAACCTAAGATTGAATCTAATCACTTTATTTGACTTAGGATATTTAGAAGTTTTTAAATAGTTTTCTGTTGTTTGGTAGAGATTAGTTTGAATTATCACTTTATTTAATATGTTAATTAATTTAATTAACCTAATATTTGATCCACATTGACCTAGGGATTTAGAAATTTAAAAACTTATAATCCAGAGATCATTTGTACTTTAAATATTTATGGCAAGTAGGGTTACATGCCAATTTTATATTCCTAAAGTTTCAGTTTGATTAGAGATGTAATTAGGGTCTAATTAAGGTTTTAATAATTTTATTAAAACTTAAATTAAGCATAATTTATTAATAAAAGGGATTTTATTTTTCACTTATTCTTTACTGAAATACCTTTCCAATGAGAGTTTATTCATAATTTTTGGTTAACTGCTTGAATTATTATGATTTAATTAATTTTAGATCATTCAATTGAATTATCTAATTCTTTTAATTACCTAATTGAGTTAATTAGTGATCCATTAGGTTCATATATGTTTGATTAGATTTAATTAGTATTCTAATTTTCAATAATATTTATTATGTTGATTTAAGGTTATTAGATTAAAGTTTTCTAATTATTTCATTAAAGGGTAATTAATTTATTTAATTTAAAGGTTAAACACATGAAATTATAATTTCCCTTGAATTCAGAGAATTAAATCCCCAAAAATTTTCCTAATATATGTTTTAAGCTTAATTTCATTTCCTTAAAGTTTCAAATTAATTGGATTATTAATTTGAGGATAATCAGTGTTTAATATTTTTCAATTAAAACCAAATTAAGGGAAAATTACATAATAAATAGTGGGGATTTTAATTTTTATGGATTCATCTCATCAAGATGAATCCATCTAACTTTTAATTATAATTTCAAATTTTTCTTTGATTTTATATGAGTTTTTGAAGTTTTTAGGATTTTCTTTAATTAATTAAACAACTAACAACTAATAATGATTTTAAGTTTGGGGGGGGGGGGTGGTTTTCCACGTGACATAAGTTAAAATGCGAGATCACTTACAGACGGTCCAGATTGATCTCGCAATCCCTAAAGGATGAAATCAACCCGTTTGCCTAAATCTAGGCCATCCGATCTTAAGAGAAGGATCAGACAGTCAGGATTAAATTCTGAAGCTCGTTGAAGAGAAATAAACAATATTCATGATTTCTTGCCAATCACCGATGATCGTCGATGAATCAAGCCCTAATTTTGATCCTAAAATGATCACGGATCGAATTAGGGTCAATTCATATGGTTGAATCCATTTCCAGATCCAACTTTCTTCACAAAGCTCCAAAACTGATGGTATAGAGGGAGGGAGAAAATACCATGCACTTGGCGATCACCAATGGTGAGACCGATCCCTTTAAGCTCGACCCAATGAATGTGTGCATGAAGTTTGGTGGCTTGCCTCCCCATAGATTGTTCCCTAGACCAACGCACGCTTAGTTTAAGGAGGCATTAGTCATTTTCTAGCTTGTCGATGGCGAGGAGGTCGGGTAGGATTTTGTTTTGGATCGTCACAAGCTCTAGAATGTGTTGATAGCTTCAATTTGAGGTGAAAGTCCCTATCTTGGATTTCACCATTGGAGGGGCTTTACCGCCGTTCTCCTGTCTTGGTAAAGGGGTGTCGGTTGGGATGTTCATCCCTAGCCTTGGCAAAGCTTTTAGAATGAAAATGGGGAAGGAATAGGTCTCCCCTCCCCACCTTCCATTGTTGGTCGAGAGCTCCAAAAGGAAGAATTTTGGTGGCCAAACTCTGGCCACCGACGTCGACAAGGCCAGTCAAGATGTGAGATCAACTCCCCTTGCCCTTATGAATACATTGAAATATTCATAACACAAGTAGGGAGCATCCTTGATTGATTTCCACCCATGGTCAAAATCTTCTTTTCTGCTTCCTCTTCTTTTTCGTCTTCCCTTGGTTGGCTATGATTAAGGCAAACTCTTAGAGGTTTTCCTTGCCTTAATTTCCTTCATTGCCTTCACTTGAAGGCAGCCACCTTTTAAGAGGTGGATTTTATCTTTGAGTGGATTAGGTGGGAATAAGGGAGTTTGCATGGGAAGAGATGGAAGAAGGAAATTAGCATTTCTCTTCTTTTTTTATTTCCTATTTTCTAATTCCTATTTTTCTTTTGTTTTCTTTTATTATTTCCATACAATTTGGCATTATCATGCTAGTTTGTATTAAAGTATGATATGCCCAAATTAATCTCAAAATGGATTTGAGATTAGATTTAATTCCATTTGAATTGTCCTAGGGTATTTGAATCCAACCAAATGCTTTGATGCAAAGTATTTGGATTTAATTTTACCCTTTGAATTTGTTTAGTTTATTTTTTTAAACCATAATGCAATTGATGATCAATTGCATTATTATTTGATTAAAACATTTAATTTGAATTGATTTTAAATTTAATTTTATTTTAACTCATTCAGCTTAAATGGGTTAGGTATGATTTCAAATGAGTTCAAATGATCAATTTGATACAAATGGAATGGGTTTGGATCCTTTCATTCATTTTAATTTGGTTTTAATTTGATTTATTTGAGTTAATCCAAATTGAGAATTTGGATTGATTCTACTTATATCACATAGGTTAGAATAAACTCATAAGGATTTTCTAGGACACTAGGTGAGGTGTCCTAAGCATTAAGAAAATCCTATTTGAGATTAGGATCTCTTAATTGCCAAATTCACCTCATCCAAAAATGAGGTCAACAAATGGATCCCCAATATGTGTAGTGGATTAACTAAAATACACTGCACATATTGTTGTTGACCAGATTGATCAACATGCAACTATAAACTTGGGGTTCCAATTCATGATTTTGATTATTTTGATTTGAATTTTATTTTGATTTTGATTGTGAAAGATAGGTACATGTATACCTATCTTTGCTTCTGAGTGTGATTCATGTGATTAGCTAATAAGATGGGGCCATTAAGGGCATGATCTATCTTAGTTTGCTAAAGAGAGGAGAGGGGTCTTTAAATACATGATCCAATCCTCAAAAGCTATGCAGGGGAGATGAGGCTTGAAATGATTGATCCTAATCCGTAGCACTTAGACTACTAAATAGGGGTCACATGGACTTAATCCTATTTAAGTAGTTCAAAGAAATGGGGCCTTCAATGGCTTGATTCCATTCCTTAGAAGTTTGAATAGGATGCCAATTGGGGACTTACTCTAATGTGATTAGCTAATAAGATGGGTTCATTAAGGGCATAGTCCATCTTAATTAGCTGAAAAGAGGAGAGGGGTCCTTAAAGACACGATCCAATCCTTAAAATAGGATGTTAACTAGGGACTTACTCCTATATGATTAGCTAATAAGATGGGGTCATTAAGGGCATGATCCATCCTAATTTGCTGAAAAGAGGAGAGGGGTCCTTAAAGACATGATCCAATCCCTAAAATAGGATGCCAACTGGGGACTTACTCCTATATGATTAGATAATAAGATGGGGCTGTTATGGGCACGATCCATCCTAATTAGATGAAAAGAGGAGAGGGGTCCTAAAGACATTATTCAAACCTTAGAATAGGATGCCAACTGGGGACTTACTCCTATGTAGGATGCTGACTGAGGGACTTACTCCTATGCGATTAGAAAGAATGCCGACTAAGGGACTTATATCTTTCTGGCTATTAGAAAGGAGTCATAAAGACTTGATCCAATCTAACTCACCTATGTAACATGAAAGGGGCCTTGATGGTTTGATCCAATAATGTACACAAAAGTAGGATGCCGACTAGGGACATACTCCTGAATGATTAGAAAGAATGTTGAATAGGGACTTATATCTATCTGGATATTAGAAAGGGGTCATAAAGACTTGATCCAATCTAAATTGCTTGTGTAGGATAAAAGGGGCCTTGATGGCTTGATCCAATTATGTACACAAAGATAGGATGTCTATTGGGGACTTACTCATAGATGATTAGAAAGAATGTTGACCAAGGGACTTATATCTTTCTAGCTATTAGAAAGGGGTCATAAAGACTTGATCCAATCTAAATTGCCTATGTAGCATGAAAGGGGCCTTGATTGCTTGAAATCATGTACACAAAGGTAGGATGCCGACTAAGGACTTACTCTTAGATGATTAGAAAGAATGTCGACTGGGGACTTATATCTTTCTGACTATTAGAAAGGGGTCATAAATACTTGATCCAATCTAAGTTGCCTGTGTAGCATGAAAGGGGCCTTGATGGCTTGATCCAATCATGTACACAAAGGTAGGATGCCGACTAGGGACTTACCCCTAGATAATTGGTAAGAATGCCAACTGGGGACTTATATCTTTCTACCTATTAGAAAAGATTCATAAAGACTTAATCCAATTTAACTCACCTGTGTAACATGAAAGGGGCCTTGATGGCTTGATCCAATCATATACATAAAAGTAGGATGCGGGACTTACTCCTAGATGATTAGAAAGAATGCTGACTAAGGGACTTATATCTTTCTAGATATTAGAAATGGGTCATAAAGACTTAATCCAATCTAACTCACCCGTGTAACATGAAATGGTCCTTGATGGCTCGATCCAATCATGCACACAAAGGTAGGAATGGTGCCACAAAGGGCTTGCTTCAAACCTACAAAGGTAGTCTTTCATGGGAATGGTGCCCAAAGGCTTACTCCAAACCCAAAAAGATGTGAGAAAGGTGCCACAGAGTGCTTGCTCCCATCTCAAGTCATGTATAGGAAAGGTTCCACAAAGGGCTTGATCCTAACCTATAGGTGATATGGATGAGGAAAATGGGTCAAAGTGACTTATTCCTAATCCCCAAAAGTTTTGACTAATAACCAAGAGTCTCATGGACTTAATCCTTACTTAATTAGTCTAACTTGATGAAAGGGTGATGGAAGGTTTGCTTCCATTTCTTGATTTCACTAATACTCCTTACACATGAAGAAGTTTAGTGAAGAAGGTTTCAAAGAGTTTGAATTAATTTTGAAGGAAGACTTGGATATATTTTGGACCCAATGCTTCACTATGCCATGAGCTTTGAAGTTCATCATTTTTATTTTTATATCTCAAAGTTATAGTGAACCATGCTAGTTGCCTAATTTATTGAAGACAAGATATCGTAAGGTACTAACCTGAGAATAATATCTCTTTAAGCTTGCATGTGGCTGTGTAGTTCTTCAGGTAGTAAGAACCAAAGTCAACCAATGCTTCTCAAATGGAATTTCTTTTTCTTTTTTTTGGATATGTATGTTATTTTTAATTTGTTGACATGAATCAACAGCTTATAAGGCATTCTCTTGGATTCAATGAAAATCAAGAGATTCCTTTAAAGCTTTCTAAAGTGAATGAGAAACAAGATAATCTTTTGGATTCTCAAAGAGACACAAAATTCTTTTCCCTAATCAATAAGGGAATTGTAAGGATTAACTTATTAGAGAAATTAAGATTCTCCTGATAAGTTTGAAATTGAATTTCTTCTGTTGATTTATTATTATAGGAAATGAAATCTCATAATTGTCTTTGATTAATTTCTTATTTTTGCATTTTGACCTTCTATTTTGGTCATTGAAATTTACTTCAAAAGTAAATTTCAAGACTCTATATATAGTAATGTGACTACCTTCAAGATATATTGAAGTTTTTCTTTTTTTTTTCTTCTTTGATAAGATTTTCAATATAACCCTCTACCTAATTGAAAGTGTCATGACCCTTTTTGCTAAATTATCCCAATATTTTGAGGTTAAATGATATGACTCTATAATAGAACCTTCTTATAAGGATTCTGAATGTCATATCATATGCTTTCAATTTTTCTTTTTAGAATTACTTTATTTGATAATTTTCAGATAAGTTATCCTTAAGAAGGATAATCTTATGCATGAAATTATTTTTTTTTATTTTAAAAAAAAATATGGGTAAGATTAACCCATTTTCAAGGTAAATATTCTACCCTAGTCCCAAGATGTGGGTCATATAATGATGTTAGTGAACCACGAAGAATCTTTTCATCTTATGTATAACCATCATTTTCTAACTTTTAATTTAGCACAATTTTGCTTTTCTTTTGGAATTTGACCACAGTCATCAAGGGACTTTGGTTATTGAAATGGCATCAAGATTAAGTTTATAGATCGCTACATCTGGAGATCATTTCAATTTATTTCCAGATAAAGTAGTCTTTAAACCCAAAAGATAGCTTAATCAAATCATCAATAGCTAACTCATTAAAGAGTTAAATCATTGATATCATCGTGTCAATTATGGAATTGGAATTTTCTTCAAATTCTAAAGGTGCATCTCGAATTTGAAGACTATATAAATCTCCAGACACATCTAAACAACATTGATGCAATGTGCTAGAGTGCCTTTTGAAAAGAAAGTTAGGACCCAAACTACTTGAGCTTTTTAACTTGCAATGGCTCTATAATTCCATAACTTTTCTTGTTTATGGTTATAGACCACTTGCAATGGAATTAGAGTATACTCAATGAGACCTTTGCCATACAAAGGATATGGACCTATGGAAAAGAAGACCGCTCTTTTCTTTTAACTTGCCAAGAGCTCACCCAATCATTACAAAGGCTAAAATGATAAAGTATGAGATATCTGCTTATTTTTATTCAGCTAGGGATAACTTTTGACTTCTAACCCTACCACTTTATTTTGATGTGGAGAAGTTTGAAGTTAAAATATCCATTTATATTGGGTGTCTTTTGCTTTATTTAAAATCAGAATATACTCAATAGAATCTTTGCCATTCAAAAGATATGGTTTCTTGAAAAAGAAGATCCACTATCTTTTTATTTAACCTGCCACGCGAGCTCACCCAATCATGGCAAAGGCTAAAATGACAAAGCATGAGATTTATGATTATTTTTATTTCATTTAAGCTATGTTAGTTTTATTAGGTATTTTTGCTTCAATTGAAATGGTATCAGAGTATACTCAACAGAATATTTGATTCAAAAGATATGGACTCCTGAAAAAAAAAGATCCACTATCTTTTTATTTAACCTGCAAAGTGAGCTCACCCAATCATGGCAAAGGCTAAAATGACAAAGCATGAGATATCTGATTATTTTTATTTCATTTAAGCTATGTTAATTTTATAGGATATTTTTTTATTCTATTTGAAATGGTATGAAAGTATACTCAATAGAATCTTCGCCATTCAAAAGATATGGACTCTGGAAAAAGAAGATCCACTATCTTTTATTTGCCAAGTGAGCTCACCCAATCATGGCAAAGGCTAAAATGATAAAGCATATCTGATTATTTTTATTTTTACATCAATTTTGACTTCTAACCTTACCACTTCATTTTGTTATGGAGAAGTTTAAAGTCAAAAATTTCTATATACTTAGAAACTTTAAACTTCATCCTTTCACTCTTGGATATAGTGCTTCCATTCCTTTACATTTCTTTATTTCTTTTGGTAATATTCTGATTTCATGTCTTTATGAAAGGTTACATTTGGTAATTTTCCTTGTTACAAGATTCACTAAGAAGATAAATGTATTTGACTCATTTCCATATCATTTCATTCTTTATGAAATGACTCCACTAAATGATTTGCTAGGAAATTTGATATATTTGACTTTTGTCCAAATACAACATTTGATTGATAGACTTTTTGATTGAACCTCTATGGAAATATATTCTTTTCTGGGCATATGATTTCTTTGGCAAGCTTAGCCAATGCATCTACAATAGAATTATCCTTATGAGATATTATGTATAGAGTTATACATGGAAGTTTCTCAAGTAGTTTCATCGTATATTGATAATAACTAAAGATCTTTAGATGCAAAACTATATAGATTCTGCTCACTTGGTTTATAACCAGTTGAGAGTCTCCAAAGATTTTTATATTTTTGATATCCATAAAGATTGCTAGCTCTAATCCAGTGATAAGAGCCCCATATTTAGCTTCATTTTTTGTGCAAGTCTCAACCTGATGATAGGAATATCACATCATTCCTTTATCTAGGGCTATAATAGTTAACCTAATCCCTTCTTTCCCTATGATAGATGAATTTAATTCTTTATTTTTCTTTAAGATGTTGGACCATCAACATACAGCTCCCACATGGAATTAGGTTCACCTTCTAATGTCATGATCTACTCATCTCAAAGATCGTCATTTAATGGGGAACTTTTGGGTATTGGATATGTTGTTAAGAAGTCAACTATGACTTAACCTTTTATAGCACGAAGAGGAATTAAGTGATCTCAAATTGTAATAGAATCATCGACCAATGTGCTTGATATCCAAACAATGTTGGTTAGGTCATAAGATATTATAATGGGTTCACCTTTGAGATTAAATTGACTTTATGAGCAAGCATGTAATGTCTTAATTTCTAAGCAATGAAGACTAAGGCTAAACAAGGCTTCTCAATAGGTGGATAATTTATTTCCACCAGGATGAGTCTACAGCTTAAATAGTAAATAATATTTTCTTTTCCCTCTTCATTTACTTAGCTAATAAAGTCCCAAGTGATTCAAACAAAGCTACATGTATAAAATCAGTGGCTTTCCTGGAATTAGGGCAACTAGAATAGGAGTGTTCATTAAGTATTATTTCAATCTTTCAAACACATTTTGGCATTTTTCATCCCAAATGAGTTTGGAATCTTTTTTTATTAATGCCACAAATGGTTGACATCTTTTTGATAAGTTTAATATGAATCATCTTAAATATGCAAGCTTTCCTGGAATGATCTTAACTGTGTAAGTCTTCTAAGTGGCAGCAACTCTTTAATGGCTTTTATTTTTTTTTTCTTGATCGATTTCTATCCCATGGTGTCGCACTCTAAATCCTAAGAATTTTTCTATAATTACTCCAAAAGCACACTTCAATGAGCTCATTTTCAAGTTATAGTGGCACAACCATTCAAAAATGATATGTAAATTATATAAATTATTTTATTTTATTTTACTTTTGATGACTAAAGCATCGATATAACACTCGACTTGATTGTGAATCAAGTCATCAAATATTCTAGCCATGGCTCTTCGGTATGTAGCCCAACATTTTTGAGATCGAATGGCATGACTGTGTAACCGAATATTCCTATAAAAGTTTTGAATGCCATATGTTATTCATCCTTTGGAGACAACTTAATTTGTATTATACCTAGATGATCCATCCATGAATGAAGATATCTCATGCAAAGGGGCTATGTCCAACATAAGTTCTAGTATTTGCAATGGGACCTCATCTTCTTGACAAGCCTTTTTAAAATCTCTAAAGTCAACATAAGTATTTGACCATTATTTTTATTTATGGGGATTGTGCAGGCTATTAATTATGATATTATTCTTCTAGCATAAAGCTAGCTTGAATTAGTTTCTTAACTTTAACAATCAATTGTTGTTCATTTTCTAGATGCATTCGCCTAGGAGCTTGATTTATTGGAATTATATTAGCTTTAATTTCTAGTTTATTCACTACAACTTTCGAAGTAAACCTAGCATTTCATCATAGCTCCAAGTAGAAAAATTCTTATATCAAGGAGTAAAGTGATTAACTCTTCGTAATCTTCTAGACCTAGAAAAGCACTAATAAAAGTTGGCTTAAGGTCTTTAATAGTTCCTACATTAACCTCCTTTAACTCATCAATAGTAGACTTGATTTCTTCTTCAAACTTAGGAAGAGCATTTTGAAGTAAGCAGCCATTAGATTCATTTGTTGTTTATCTTGACCTCATTTTTAGAATGAGCTCTCAAGACCTCCATATTAGGCATAAGATTTCTCTTAGAATTTAAGAGTTCCTTAGTCTTAGACACATCTAGTGATTAGGTGGATGCTCCCCTAGCCCTAGAAGACTTAGAAGAGTTAGCCATAGGAATAGGTCATGCCTTAGTGGTGTTAGGAAAATTTTCTACCCTTAGCTCAAACCATTCCTCACTTTCCTTCTTTCAATTCAAACTCCTAATCAATTTTATTTGATTTTATCCAAACCTCAAATCAATTCCATGATTGAAATCTATGATTGAAACCCATGATCAAAATCCATCAAAATTACTAAGTCCAAATTTTTCTTAAGTTCTTTAAGTTCTCCCTTAAAGACTTAGCCAAATCATGATCAAAACCAAATCAAATCTTTGAGATTTTCTCATGATCCATTTATATTCTCATTTATATTCACATATATAAATGAAATATAAATTCAAATCATACAAACTAAACTCAAAATTCCAACTAAATTCATGAAATTTCATAAGTCTTTTAAATATTCCTTTTAATGGACTTAGCCTAAATCTTGATCAAATCAATGCAAACTCATGGGATTTTCTCAAAACTCATTTATATTCTCATTTATATTTATATGTATAAATGAAATATAAATATAAATCAATCAAATCAAATCCAAAATTTAATTCCCAATTTAAAAGTTTCCTAAGTCTTTTAAATATTCCTATTAATGGACTTAGCCAAAATTATGATCAAACCATTTCAAACTCATAAATTTTCTCAATATAAATGAAATATAAATAAATTAAATCAAATCATAAAATTAAATTCCCAATTTAAAATTCTCTGATGTCCCTTAATTTTCCATTAATGGACTTAGCCTAAATCTTGATCAAACCATCTCAAAGTCATGGGATTTTCTCATAACTCAATTATATCCTCATTTATATTTACATATATAAATGAAATATAAATATAAATCAATCAAACTAAATTCAAAAATTCAAACTTCAAACTTCAAAGATTTTCTTAAGTCCTCTAAATCCTTCTTAATGGACTTAGCCCGAATCATGATTAAACCACTTCAAATACTTGAAATTTTTTCATGATCCATTTATATTCTCATTTATATTCACATATATAAATGAAATATAAATTCAAACAATCAAATCAATTCCCAAAAAATCAAACTCAAATCATCTCAAAATCTAATCTATGTCTTTCAAGTCAAAATTTTAAACTTAGCCAAATAATTTTTAAATCAAGACAAACTCTTCATTTTCTCTCATGATTCAATAAAGGCTAAAATAATAAGCTCATATATAAATCCAAAATTCAATCAAACAATCAAAACCTAGTTCAAAAATCAAACCCAAAATCCCTTCATATTCTTCCTTTGAATATGAAATTATTAAATGGATTAAAACCCATTTGACTTCAAACCACTTGTAAATGGATTTATATTTCAATCATGAGTCCATATACAATATCAACCAACTTCAAATCAAGCTTTGAACAAGCCATTTGACCCACTTAGGCTCACTTGACCCAAAGTGACCTAAAGTACCCTTATGAGCCAAATTCTAATCCAAACCAAATTGGATTGAACCAAACTCATATATCCCTCTCATCATGATCAACAATCATAATGGGATGATCAATCAATCAAATTGGATCAAACCAAGTCAAACCTAAGGGTTCACCACATCAACACTTAACCCAAAATGAAACCTAACATAGCCACCCATAGGCCAAATTGATTGAAACCTTGATCTAAGTTCACTCATGACTTATGTTTGAACTTGACCAAACCAACATTTAAGCTTAACCTAGCCCAATTGGCCACTTGACCCAAGTTGACCCATTTTGATGAAAAGGGTCAAAATGTGTCAAAATTTGATCTAAGCCAAATTGATTGAAACCAATGGGTCAAGTCCATTTCAAATCACATGTAGAACTTGAGCAAAGCCTCAAAAAACTAGATCTAATTGTAGATCTAGACCAACTTGACCTAAAGGGGTCATGTTGAGCCAAATTTGAACCAAAATTGATTGGAAATAAAGATACCAATCCACTCCATATGACTAACCTAACCTTACCCTTGACCTACCTCAAATAGGTCAAATGGGTCAAATAGGTCAACTTGACCCATTTGACATAAATGAAGTCATATGAGCCTAATCCAAAAACTATACCAAATTGAATCAAACCAAAGCCACTCCTAGGTGGTTGTAAGTCAAAGTTTTCAGGTGGTTTGTCCTTTCTTGTGGAGGCAAATCAAATACCTATTTTTTTCCTTAGATTTAGGTTGTACTTTCAGCCATTGCCAAAGCTTCCTAGATTTAGGTTTTGAGGTTGTTTCTCCCCTTTGTGGGCCATAAGAATAATTCCTCACCTCTTAGGAATTTCCTTAATCTTGTATTAAGGAATCATAATCCCTAAATTTCCAATAAAAATACAACTCAAACCAACTAAATCAATTTTAAAAATGTAAATCCCAACCATAGGATAGTTTGAGATGCTCGTTAGGTTTCCTAGCATCGTGGGGAACCTCCGCTTATCTTCCTTTGGCTTTGCTAATAACTCTTTTGATCAATCCCATTTGATCTTTCAAAACTAAATCGATAGTCCCTTCCTATTGAAATCTTCAAAGACAACAATCATATACCTTAATCGAGAGTTTTCTTAAGTAATCCCCATTCCTTAGGATGTAATTAACTATAGGGGCTTGCCTCAGAGGGAACTAAATGAACTCAATTTAAAATAAACCCTACTTACTTTTCCATGTAAAGTAGGGGAAGAATCTCTAGTACATATGCAGACCCATCATCCTTAGGAGTCCTTATTAAGGTGATTAGGTCCATTAAAGGGTAGTGACTTCTATCTTTCGAGATAATATACTATTCCTTGATGATGTACCACGAATAAGCATCTATGGTTCCGTGGTGCCCTAAAAGACAAATTTCTATATGCTTGTCTTCTTTTCATTTCTCACCAACAGATTTGAAAGGCGACTCGCTCTATAGAAAAATTTCACCATAGCTTCAAAGCATAATTTCTCTAAAGAGTTAGAAAGAATTTCAAATAATTGATCTAATTCCAGATGATTACTTGTCATCAAACAATGTTCTACATCATGGTCCAACCATATAAAACCCAATTGCGTTTTAGAATTTGATTTTATGTTTACTATTCCACAATCTTTCTATGCATTGAAATGTATCTCTGGGCCAAGTATTTACAATTAAATCACATTTTACAAAAATGTTAACACACTAAGAGTATTAAAAGAAAGTTGTATTATTTCATTTGAAAGTGGGTCTTCAAGCTTTACATCTACTTCTGAGATTGAAGTTCCGTGTATAAAATATAACTTAGATAACATACCCACTTCTCCTGATAGGTTAGCCACTTTGACTTTAATTGAGATACTTTATTTATTTTTTAAATTCAAAGTGTCCACATATTTCTTTTTTCGTGGAGAGCTCAAGTTCATCCTTTAATGCCCTGATTTGTTCTTTATCACTATTGATTCTAGTGTAATCTCAAACTTTATTGAGGCATCTTTTATTGGAATCTTCATCAAAACTAGATTCCAAATTAATCTGTATCACTGGAGGTTCTTTTTCTATTTCTTTTCTCTTTTTTTTCTCATTTTCTTTCTTTTTCTCTTTTTCATTTGATGCATTATTTGATAATAATGTGATTCCACATAATCATGTTTTGGCTTCTTAATGTAATAAGTCATGTTTTCATAAAGTTCAACTTCATGAATATAGAATAGATGTATATCACCTTTTATTATTTATTCCACTCCATCCCTAGTGTACTTAATACACTAGAGGGATGAGGGAACCATTCTATACTCATAAGTCAAAAAAGTCTACCTAAGAGGGCATTAATGGATGTCTCTAAGTCTATGATATAGAATTTAGCTTCAATTTTCAATTTTTTTTATTTCTAGCAATAGTGTGATTGAATCTAAAGCTTTCTGCCTAGTTGTATTGAAACCCCTTAGTAGCATTTTGTTCAAACTGAGTTTTCTGGTATCTATCTTCAAGAATGACAATATTCTAGAGTTCATGATATTGTCTTATGCGCCAAGGTCTACCAAAACTCTTGACAACCTGGTGTTTTCTATTTTAACTGAAATGTAAAGGGGATGGTTATGATTAGTAGTTCCTAAAAGTAGATCCTCATAGGAGAAAGTAACTCCAAGGATCTCCTTGAAGTAGCAAGCCTCATTTAAGGAAGTTGATGCTAGCTAGGTCAGGCATATCTCTGGGTCAAGTAATGGTTATACTAATGACTCTCTAATTTCTTTTAAGAGAACAAGAGCATCATAAATGCTCAGCCTAGTAGGAAGTTTCTTGATATGGGCTAAAATATTATAGTCGACCTTAGGAGCATTTGGCTTGACCTTAAGAGCATCATAAAAGCTTTCTCTCTAATTTTATTGAACCCTCAGTTGCATTTTGTCTAAACTGAGTCTTCTGGTATGTATTTTCAAGATTGATAATGTTTTGGAGTTCATGATATTGATTAATGCACCAAGGTCTACCAGAATTCTTAACAACCTGATGTTTTATACTTTAACAAAAATATAAAGGGGACGGTTATGGTTAGTAGTCCCCAAAAGTAGATCCCCATCAGAGAAGGCAACCCCAAGGATCTCCTCGAAGTAGCAAGCCTCATCTGAGGAAGTTGCTACTAGCAGGATCAGTTATATTTCTGGTCAATGTAATGCACCAATGACTCTCCTTTCTTTTGGGAGAACAAGAGCATCATAAATACGAGTAGGAAGTTTCTTGAGATGGGATAAAATGTTGTAGTCAACCTTAGGAGCACTTGGCTTGACTACTATGTGTTTTGGCAAAGGTTATAGATTTAAACTTTGATCCATAATTTTCTTCCCTTAATCTTTAGGAGGAGAAGGTAGGTGAGGTGGTAAAACTCTTCCACTATGGAGATTAACTTCAATAATATCTCTAAGGGTTGTGTCAACCTAATCCTCATCACTAATATACCTCTCTAGAGATTGATCAAATTCTATCTCCATGCTAAGAGGATTGCTTTGTAGGTCATCCATATGACTATCAGTATCAAATCCTGGTTCATAAATCACATCATGAGAAAAAAATTTTATCTTTTTCTTTTTTACAATATTTAGAAATACATTCATCAGAAATGGAAAAAAGGTAACAAAAACCTTTGGAGGCAGGTTTTTTTTTATATTTTTAAAATGAAAAAAAAGGATAAAGGAATGTAAGGCAGAGCCTTTCCATCCTTATCATATAGAACTCTATCATATATAATATGTGTCCCTCCCTCACCACTCTCTCCAGTCATCTACAAAGCTGAAGATATGAATAGAGTAGAGGTGGAACTCACTCTCTAGACTCTAATGGATCAAACTAGATGATCTTCCTTCGAGTCTTCATCGAATCCTACATGGCATTTTAAAACTTTTCATAAAATACTTTTTAGAAGAATGGGATAGAGCTATATACCATTCATCTGAAGGAGTACTAGAAGAACTACAGTCACATGTGACAACCTTAATAGACTCTTGTATAGGATCCACAAGGTATTCCTTCGGTATGATCACCCCTTCTTTCTTTTTGCATAAAGATGAAGATTTTATTGATTACTGAAAGAGTACAGTAATCCAAACAAATAAAAATAAGTGGTGATTACAAAATATTTGGTCTAATGTATGGTAAACCTAACTTGTCACTAAGTAGAAGTAAGTTAAGTTCTCTGTCAGGATGCTTGGAAGAAGAGAAATGTTGGAGTTGTGATCATCATTTGGCTAGATGATCAGCAATTCTATTTCCTTCCCACCAAATATGGGAGCAAGGTACTTTGAGGTTCTCCTTTAGTTTTTGGATAGCCTTGAGTAGGTTGATGATGTGCCAAGGGGGTTGTTGTAATTGTTCATGAAGTCCATGATGATTTCCATATAAGTGTTGATAGCTCTCTTATTCTCATTGCTAAAAAGTAAAAGGTCATCAACAAATGGCAAGTGGGTAATATTGATGTTCCTAGTGGAATGGAAGTTGATTTTCTCTTTTGAGTTTGAGACACTATTTAGCTTTCAAGAAAGAATGTCCAAAGAAAAATGAAGAGAGTGGGGGAGAGTGGATCATCTTATTTCACTCCCTTGTTAGCTTGGAAAAGACCACTAGCTTTCCCATTGAGCAATAGTTTATAGTGGCTAATGGAAAGGAGTGTCTCCACCAAATTACAAAATTTTTGAAAGAAGCTTTTTTCTTTTAGAGAGTTAAGTAAGAAGTCCCAGCTAAGAGTGTCAAAGGATTTTTTATATCAATCTTCATTATTACATTACCTCCTCAACCTTTTTTATCAATGTATTTAATCAACACTTAGTCTAGTAATATGTTATCAACAATGTTCCTGCATTTTATGAAGGTAATATGGTTTGGGGAGATGAGTGCTGGGAGAATCTTTTGGAGCCTGTTGGCTATGATTTTGTTAATGATCTTGTTGATAGTCTAAATTTTTCCCAAGTGTGGCATTTTTTTTCTTTGGGGATCAAGATTATGGCTGAAGTGGTGAAATACTTTTGATAACTCAAGTTTGTGAAGAAGGTTTAAATGGCCTTTATAACTTCCACCTTGATGACATTCCAAGCTTTATGGTAGAAGAGGGTAGTAAATATATCTGGTCCAACTATTTTATATCCATCCATTGAATTAAGAACATTCTAAATTTCCTCCTCCTTAGGGGTTGAGGTGAATATTTCATTGTTTATAAGAACTTTATCAAAGTCAAAGAAATTTATAGCTTGGAGGGGATTTTTATTGTAGATTTGTGGTTGCATAGGGTATTGTTGAAGTAGTTGGTGCAATCTTCCATAATGCCCTCTTGATGAATGATCCATTACCATGAGCATCTTTGCTTTTATTAACCTACTTCTTTTCTCTCTTCTTCATTTTGCAACCATGAAAAAAATTGGAATTTTTTCCACCATGTAAGAAGTTTTGAATAGCTACTTTCTACCTAAGAAAGTCCTCTCTATTAATGAAGATCTATTGTTCTTGTTGAAGATTCTCCAATTTTTCTTCAAGGATAGAAGTATCACTATCCTCATGTGAGATAATTCTTGTTCAAGGTTTTCAATTTTATCTTCAATTATTTTAACCTAATGGTGGATGTTACCAAATACCTCTTTGTTTCAAATTTTAAATCCTTGGGTAGTGTTCTTATGAAGGGACCATAAATTTATCCAAGGGTTAGTATATTTAACACTTTACCAAATTATTATATTGCAACTAATAAAATCAAGATGGGATGTCCACAGATTGAGGAACCTGAATGTGTTGTATTTTGGTTTGGTAATATGGTTGAAGCTTACCAACAAAGGGGAGTGGTCTAAAGTGATTTTATCCACATGATGAACCCACAAAGTGTAGAAGAAATTGTGCCACTCTGAATTTGTAAGGATTCTATCTAGTCTTTCCCATGTTTTCCCCCTTCTCCAAGTGAATGGTTTGCCTTTGAAACCAACATCAAATAAGTTGTCCTCTTCTATGCACTCAGTAAATTCTAAAATGATGGATAAGCTAGGTTTTTTTCCTCCCTTTTTCTCAATCTAGCTTGAAATCATGTTGAGATCTCCTCCTACTAACCAAGGACCATAGGTGTGCATGCTAATTTGTTTTATATCATCCCATAGTTCCAATCTATGTTGATGGTTGCATGAAGCATAGATGATAGTGGAAAAAATACTGAAGTTTATATCTTGCAGATGGAAATAAAGGAATTGGCTAGACCAATAAGGATCTAAATTTAAAATCTTAGCTTGTAAAAGAGCCAAATCTTGTTGCTGATGTTGGCTATGATGTTGAAGTTAGAGAATCTTCTATTGATTCTTTGAAGATTTTGGCTTTGGATAAGAGGATCTGAATGACAAATAGTTCAAGAGAGTGTGATCTTACAAGGATTTTAAGTCTATTAATGGCATTGGCCATGTAAATGCCCCTAATATTCCAAATCAAAATATTTTTTATTTAAGTGTAGTGTTATTTCTAGTGGGTCCTCTAGAAGAACCTTCATCCCATGAATTAGTTTCTTCATTCTGAAATTTATGGCTAATAGGTGTTTTAGCTCCCTAGATCCTCTCTACATATGCTTTTTTATTTTTGATTGTGTTCCATTCATCCATAGCTGTGTTGAGTATGTCATCATAGTGCATCTCTTTATGTGAATTGATGTGGTCGTGACATTTAGTTGCTAGGTCTTGATCTTGATCAGGTAATTTTTGTTGGTCGGGGAGCAGATCGTGAAGATATCATTCAACCTTTCAAGTTGATGATTTCCATGTTCAAATTGCTGGTGATGCCTTCAGTTGGGAGTGTGTTGTCAATTCTTGGATCAAGGCAATCCTTCATATTATCTTGAATAGTGGATAGTAAATCTATTTAATTGTATCAGCCTTAGGTTTATTATCTCCTGGATAGTCCAAGATTAAACTATTATCAGGTTCAATTTTAGATTATTACATATCAAGGTTAATTCCCTAAAAATGATGTGGCTTTTCAATTTTTGTCAATCTAGTAGGATGGGAGTTGCTGTTATGGATTGTTCTGGTGTGAAATTGGAAGGAATCTGAGTTGTCTTGGATGGGAGTGCCCAATGGTTATGTGCTTTTATCAATTTTCCTAATTCTCAATTGTAGATGAGCAAAGAAGCATTTGACCAAGTTATGCCCAAACATCCTACATTTACCATAATACAAAGGTTTTTATTCAATCTCCACTCTTTTCCAATGCCCATTGGATTGTGTTCTAATCCAAATTTCTTCTTTGAAAAGGGCTAGTATATCCATCTTCACCAAAATCCTTGCAGCTAATGGTCTTGTTAGGTTGAATGCAAGTGTTTCCAACTTTAGTGGCCTTCCATAAAGAGTAACTATGGAATAGTGAATCTGTTTGTTAAAGAGGTGTAACTTAAGTCCATGCAATTTAATCCAAATAGGGGCATTGGGAGGCTCAATACTATAGTCAAAAGAGGGAGTCCACTTCAGAGATTTTACTGAAACATTTTCCATATGGTAGAACTTTTTTGAAAAGAGTCTACATAGATTTCCTCCTTGGAGAGTTTAATCATGATATACCTTCCATCTAGAAGTCCAACCTTCCAATCCACAACTAGTTTCTACTCATTGAAATGGTTTCTAATGGAATCCATCTTTGGGTTCTTGTATGTTTACTTTCCAACTAGTGTGAATTTGAAGGGCTCAGCTAAACTCCAAGTTTTAGATTCATAGAGCAGGAGAGTTAGTTTTCCATTTTTTCTTGCAGGCTTCCTTAAAAGTGAAGAGCTAGAGCCTTAATTAAAGGAGTCATAGTAGGACTAAGGAAAGAGGAGTAAGTTAGACTGCAGAAGTCTAGGGCTTAGATTCTAGCAGCATAAGACTATAGAAATGCCTAGAGTTGAAGACTTATTGCAATAAGGATGCTTTAGAACCTAAGTCTATAAGTGCTTTTCACACAACTCAAATATTTGACCTAATTTTATTCTCTCACGGACTTACTATCACTTTGGAAGGGACTCACAGGCTAACACCACCTAAGTGAATTTTAAATTCATGATCTTTAAGTCTCATGTATGGAAGATGGCTATACTATTATCTTTTTGGGAAAGAATCAAAGAACCTAGACTCACTTCCTAATCCCCAAGATTATATAGGGTATGAATGCACTAACTAATGCACATTTTCTGCTTTTTAGATATTTTGATTCAAGATTCTTTTGAGGTCTTGAGTATGCATTTTTATGCCTAAATGATATGAAAATAAAAATGGTTATGGGCCAAATCAATAAAAAAAGGCAGACTTCCCCATGAAGGCAGTCATCTTCACAAGTCACATGCCCCTTATATGCAATACGTGAAGTGCCTAATTCAAGAGTTGAAAGTAATATAATTGCATGATTTTCAAGAGCTAATTTTTTCTAATTGATCTTAAATTTTTCTTAAGGCTTTAATTTATGTGAAGTTTCATGTTTTCTTAATTTTTGTGTTTGAGTTGATTCAATTTAATTGGGTAAAAAATTTAATTTTTCCTATGAGCCGATGTCCAAGCATTCATCATAGAAAGAACAACACAAAAAGAAACCTAGAAAAGCAGATTGATTCTATTGCACACCAAAAAAAATCAAGCCAATTTAATTAAATGAAAGGCCAATGATATCTAGTACTACTGTACACCCAAGAAGAAAGATAAAATGGGCAGCCAAGCTATGCCCTTATATAGCCCAGCCTAGAACGATAAGTTTAGATCTATGGGTCTTCTTTCCAGTGTCATCTCCTTCTTCAAAAACCTCCATTGGACTTCATAGGGGACCTCTACTTCCATTTTCTAGTAGGTCAACTTTTGCTATTCCTAGACCCCATATATTATAACCTAATTATGAGCTCAAAATTACATTTTAAAATTAAAAATAAATCTTAAGCCCTATAAAATAGATGCTAGCAAAATATAAATAGCACATAGTAGTTATATTTTATAAACATGAAAGCTTAACATTAGTTGCTAGCCAAGCCCACCTATCTTATTGGACTATGGTATGGGACTATTCAACACCTATAAGAAAACAACAATTTTATAATTTTTTATGATGGCAGTCCCTTCTTAGAAAAGACAATGTTAATTCTGAAAATGATATCCTACCATCCAGACTAACGACAGTCAATCCTAGCAATCCAGTCTAAAATAATACATCACAAAATAATAGAAAGGCATTCTATATCAAAACATCATAAAATATTATAGAAAATCACAAAATGACCTAATCTAAATCTACGGTCTGTGACCTAATGATATAGTGTGTGAAGGAAATAAGCTCTTATGGCAAGACTTTGCTAGGTCTTCTTTTTAATTCAAGTTTCAATTTGAAATTTTGAAGTTTGTTTATTTTTACCTTTGAGTGGTTTCAATTCAAATGGTGTAATGATTTGCAATTTAATTTCCATTTTAGGTATATTTTATGTTAAAGTTAGTTTAGGTTTTCAAGAATAAAGAATACAATAGGTTTCATTTTAGGTGGAACCCATTCTATTCAACATCCTAAGTCCTAATAGAATAAAGTATTTATCCTAAGATGAAGATTCATCCTAAAAGTCTAATTAAGATCCTTAAGTATCTTAATTAATCTTTTTAGATTTATTTAGATGATTTTGATTTGAATTAAGTTTGTAATTTACATTGTCTTAAAATTTGATTTTTTTTTAATTCCTTTCACTTTTATTTAGTTTCATTCTTTTTGTTAATGTTCATATTTAATATTTATTTTAGTTTAATTTGTATTCATTATATTAACACAACATATTTAAGTTAATATATTTTTCACTATTTCATTTTGTTCATTAGTTTTGTTGTGTTTAATTTAGAATAAATCTTTATATTTGCTTTCATTTAACTTAATGTTTCATCTTTTATATTTTTATTATTTATTTAAATTATTTTCATTTCATTTGTTTATTTAATTTTGGAATGCATTTAGTTTACTTATTACATTTAGGTGTATGCATCTTATTCATTTATTCAATTCAAGTTAATTTCATTCATTTTCATTAATGTTTATTAGCTTAACTAAATTTACATTCAATTTTAAGTTTAATATTATTTAATTTATTGTGTTTAAATTTTATAACCCATTTGCATTAATGATTCCTTCTTGTTTCAGTTTATTCATTTCATTAACTTTTCTAATGTTTATTAATGAATTTATATTAAGATGATTGATCCCAAATTATATTTTTATACATTATGAAATAGTTTAATTAATTTAAAGAGAGTGATGATTATGTTATTTGAAAAGTTCTTTTTATCACTTATCATAATGTGATTTCCTTTATTCATCATGACCTAAGGAGTTTAAAGAAGGTTTATCTTCATGTGTATTAAACTTACCCAAATGTTACTTTTGATCTTTATGTCATTTTAAGTTCAATTCAACTTGCCCTAAAGTTCAATTATACTAAATCTTCAATACTTGCATTTGTGTCACTTTATTCCTTAATCTAAGTGACTCTAATATATTAACATGTTGATGGCTTAT